>OY856413.1:842477755-843040255 GCA_963693085.1 Alisma plantago-aquatica
CAAACACAGTCCTGAAACATGGGTTGTTATAAGGGTGATGATTGGGTGGCTTTGACACATGGGGCTTTTAAGGGGTGAGTGATAGATATGGGATTTGTCCCTCCTGAGGGAGCTTGATATCCATGGCCACTTGATGAGTAGGATTGAGAAAGGCATGCACGCATGTGTGAATCAATATGTGATATTGATGTCATACATATCTCTTCCAATCTACTCTGAGATCAAGAAAGTGAATGAACATTGACAAGATGATTGTTCCATGCCTCGAGTTCATTCGGGATATCAGTGATAAAGGAATTATACATTCACTATAGCACCATTCACAGATTGTAGGATTGAAAGTTGTTCTCCAACTTTCTATTTCACTTGGGTAGCACTGATGTGTGACTAGGCACCGCTCTTTGCTTGTGAAGTCATACGTGTTATGGAGTTTCACTGCCAACATGAAATGGACCTGCAAGGTCACACACATAGAATTTTACCTGGAAAAGGAGTTTTGTCCACAAACAATGTTTAGATTGATTACTAAAGGAGTTTAGTAGTTCAATTAAACACTCAATCCATTGATAGCTCAGTATCATAATGTTCAAGGTGTTGGACACATTGATTGGAGTATCAGATTGATTAAAACTACAATTAACTATTTTTGCATAATCTGCACTCCCAACCGATCGGCTCATGTGATGAACCGATCGGCTGAGCTTGGTGAACCGATCGGTTCAGATGGTGAGTCGATCGGATGATGGATAGGGTGAAACAATCGCTTCAAGTGTTGAAATGATCAGTTCAATTGGTCCAACCGAGTAAGTTGGGAAAGTAGGATTGGTGAGAAATTTCTTTTCTTTTCACTTGCCCAATTTGATTGGAACAAGGATTGGTATTTGGTACCAATTCGAAACAAAAGAAGAAAAGTCAATCGGGAACTGACCAGGACAACGAACTGACCGGTTCAGAAGTGAACCGACCGTTTCGTGGGTGTCAACCGACCGACTCAGGTCCCCAGCCAACCATTTTAGAAATGAAACGATCAGTTTAGGTTACGCAGTTGGTTGTTTTTGTAGAAAATCTCGAACCCTTCTACTCCTGCTTTAGTCCCGCATTGCCCGGGATAGAGAACCATGTCCCATGACCCTCCTATATATAGTCTTATTGGGGGCTTCTAAAAAAAAACTCAGTGCAACCAGTTGCTCTGTAAAGTTGTCGTTCTCTCTGGGTTTGGTAACTGAGAGAGCCTGAGCAAGTGCTACCCGATAAGGGAGGCACAACAAGGGAAAGACAACAATAGAAAGCGACTAGTGGTAGGAGAGTGTGTCAGTGACTAGTACGCCGACAGGAGGGTGCAACTCCTTCCAATTCCTTGTGGGACAAGAAGATTGGAGTTCCAGGTGGTCTCTGTAGACTACTTCAGAGGCGGGAGATTTCTGCCGCTTGGAGGACACCTGTCAATCCTGACAGTCCCGGTGAGACCAAGAGTCATCAGTCCCGGTGCGACAAGGAGCTACACAGACACCGTCCAAGACCGGAGGTGAAGACCGAGCAAGCCTCGGGACAAGGTATGATTCCACAAACCATCCTTTCCTATTGTATAGACGTTGACATGTTTCCTTGTTCTGGGTTTGGGGAGGAGAAATTTTTTTTCCGCTGCCTTCTCTGCCTCCCCTAAAACCCAACAGTGGTATCAGAGCTACGTCAACTACTCTATACTTTAGGATTTTCGATATGATCGATTTTGGTTTGTCGCCTTTATTCATTGCATAAGATGCCAATAAAATTGGATTTATGCATGTCCAATCATAAATCCACAAATCCTAATATACATATATGATATGTAATATGAATGAACTCGATACGCATCGCCCTTAAATTAGTTTTGTGGTGGATGTATAGTGTGGTTATGGCCAATAAACCCTATCTATGTATGGTTGTATGTGGTTGCTTGCATCTCGGTCTGCGCACTGATTCCCTTTCTCCTATTCCTGATGTAACTCGAAATAATTCGAGATTTCTTTCCTACCTTTGCTCCCATCGAATGTAACTCGAGGTTTCTCTTTTTACCATGTAAAATAGGATAGAATTTTATTTCCTGTTATGTCAAAGAACGGAGGACATCCTGACGATAGCTGAGACGATCGATTTAAGACGTGAACCGATCGGTTGACGTTTGAGACGATTGGTTCAAGGAGTGAGCTGATCGGTTGATGACCGGTTCGAGGAGCGAGACGAGTGGGTGGCAGCCATGATGAGATGCACGATGACCAGGTGAGCTGATCGGTTGGAGGAGCCAACCGATCGGCTGGTGGCACCTAGCCGACCGGCCTGATGACGAGTCGATCAGTCATGTGATGAGTTGATCAAACCCAGAAAGGCAAAGCACATAGTTCATCTTGTACATGTTGCATGTGATGTAGACCTAGATGAGCGTGATTCCTCTTGGCTGGAGGAATCACATTAGGATGGCCATAATCATTGCTTTTATCGTTTTGCATGTTTTCTGTGGGATATAGCATGTATATGATACGTACTATGTATTGTGGTGATTGGATATGTATATGTATATAAAAACCAAATCCCTCATTAAAATATTAAGTCTTATATGCCTTCCATTAGCGACACACATGAAAAACTCGATCGACCAAGCGTAGGTTATGCCAAAGTGTGGTGCGCCATCTATCTTGTGGAAGTGTGAAGGGTAGACATGTAGGTGCTGCCAAAGCAGGGTGCATGTTTACTGTGTCGACTTTTGGGTTAGACTTAACTGGTGATTCTTAGAGCGTCTAAGCCTAGAGGCAAGGAATGTTCATGGCAAGGTGTTGTGCATGTTCATTCATCAAGAGTTGCATATGATGCAATTGGCATGATGGCCTACCTAAATAGTCAAGATTGTGGGCGATCAGCCAAAGCTGACTCATGACTTGATGAAATATGGATCTTGCCCACTAGAAGGTTGTACGTTGCAATCTTCCGAATTGATGGTGAGGGCTATCAATTTGAACTAAAATAGTGGGAGCGATAATTAATTAAAGGCCTAATTATATCATCAACTTTTCAAATCAATCAAATAAGTTTTTGGACTAAAATTGCATACTTCCTTTTATAGTACAAATGGCAACAAACAATAATCACTTTTCTTTGCGATCCATCCTGGAAAAGGACAAGTTAAATGAGAATAATTTCCACGATTGGTTAGGACGTTGAGAAGCGTTCTCAATAAAAGAGTGAAATCTCTAAGTCCTAGTTATACCAGAACCAGATGAACTCGATCCCACCACATCAATGGCTGAAAGTATGCTTATGGAAGCATACTGAGGATGACATTGATGAGGAGTGCTTGATGTTGTGTTCTCTGAACTATGAGTTGTAGAGACAACATGAGACATATGATGTCTCAAGGACACTATCCTAGTATGTCATGACAGAAGGAGATCCAGTAAGGTATTCA
Organism: Alisma plantago-aquatica; assembly: GCA_963693085.1. Classification (NCBI taxonomy): domain Eukaryota; kingdom Viridiplantae; phylum Streptophyta; class Magnoliopsida; order Alismatales; family Alismataceae; genus Alisma; species Alisma plantago-aquatica. Next base: position 842,481,195 of record OY856413.1, read on the forward strand.
CACACTCAATATGATTGGGTATATGGAAAAACCTGACTAAGATGGATTCCCTCTGAGCCAAGAGTTGGTTATTGGTATGATACTGCAAATGTTGCGAGAATCATACAGTTCATGATGAACTATGACATGGACAACTTTGACAAGCGTTGACAAAGTTGTTGGACATGTTGAGGACAATAGAGGCAATTATGAAGAAAGACAAACCCTAATGTTTGATGTGATCAATGAAGGGTAAGTCTTAAGGGTAAGGACAAGGGCAAAGCTAAGAAGTGTTCTGATGCTAGCCAGCAGCCCAAGCCATCTTCAGCCTCAAAGGCACATGGGGAAAGGGTGTATGAGGGAAGTTCCCTCCATATCTGGAAGAACAAAAGAAGATGAAGGAGGGGATGGAAATATCCACCTAAGGTATCATGAAATGAACTGCTTCTTTATCTGAGGTATATGATACCATGATATGGATATGTCATATATGATATGCAAGATCCACAAAGAAGTGATGGCCTTTTCGAAAGGACCGAGAAAGAAGTACTCATTATTGGGGCAAGTGTTTCTGCCATTGATAGAAGTATCTTTCAGTTTATTTCAGCCTAAAGGGCACAAAATAGAGTTGAGAACTGCTATTTCATATTTGCCAATAGATAGAAACACTTTATTTTTGCATATTGTATGACAATGATAGCAATTAATAAAGTGATGTTTCAATCTCAAAGATATGATCTTTGTGGCAATGCCTTGTTTATCTTGTGGTACTTGATATGCATAAGATAAAATGATACCTAAAGTTATTGATAACTCAAACAATCAAATTAGCATCAATCATGAGAGATTCATTTCTAGTTTCCATATAATGGATAAATCTAGACTCTTTTGGTTAGAGAACCAGTAAGAGACATGAATATCTTAGACATGATTAATCAATCTTCACTAATGGTAGTGGGAGAATGATTATCATATTAGATATAATACATGTGATGTATGTACATACCTATTGGTGTAAATGCTAATACTTCAAATGGTGTTTAAAGAAATACCAATATTAATATCTTGAAATGTTCAAGGATATCATAGATAAAGTATGAATTTGGTAAAGTGTTAATTCTTGATGAGATCAATGAATGAAATACTTGGACCAAGATGTTTGAGATCCTTATGAGTGATTATGATAGTGTATCATAGTGAGCTCATGATTAAGGCATAGTGATGTCTAAATCAAAAGGGAGTCGTACTCTAAGGATTTAGAGAATGATTATCTAATAACTAAATTCTTCTTAAATACATAATACCCTACACTAATAATGGACATTAAGAATCACAAAGGTTGTGAGTTCTTATATCCTTAACAGACACACCTCGATCATCTATATGATGAGTTGTTCATGAGATGAGTCAACTATATAGATGAATATGAGGAACCGGATTTTGAGTTATGGTTTATGACCATTACTTCCTAAATGACTTCCATGTGAACCACAAGGTATGACCTTGATGGTAGCACCCATTGGATGGAAATCCATAAGTGTAAATAAGTCTTGAGTGTTAAGACACATGGATGACATTATGAGAAGGATGATGCTTGTTGATTGCAACTTAATGACTAAGAGTTTTGGCATACGGATACTAAAACCACATTCCTATAAGGAATAAAACAAGGATGTGTACGTGACACAACCTATAAGGTTTATGAATCCACTAATGCAAATGAAGTCTATAAGTTACAATGGACTAATCAATGTGATTGATTGAGTACAAGCAACTAAGAATTAGATCTTTACTTTGATGATATAGTCAAAGGGATTGACTGATATGTAAAAGATAAAGAAGGGATCTGTGATTTAGTGGAAGCGTGTTCACATTCCGCATGTTGATGTGAAATGGAAATGTTCTAGAATGGAAATCCAAAAGGGGAAATTATCTTTAAGGAAGATAGAGATGTTTCCTATGTGATAGGAATAGAGATCTATATAGATAGTTCTCGAAAACCTCTTGACCTAAAAAGAGAAAGCATTTATTGGCAATCTGTACTGAAGGGTTCAGTATGCACAAATTCAGTGGGAGAAAACTTGTCCATGTTATATGGAGTTAGTATCTCAAGGCCAAGTTTCCAATTCTTATGAAGAATGGGAACACTAAGAATAGATATGGATCTATCATGTATGTAATCATCCCATTATCTTGCATGTATCGAAATGGCAAGAACAAAATGCATTCATCATCTTGTATGTAGGACATGGCAATATGATGTGCTCATCCTGAAAACTCATATGTGGGACATGACGAGTGGATGTTTGTCTACTTCCAGTAAGGGTTACTGGAATACCATGAGAACTTGATAAGTACTTGGGAAGTACTAGTTCTATGGAGATAAGGAAGAGTTCAATGTAAAGAGTTACATTGATGCGAACATTTGAAAGGATAGAAAATTAATCGCAAAATATATATAGCATATATAAAAGTGAAAGTTTGTTGATAATTGGAAGTGTTCCAATAAAACCATTTAAAAGGGAAATGTCGAGTATCCGTGTGTTAGAGAACCGCAATGGATACTATATGGATCTGGAAGTTCATGAAATGAACTTAGAGATATTCCGGTCATTGATGACAAGTATGGAATCCTTGATCATGCAATGTGGCTAAAGGTTAGCAAAGGAATACTGGATCGCATATTACGGAAGCTCCATCTCATACGTATGACGTACAACAAAGAGATGTGAGACATGCAATTTATACTGACTTTGGCAAGGTGTTTCCATGACTCACTATGTTGGCACTAGAGCACTGTAACATGTGGGACATGTTTGAAGATCACTATGAATATGATTCAAGGGTGATTGGCTCACAGTGCAAGTGGGAGTCTATTAGTATGTATGCCCTGAGAGCCAATCATGGGATGATTGGTGGGATACATTAAGATTGATTTGATAAACATTAAAGGCAAGCTTCCAATTCTTTCTGGTTCAGTCATATGAGATAGTGATAGAACAGATTGAATGTCTAGAGAACGACAGTGCTCAATGACGTATGCCTTCAGGTTCAGGACTTGAACGACGAGATCATACAGATGCTAAGAGTTTGTACATTCTTGTTATGTCCCTAGTCGGATGTCATTGTGGAAGGTAGATAGACAGCAATGACATACAAGACTAGATTGTGGTGTTGGTTGATGACAGAATCTCATTAGTCATGATATAGAGATATCAAACACAACACATAGGTACTTATTAGAGAACAAGTGTACCGGACAGACCCACCGTGAGTTTGACACATGGAACCATGACATGGTAGTCACAATCAGTACTCACAGTGATGGTGGTGAGTGTGATTCTTTGACCTGTAATCACTACACTCAACACATGTCTTTGGGCACACTTTGACATCATCAAATACAGTCCTGAAACATGGGTTGTTATAAAGGTGATGATTGGGTGGTTTTGAAACATGGGGCTTTTGAGGGGTGAGTGATAGATATGGGATTTGTCCCTCCTGAGGGAGCTTGATATCCATGACCACTTGATGAGTAGGATTGGGAAAGACATGCACACATGTGTGAATCAGTATGTGATATTGATGTCATACATATCTCTTCCAATCTACTCTGAGATCAAGAAAATGAATGAACATTGATAGGATGACTGTTCCATGCCTCGAGTTCATTCGAGATATCAGTGACAAAGGAATTATGCATTCACTGTAACACCATTCACGGATTGTAGGATTGAAAGTTGTTCTCCAACTTTCTGTTTCACTTGGGTAGCACTGATTTGTGTGACTAGGCACCGCTCTTTGCTTGTGAAGTCATAAGTGTTATGGACTTTCACTGCCAACGTGAAATGGACATGCAGGGTCACACACATAGTATTTAACTTGGAAAAGGAGTTTTGTCCACAAACAATGTTTAGATTGATTACTAAAGGAGTTTAGTAGTTCAATTAAACACTCAATCAATTGATAGCTCAGTATCATAATGTTCAAGGTGTTGGACACATTGATTGGAGTATCAGATTGATTAAAACTGCAATTGACTGTTTCTGCACAATCTGCACTCCCAACCGATCGGATCATGTGATGAACCGATTGGCTGAGCTTGGTGAACCAATCGGTTCAGATGGTGAGTCGATCGACTGATGGACAGGGTGAAACAATCGCTTCAAGTGTTGAAATGATCGGTTCAACTGGTCCAACCGAGCAAGTTGGGAAAGCAGGATTGGTGAGAAATTTCTTTTCGTTTCACTTGCCCAATTTGATTGGAAAAAGGATTGGTATTTGGTACCAATTCGAAACAAAAGAAGAAAAGTCAATCAGGAACTAACCAGGACCACGAACTGACCGGTTCAGAAGTGAACTGACCGTTTCATGGGTCCCAATCGATTGGTTGAGGTGTCAACCGACCGGCTCAGGTCCCCAACCGACCATTTCAGAAATGAAACGATCAGTTCAGGTTACACAGTTGGTTGTTTTTGTGGAAAATCTTGAACCCTTCTACTCCTGCTTTAGTCCCGCATTGCCCGGGATAGAGAACCCTATCCCATGACCCTCCTATATATAGGGGTATTGGGGGCTTCTATAATGACCCCACCTCCCGGTAACCCCCAATTAAGGGAGACCGAAAGGTCGGTGCCATTATCCAATTAACAGGATCAAAGGTTCGACAAATAATCAATAATAATTATGAAAGTCTACTAACTACACTGAAATTTGGGTATAAAATTAAATCTTTACTTACCTTTGAAAAATGTTGGAACTCTATCTACCCAGAGCTTGAATCTACTTTATCTAATCCTCCTTGCACTTTATGTTTTAATTTCACAATGTGTCACTTTACTGTTCGTTCCTTTCAGGGTTGAACCTAAAATGCCGACAAACAAAACGTCAGTGAGTATATCGAAATATACTATTATGTGGGGACAACCAAAAGTTTGCACATAAGGATAACAATCTAATTATCATAATCAAGTTAATTAACAAGTCAATTTACACTTTTTAGTATGACATTCTCCACCACTTTTGCCCTAACCCTGGCATACCCATCTTAGGGTTTCCTTTGTCAATGACTTAAGGCCACCTTCTCAATCCCGAGCTTGGTGTCTGGGGGTCACCACTCATGGTTCCCACAAGCCATGCAATATCATAGGCCACCTTCTCATTCCCGAGCTTGGTGCCTGGGGTCACCACTCAAGGTGTCCATTGGTCTACCCATCTGGGCCTGACCTTTGGCATCATCCATCAGGGTGGCATGTAAGTGCGAGAATCCATACTTCTATTATTAATGTGATAATCATAGTGACTTTATAGTTTGCAAGTATGAACATCCAAACTGATAATTTTCATTCAATGTGATTAACCATCCGAAAAATCCTCAGGAAACTAAGGCGGTTATTCATAATTAACCACATACCTGATCTGACGATTTGAACAGAAATATCCATGCAAATAAGAATCCAAGCAAGCAAGCATTTTCAACAAGATCATGAAATAATCACATAATTCCCTTTTTATTATTCATGTCATCAAGATCCATTAAACCTAGCTCGCTTCCTAGGGCTTCTAATTCACTTTTAGGGTTTCTATTGCAATTAGGGCTTCCCTTCATATTTTACTATTTTAAACCCTAATTTAACGCAATTGATCACAAACCCTAATTATTTCCACATCTAATACTTGGTTTTGGATTTAAGGCATAATCAACCATTATATAAGTCCATTAAGCCTCTTTTCATTTAAGCTATCATTTTACCCTCTTTAACCCATGACAAGGTCATTATTCTCGTTTATCATCAATTTATGCTCTAATACTCATATGAACAATATTTATCATTAATTCTACCTTGATTCATTCAAAAACCCTAATTTCTATATTAAGCTATTAAGAGTCGCATTTACTAACATTAGGGTTTCAAGGCCCATTAAAGTATATTCATGCACATGAAACTCTAAATTAGGCCAATTAACCACAAAGATCATCTTTTTATATTTTAATCTCTCTTTTACCAGCAACAGGTTATTATCAACTTAACTTGTTCATTGAACTGTACTAAATCTCATTAACATCAAAATCTAGGGTTTTTCATTAGTAAAATTATTAAATATCACATATTTACATACTTTTTAAATTGTAAGAAGAATTAGGGGCCAATTACATGTTCATTGCATTTCTTGCATTTTTCTGATAAAAATGCACTACCTATTTGTAATTTTCGGCCAAAGAACCTATTTTTAGTGAATTATGGAAGATTCATCAGTTTTCTTGAATATTCAATAGAGAAGGTTTATTTACTAAATATACTGGGCCATTCGATGCGTGGTCCAACAGACGACGTGGGATCCAACAATCCATAAAAACGTGCCTAACTTGTGATTGAAAAAGAGGAAAAGGGCGGTTATGCCCTTACCTAAACTGTACGAAGAGGGAGGGCAAATGGGTATTTTCCCCGAATCTTCTTCTTCCGTGGGACGGCTTGCGAGCAGCTCAGCCGAGTCAACTCAAGGGTTGACTCTGGCCATCCATGCATCTGCGAGCAACCTGATCGGTGCAGGAGCTCCGTCGGCCCCTCGCGAACTTTTCTGGGAGGCCAATTCCTCCATTGTACTGCTCCTTCATCACCGATGAGGCGTGGTTCCCCTCTGCTGATAACGGCTTCTCGATAGGGTCCCAAGTCAGGTCGAAACCTCGAATTGGCGGCATCAAAATGATCGTCTTTGTGCGGCGGTTGTGAGAGGATAAGGTGTAGGGTTGCTCGCCTTTTTGTGTGCACTCCCCTATATATAGGGTGAACACAGGTGTCCGACGAGTTTGGGGTTTCCCTCAAACGTTAAAGAAACCACTACAAACCCAGGTTGGTTAGGAGTGCAACACCTTCCCGAAGACAAAGAACTCGTTTAAAGCTCTGCAGATGTTCCCAAACTTGCGCAATCTCCGATCCAAGATTGCAACCTGGACTCTGCGATCCCAGGTCCCTGTGAGATCGGGATTCATCCCAAGCCATGGATCATAGATCCAATGATCGCAGATGAGTGCCCAAAAACAAAAATCGGTATTTAATCCCAGATAAATCGTGACACATTATTACTATGCAATTAATGCCCAAACTTTAGGATTATTTGTAAATTTCATAACCTGGAAACCGTGCATTGTTTTTCAACCAAATTTTAGGGAACTCTTTAGATTTGCATTATCTTCTTTTATTACAAATTTTAGCCTTAAACTCGAAAGGAAAGATATGGTTTCTTCACATGCAAGTCAAGGACTTTTAAGGCATATTTTATGCATATTTCCTCTCTCTTAACCTTTATTTTCTTTATTTTGCTTCCTTTTAACATTAGGAATCTTATGGATACGACAATTCATCAAGGATAACTAAATTTTACCTCTTTCCACTTATTTTCCCACATTTTACCATTGTTTTCAATTTCTTTCTTAATAAAGAAATACATAATTAATATTTTCTTTTCTTATAGCTTTTTCTTTGCAAATTTAGACTCCTTGTAACCCAAGGAACCCATGTGGTGTGAAATCCACCTTTGGATTATATTACTATGCCTTTTAGATATTTCTACATCATTCTTTTCTCAAATATTCAATTATTCATTCACTAATTGAATTTTCTTGTTATTTGGGCCCAATAGCCAATAAAGCCCACAACACAAACATCAAGTCTATTGTAAACGAAATCCACTTATTCCAAACAAATTATATCATTTGTTATTCAAATATCTTTAATATGAGAAATTACATTTCTCACCAAATGAACCCAAAATTGGGGTTGTAACATCCTTCCCCTGTTATTGGAATTTTGCCCTCAAAATTCCATCAAGCAAACAAACAGTTCAGGATAAGCCTTTCATACGTCCATCATGGCTCCCATGTGGCATCACCCTTTCCATGGTTGTAAAGCTCGGGCCCACTGCCCAAGGCTCTAGTAGAGTTTCAGGAATGACGACTGGCCCCACAAACCACCACTAGCCTTAATTGTGCACTTTGTCCACACTGACGCGCAAGCCAGGATCAACTTCCCGATTGGTCACCCATCCTAGTACTACTCCAAGCTGAGTACGCTTAACTATGGAGTTCTTTTGTGATGGGCTCCCTGAAAAGGAGGTGCACCTTGGTGATATGGGTAGTCCAATCATTCCTTTTAAGATCATGTTATCCGAGGCCTCAAATCATGGGATGTTACAATCTCCCCCACTTAGACTCTTGACGTCCTCGTCAAGGCTCAACTATATGGCCTCATAATCTGTCCCCATTTCAGTGCAGACCCACAATGGCCCATGGACACCCAGCTCCCATCCACGGCTACCAGTGCAAGGGTGGCTCCATCTCATCTCTACGGATAGCCCTTTCCAACTTGCCTGAACTGCATGACTCAAGACTGGCATGCCACATGCCCATGTGGGCCCCACCTACTGGAGGGGTTATGGCTCTGATACCATTTGTAAAGCTTGGGCCCACTGCCCAAGGTTCTAGTAGAGTTTCAAGAATGACGACTGGCCCCACAAACCACCACTAGCCTTAACTGTGCACTTTGTCCACACTGACGCGCAAGCCAGGATCAACTTCCCGACTAGTCACCCATCCTAGTACTACTCCAAGCTGAGCACGCTTAACTATGGAGTTCTTTCGTGATGGGCTCCCTGAAAAGGAGGTACACCTTGGTGATATGGGTAGTCCAATCATTCCTTTTAAGATCATGTTATCCGAGGCCTCAAATCATGGGATGTTACAATGGTGCTTCCCAAAAACCTTCATCATCTCATATTCTTCCATCTGCGTTCTTTCTTACCTTGGTATATAATACCCTCATAGGTGACTCAAGACGTTTCAGCCTCTCAAAAGCTGAATAGGTTTAGGGCTCAACACATGGCTTGGGTACCTCATATAGTGCTCTAGATCGAACTCGTGGAACACATTACACATCATGTTATCCTAAGGGGCAAGGATTAACACAACCATCTCCACCAATCCATCTCAAATGGACCCATATATCGGGGACTCAGCTTTCTCTGTTGTAGCTTAGAGGGGTCGATTTTCACATCACATATTCTCCAACAGTGAACTGCATGTCAGTCTGCTTTGCATCAGCTCGTGACTCATGTCACCACTAGGCTCTCTCTCGGCCATTGCACGATCAAACCGACTTCATCTACACACACTATGGTTCTTTCCTAACCTTTGTGAGGCCTCCTTCACCAACATCATCTTAATGAAGTGGTGACCGACACAACCTCTCTATAAGACTTCTTACATCCGGATAAAGGCTATGGTGGTTAACATCACATCTTAAGAACTGTCTCTATGTATCACCCTGAATGAGCAGACATGCTCTCATCAGACCCTCTAGTCTGGATCATACTGTCCATTAGTCAGGGGTGATAGGCGGTACTGACATTGAGTTCTTCATGTACCTACTTCCACCTTATGGAAGTGAACCTTTAGGTCACACTCAAGAACTTTTGAACTCGTATCATGGTGTAGTTGAACCATCTCTCTCTCTTATGTAGTTCAATAGAATCTATCTCTTGACAAAACTCCTTTCTTTCTCATGTTATCCAGGTAAGGCGATCTACCATAACCCATATTGCATCTTGACCTTCTGGGTCAAAGGGAGACTTACCACAACATCCATAGTGATGAACTCCCATTCCCTCTCAGGGACTCGTTTATCCTCCATATCGATACACTAGGTTACTGGTGTTCGTCCTTCACCTCCTGGCTTGCATGGCCACATGCTACATGCAACTTTGTTTTAAGCATCCAGAGTGCTACCATCACTTACTATCTTTGTAGTACCAAGGTATATCATGACCTCCTGTATTGTTATGATTCCTCAAGCTTGATACCTCAGAAACCCTAAACCATTCTCAAAAGGGTTTTATTACCTTCCTATCCAAAGAAGTGTATCTGAGGTTCTATCACCATCCTTTTACTACATCAAGGACTAAACTGGCTAACCAAACAACCATTAACTTGTTCAACATATCTTGTTTCATCTGTGTGTTAGCCAAAACACATCCTCTTTCCAATCATAGGGTTAGTCGAACAACTTCAACTTCTTCTAGCTTCTAGCTAACTAGGCAGCTATATCTCAACCAGAGCATTCATTACCACTTCTTATCCTTAGGTGTTAGGTAATGTTGAAGACATACACCTCCATGTATTCTACTTATCATCTCATCTCAAACTCTAAGTCTATCTTCATCAAGAACGTTCTGAGATCATCCTCTTAGTTATCAGGCTCCACCTTGTGATTCCTTGTAACACTTGCAAAAAAAACCATCTAGTTCAAGATAAAACATCCTCACAAGATGATTTCCTTAATACTATTAGTGTTTGTAAACCATCCATGTATCATTCACTCCACTAGAGTATGTTATCATCTCTGTCCTCATACCTCATAGCAACGTTCCAACTCACATCATCTTTATCCTTGGTGTATGGCATGTGTATTGTCCTATCTCTCACTCCCATAACAAGAAGAAATAAGCATGCAGCGGTCGTCCAAATACATAGTTCTTCCTATTCCAAGAGTAGAGATGGTAGATCCCACCTTTCCAGTACACCTTCAAATCTAGGTTGAAACGTGCCATCATCTCGATATCCACATTACTTCCATGGAAAACTGGTCTCGAACCTACTTGGGTCACCACACAATCCTTAGTCATCTCCTCTAGGTCTATAGTGTGCCAGTACTTTTGGGATCATCCCTTTTCCTTCATGCATCCAGAGAGTGCCCTACTCATCTGCCCTTTGGGTCCCATGAGTTAATGAAGGTGATCAATCTCCTAACCCATGGCCCTCAGACAATGATAGCTATTACCTCCCGACCCTATGGTCATGTGCACTAGGGAATTAGGCAACTCCTACTTCCATCGGTCTTATCCCTACCTGACCCTAGGATAGACTTAGGATTCTCCTATAGTACATGTTCAACACAGAATCTTACCCAAGCATTCATCATCTCTCTCCCTACATTCTTGGGCTTTCTTTCATCCTTTCTTAGGGATCATGGCGACCTGCCTACCTGGGTCAGGCCCCATACCGGTTTCCTCCATGGTAATACATCCATATGCACTTAGAGATGGTTAACTATGGGTCTACAGGTTCAATCTCATGCCATGTACTCTTCACTTAGCTTCTCAAGATCCTATGAAACCTCCTTAGGTTACCTCAAAACCAACCAACTGGTAAACTCCCTACCAAAGGGTCACTCTCCCAGGATGGGAGGAAACTACACCTGGATAACAAAGGTCACAAGCGTCCTTAGGGTTTACATTCACATGAGCATGCTTAACCCATCAGCTACTAAGTGTGACAAAGTGGGTTTTCTAGCTTCATTCCGAGGATGCAATTTCTTTTAAGGTGAGTAGGATGTGATGGAGTGGATTTTTGAAATCCATAAATCTCCAATAACATATTAGAATCCATATCTTGAGTTATAATGAGAGTTCCAAGTGTTTTAGTAAAGTTTGAATGTTGGTTGAGATTTATATAATGATTAAGATCTCTCTTTTAATGCCTTTTTGAGGAATTTTATTGAGTGGTCCAACAGATGAGTTTTGTCACCAAATTTTAATATAAGGTAGTTCGAGAGGTATGGGAGTTATGGTTAAAATTTGGTGGCATTTGGATGCTCCTAGAGGGAGTTATTTAGGTTTGAATATCATGATATAATGTGCATTTTGAGGATTATTAGACCCAAGTTTAAAAGCTTTTGCCTAAGTTAGGATGTGTCACGCCTCTTTGGGTTGGGCTGGGCCTGCGCGGCCAATCTCGGCCATCCATATATGATCTGTTGGCTAGGATCACTAATTTAAGTGAGACGCGGATAGACTCATCTGGAGGACTAACTCAAGCCTTTGGATTCGAGATCAAGGGTCCTTGTGTTGTCCCTTACCTTGCGGTTACTTCCTAGACCGCAAGTAGGGACCACGACTTCATTATGCTCGCTAATCGTGGGACGAGAGGGAGGTTTGACCCAACTGTTGGCTCTGCACTGGCCTAAGCTTTCTTTTGACCCCTCATTTAGGATAAGATGTCACCCAACGGAAGAAGCACCACCTTCTGCTCCTGCCTGTCTTCTCCACTGCAACTACAGGTGGCGGCTTGAAGGGGGTAGATGAGTTTTGAAGGGACGAGGAGGAGGAGGCCGGACGCCACTACTCAGAGAGCACAACAGATCAACGACGGCAGCTTCTTATGAACCCTTTTCTGGTGTTCCCTGTCCTCGAGGCAGAGGAGAATGGTGCCTAGTTCTCTCCGGAGGAGACACCAACGAAGACCACTGTGGTATTTCCTGATGGCGAGGAGGCTCGAGGAGCGCAGGGTTCCCTACCATCCTTCCTGCGTGCGGTGGCACTTCGTGGAGGAATAGAGTCTGTGAAGTTCACATGATGCGAGAAGAAGTGGGGGACATAGCGACGCGAGGCTGAGGCGGCGAGTTCCTCGAGCTCAGAGAAGACGCAGAGATCATGCCAGCGGCCATGAAATTGAGTCCCACAGACTCAGAGATTGTGATCACAGAGAATGATGGACTCCGTGATCTCAATCCCTAGGTTGGATCTTCCGTAGAGAAGGAACGCAATAGGGATCACGAAGAATAAATGAGCCACGACGCAGATGTGATTGTTTGCCGGAGTATAGAACAACAACTGTATTGTTGCTCTTACGAGAACAGAGTCTCGTTGGGGACTCACGAGCGAGAAAGAAAGAGGCGAGCGAGAAAGAAAAGTCGGATCCAGAGGCAGTGAATAAGCCAGGAAAACCAACCCAAACACTTATAGACCGGCCATCTCAGCGGCGAGGCAGGAGCTTAGGGCCACACCCTAATGGCCATGTGTCGGCAGACTATTGGCCAAAAAGGTAATATTATATCCCAAATGCTCATATCTTCAATAATCGCAATAATTAGATCGATGCTTAGAAAAATACAAGTAAGGTACCAAAATTCTCAGAAAAATGTGTAGAATAATATGAAACCATCATATCAGACTTTTTATGCTTAAATCATAGTGATATTATGTAAGATATGTAATATTACTTTAATGGATAATAATTATCAAATGTTGGCCTAAAATTATGAGAATGTGCTAGTAAATCATACATGTGGCTTATAATCCTTTTGATATTAGTAATTGTGATGTTGATGCACGAAATCATGTAATTTGCTCAATATGTCTATTTAGGGCTATTAACACTAAATATAATGCAATTAATGCATACATGCTCAATATGTGATGAAAATTTTGGAACAACCTTATATCTGTAACTAGAAGCTAATATGTAAATCTGAGATCAGTTTTATACATGAAATCTAGGTTATATGAAGTTGACCTTAATACATGGGTTAAAATCCTAGTTACGTTCATAATGTAACCTAGGGTTAATGTGTGACATAATGTTAATATGTTTTTCTAATGATAGAAAATACGATTATCAGTTATTGAACAATAATCTAGAATATGAGATCAGTAAAATAATCCCAAGACAAGGATACAAGTAACAATGAGAAAATCCTAATATGAACTCAGCTAAACCCTAATATGGATACTAATGCATAGAGTTAAGATGAGATGTAAGAAGATGAGAACCTGATGATAGTATGTGGTCTTGTCTTAACCAGGGGTTTGACCAAGACATAGATGACATGAGGAATATGTGTTTAGAATGATCTATCTCTTGAACAAGGTACGCTATTACCTCTTACTTGGATTATTATACAATATGCTTGTGTTATATGTGTAGTAGAATACTTGGCATTTAGTATTGGATGAAGTGATTGTTCTTGTATGATATCTTGCTTGATTTTCTATACTTATGGCTATGAACACTTGAAACATAACATATCTGTTCCATTATATGAAAGCACTATATCTCTTTGGTAAGCATAGTGCTAGTGAGTGATCTATCTCTTTGGTAAGCAGATCGCATGTACAATGATCTATCTCTTTGGTAAGTAGATCATAAGGCCCGAATGCATCTATCCCATTGGTAGGCAGATGCACGAGCATATAATGGAAAATGAGCTTAAAATATGTGTTCTCTTTTGTTGATGAATATCTTTGTGCAAGTATGCGTTTTTCTTATATTTCTTTATAACTGCCAAGTATTAGTTTTATCTTAATGCCAAGATATGATGAGAGGTAAAGAAAAGACACGTAGGCGTACTCAGTACAATATTCTTGAATATTGTGCTGACATGTACCACATGTAATCTTTTGTTTAGGGTTTGGTTATGCTCTTGAAGATCCAGGATAGTTGAGAGTTGTGTGGCGAGCTGATGTACATGTGGACCTGTTATCTTAAGATCATGTAGTTTAATGGTAGTACATGTATATGTTTAAGTTTGATGTTCAATATGTAATATCAAATGTTGTAACAATTCATGTTGTAATTATATGTTGAATGGTGAACATGTGTGTATGGTTTTATTATTGTTCATGTACATGTGCTACTGATTGTTTCCTTATGACTTCCTTTGATTCTCTTCTTCTTAGTCTTGTGTGGGATGTCTAAATTGGGATTCTCACTGAGGTGAGGGTTTCAATTTGGACGTCACACATCATATTAAGTTTTAGAAAATTTGGGGACGTCACAGGTGGTATCAGAGCATGAACAATAGCAAAGCCTGACATTTGCTCATTATGCAACACAAAACTAAAGAACCTTGAACTTAATAATCTTTTAGGGTTAGATTAGTCGTCTTTTAGAGACTAGATCTGACATAGCCTCTAGGTTAGCACCTAGATGTCTGAGAACTAGGTCTAGACTGGTGCTTGTTGAATAGCAAGTCCTTAGATGTCGTTCTTTCCTTGCAGTGCAGCGGTATGGGACGTTGCACTATTTGGAAATGACGTGCATCAAAGGAAGAGAAACCCTAGACATATTGTGCATGTTATCTAGAGTAGCTACACTAGTCTACACCATGTTCTCACCCTTTTCACTAGTTTTCATGACACTGGACTCTCTACTATGTGTGGGACACTCGTTTTGAGGATTTGGTTTTTGATTCTAAACGGATTGAACCTCGATAGTTTTCTATGACGCTTGTTTTATCGGAGAAAAACTATATAATATTTTAATATGTATATGTATTACAAAAATGTGTCCCCACACATGTATGAGTAGGAGGTAGTCATGCAACCTAAGTGAAAGTGTATGACATCAGTCTAGAAGAGAGAGCAGCTCTAGATTAGATGTCTAGAGCCTTTTTGATATATTTTATAGATGAATAGATGAAATAAGTTTTGATGATATGATGTAAGTCTTATATAGAAGACATAAGATGTCTATGATGATTTATGTTTGTCTTTGAGGACCCAAGTTCAGTTTTGAGGATTTGAGATAAGTTTTGATGACACAAGTAACTAGGATTTTATGAGATAAGATATGTTAAGTTGAGACAGGTTGTGAGTCAGCATGAGCCTCAAGCTCTTTTACAAAGGAGGACCTCTAGTGTTAGGACCAGTTTTGGGGTTAACTCTAGAGAGAGTGAGACCCAGTAGGAGAAGGTCAGAGAACCTAAACTCCAAGATATGAGAATGATGAGAAATATGTGATATGATATGTCCTAAACTAGAATACTCGTGAGTGAATGAGTTGAGTTGCCTAATGCATGATTCCTATAGTCTTGTTGAACCCTAGATTTCCTTGGGAGGACCAAACCCTAGAGATAGAAAGAGGCTAGTTATAGGTGCATATGTGAACATGAATATGAGTGCCTGCCATCTGGGTGAGGGAGAGAGCCCAAGACCCTGGAGGAGGTAGTATGTTAGTTTCTGTGAAGCCACATGCTCGGTTTGGTGGTTTTCCACATAGGAATCTAGTGGTGTATATAAAAGAGCTTGGGTAAGATGTTTCATGGTTAGAGATCTATGAAGAGTATGCCATATCATGTTTTAGTTTGTGCTTATGTGGCTAGAGCTTGTAAGGCTAACACTAGTGCCAATGAGGTAATCTGAGAACCCTAGACTAACAGAGGAAAGATAAAGTATATGCATACAAGATACTCATAGAGCTGAGTGAGATCAGAGAGACTGAGCAGAACGCTATCCTCGTGATATGGGTCAGGAGAACCTCAGTTGGACTAGATAAAAGTTTTGATATATGTTTGATAAGCCACTCACCTAAGTTTGTTTAGAACAACCATGATAAAATATATGTAAGGATGTGATCTAATCTTGAGATATGATATATAGACATGATATGATGAAATATCTAGAGATGGTTTAATGACATAAAAGTAGAAATGGTTAACCATATACATGAATAAAGATGATAATGAGATATTGTTGCATAATCTTGTGATGAATTCACTAGTAGATGATGCATTTTAGTATGAACAATGAAATAAGATCATATGAATGAAGCATGTTAAATGATGTGTTAATCTTAATGATTAATAAAGATGAAAAATATAGTGTGATAGTAAGCACAACATAATGATTATGAAACCTTGATGTATGAGTTAATCTTAGTTAACTCCTTTAGAACATGGTAATATGATGTGGGAACCCTAATGCATGGGTAACGATAAGAATGTGATCCTAACATATGAGACATGTAATGACATAACCTAAGCTTCTAAACCTTCAGTTCAACCCTAAATGGAGTGTTTGTGCACCCAAGATGGTTGTAAACCTCCTAATAGTGCTTTGGATACATGGTTGTAGGTAACCTTTGCGGATATGACATGTGGATGAGAGCAAGATAAGGTTTTCCCTAGAAGTATGATTATGGCTTACATTCTAGGACGAAAGTTCCTTTAAGATGTATATGATGTGACAAAGTGGGTTTTCTAGCTTAATTCCGAGGATGGAATTTCTTTTAAGGTGAGTATGATGTGATGGAGTGGATTTTTGAAATCCATAAATCTCCAATAAAATATTAGAATCCATATCTTGAGTTATAATGAGAGTTCCAAGTGTTTTAGTAAAGTTTGAATGTTGGTTGAGATTTATATAATGATTAAGATCTCTCTTTTAATGCCTTTTTGAGGAATTTTATTGAGTGGTCCAACAGATGATTTTTGTCACCAAATTTGAATATAAGGTAGCTCGAGAGGTGTGGGAGCTATGGTTAAAATTTGGTGGCATTTGGATGCTCCTAGAGGGAGTTATTTAGGTTTGAATATCATGAAATAATGTGCATTTTGAGGATTATTAGACCCAAGTTTAAAAGCTTTTGCCTAAGTTAGGGTGTGTCACGCCCCTTTGGTTTGGGCTGGGCCTGCACGGACAATCTCAGACATCCATATATGATCTGTTGGCTGGGATTACTAATTTAAGTGAGCCACAGATAGACTCATCTGGAGGACTGACTCAAGCCTTTGGATTCGAGATCAAGGGTCCTTGTGTTGTCCCTTACCTTGCGGTTACTTCCTTGACCGCAAGCAGGGACCACGACTTCGTGGTGCTCACTAATTATGGGACGAGAGGGAGGTTTGGTCCAGCAGTTGGCTCCGCACTGGCCTAAGCTTTCTTTTGACCCCTCATTTAGGATACGATGTCACCCAACGGAAGAAGCACCACCTTCTGCTCCTACCTGTCTTCTCCACCGCAACTATAGGTGGCGGCTTGAAGGGGGTAGATAAGTTTTGAAGGGACGAGGAGGAGGAGGCTGGATGCCACTACTCAGAGAGTACAACAGATCAACGACAATGACTTCTTATGAACCCTTTTCTGGTGTTCCCTGTCCTCGAGACAGAGGAGAATGGTGCCTAGTTCTCTCCGGAGGAGACACCAACGAAGACCACCGTGGCATTTCCTAATGGAGAGGAGGCTCGAGGAGCGCAGAGTTCCCTGCCATCCTTCCTGCGTGCGGTGGCGCTTCATGGAGGAATAGAGTCTGTAAAGTTCGTGTGATGTGAGAAGAAGTGGGGGACATAGCGACGCAAGGCTGAGGCGGCGAGTTCCTCGAGCTCTGAGAATACACAGAGATCACGCCAGCGGCCATGAAATTGAGTCCCACAGACTCAGAGATCGTGATCGCAGAGAAGGATGGACTATGTGATCTCAATCCCTAGGCTGGATCTTCCGTAGACAAGGAACTCTATAGGGATCATGAAGAAGAAATGAGCCACAATGCAGATGTGATTGTTTGCCGAAGTAGAGCACAATGAATGCATTATTGCTCTTGCGAGAACAGATTCTCGCTGGGGACTCACGGGCGAGAAAGAAAGAGGCGAGCGAGAAAGAAAAGTCAGATCCAGAGGCAGTGAACAAGCCAGGAAAACCAACCCAAACCCTTATAGACCGGCCGACTTAGCGGCGAGCCAGGAGCTTAGGGCCACACCCTAATGGCCATGTGTCGGTAGACTATTGGCCAAAAAGGTAATATTATATCCCAAATGCTCAGATCTTCAATAAATCGCAATAATTAGATCGATTCTCAAAAAAATACAAGGTACCAAAATTCTCAGAAAAATGTGTAGAATAATATGAAACCATCATATCAGACTTTTTATGCTTAAATCATAGTGATATTATGTAAGATATGTAATATTACTTTAATGGATAATAATTATCAAATGTTGGCCTAAAATTATGAGAATGTGCTAGGAAATCATACATGTGGCTTATAATCCTTTGGATATTAGTAATTGTGATGTTGATGCATGAAATCATGTAATTTGCTCAATATGGCTATTTAGGGCTATTAACACTAAAGATAATGCAATTAATGCATACATGCTCAATAAGTGATGAAAATTTTGGAACAACCTTATATCTATAACTAGAAGCTAATATGTAAATCTGAGATCAGTTTTATACACAAAATCTAGGTTATATGAAGTTGACCTTAATACATGGGTTAAAATCCTAGTTACGTTAATAATGTAACCTAGGGTTAATGTGTGACATAATGTTAATATGTTCATCTAATGATGCAAAATATGATTATCAGTTATTGAACAATAATCTGGAATATGAGATCAGTAAAATAATCCCAAGATAAGGATACAAGTAACAATGAGAAAATCCTAATATGAACTAAGCAAAACCCTAATATGGATACTAATGCGTAGAGTTAAGATGAGATGTAAGAAGATGAGAACCTGATGATAGTATGTGGTCTTGTCTTAACCAGGGGTTTGACCAAGACATAGATGACATGAGGAATATGTGTTTAGAATGATCTATCTCTTGATCAAGTTATGCTATTACCTCTTACTTGGCTTATTATACAATATGTTTGTGTTATATGTCTAGTAGAATACTTGGCATACAGTATTAAATGAAGTGATGGTTCTTGTATGATATCTTGCTTGATTTTCTATACTTATGGCTATGAACACTTGAAACATAACATATCTGTTCCATTATATGAAAGCACTATATCTCTTTGGTAAGCATAGTGCTAGTGAGTGATCTATCTCTTTGGTAAGCAGATCACATGTACAATGATCTATCTCTTTGGTAAGCAGATCATAAGGCCTGAATGCATCTATCCCATTGGTAGTCAGATGCACGAGCATATAATGAAAAATGAGCTTAAAATATGTGTTCTCTTTTGTTGATGAATATATTTGTGCAAGTATACACTTTTCTTATATTTCTTTATAACTGCCAAGTATTAGTTTTATCTTATTACCAAGATATGATGAGAGGCAAATAAAAGACATGTAGGCGTACTCAGTACAATATTCTTGAATATTGTGCTGACGTGTACCTCATGTAATCTTTTGTTTAGGTTGTGGTTATGCTCTTGAAGATCCAGGCTAGTTGAGAGTTGTGTGGTGAGCTAATGTACAGGTGGACCTGTTGTCTTAAGATCTTGTAGTTTAGTGGTAGTACATGTATATGTTTACGTTTGCTGTTCAATATCTAATATCAAATGTTGTAACAATTCATGTTGTAATTATATGTTGAATGGTGAACACGTGTGTTTGGTTTTATTATTGTTCATGTACATGTGCTACTGATTGTTTCCTTATGACTTCCTTTGATTCTCTTCTTCTTAGTCTTGTGTGGGATGTTTAAATTGGGATTCTCGCTGAGGTGAGGGTTTCAATTTGGATGTCACACATCAGATTAAGTTTTAGAAAATTTGGGGACGTCACAGGTGGTATCAGAGCATGAACAATAGCAAAGCCTGACATTTGCTCATTATGCAACACAAAACTAAAGAACCTTGAACTTAATAATCTTTTAGGGTTAGATTAGTCATCTTTTAGAGATTAGATCTGACCTAGCCTCTAGGTTAGCACCTAGATGTCTGAGAACTAGGTCTAGACTGGTGCTTGTTGAATAGCAAGTCCTTAGATGTCATTCTTTCCTTGCAGTGCAGCGGTATGGGGCGTTGCACTATTTGGAAATGACGTGCATCATAGGAAGAGAAACCCTAGACATATTGCGCACGTTGTCTAGAGTAGCTACACTAGTCTACACCATGTTCTCACCCTTTTCACTAGTTTTCATGACACTGGACTCTCTACTATGTGTGGGACACTCGTTTTCATGATTTGGTTTTTGATTCCAAACGGATCGAGCCTCGATAGTTTTCTCTGATGCTTGTTTTATCGGAGAAAAACTATATAATATTTTAATATGTATATGTATTACAAAAATGTATCCCCATAGATGTATGAGTTGGAGGTAGTCATGCAACCTAAGTGAAAGTGTATGACATCAGTCTAGAACAGAGAGTATTTCTAGATTAGATGTCTAGAGCCTTTCTAGGGTTTGGTTCCTCTCATGGCAACCAAGGAATCATTAGCCTCCAAGGGTCAACCATAAGGCAACCACTATCATCCACTTAGGTCGCATGATCCTCAACTCCCATTGGTTCTCAAGTTTTGGGATTTTAGGCTTCCAACTTTCTTGCCTGAGGTCTTCTCTATCTCTCTAGATCTAATCCTACAACCAACCTCTCTATAAGAGGTCCTTTCTTCATGAAGGATCAAGCTCATAAGCATGCCCCTACCCGAGTGAAGCCTATACTCGAACTTATTTTTACTTAAGATTATCCATAACCCCTTATGCTTATCTCATAAGCCATCCATCATGATCCCTTGTCTAGGGTTTCATTCAATTGTTAACCCTACTGATGCACTTTAGGTGTAATCTATATCCTCCTTGCAACAGCTGAAAAGGTTTCTATAGGTTCTTCCCTAACCTCATCCATGAAGGAGCTATCCTTCGCTCAAACATGCACGACCCTTCCCAGGGTTGGGTTGCCAAAGGTACTCTCGGTCATCAACTTCTCATGGTTCGTATGGAAATCCAAAGGCATGTCCATCCAAACACCTAGTCAACCATGACATCTAACTCAACATGTCATCTCCCTCTCTAACCTCCACTTAGGGTTAGGGTTCACATCATCCTCAGAGGATGTGCTATGCCTCGACCTTTAATGGAGGTCTCTACCTCCAAGACTAACTTTCTCAACTCATCCTCCTGACAAGAAGTTCTATCGTTAGGTCTCTCCTAAGGGCAATGACAACTCATATCATACGACCTAAGCATGTATCTATTCTTTAGTTTGCGCTTACTCTATTAAGCTTATGTCCATGACATCTTATTTACATGCTTTTCATTAATTTGGTGGAGGATTCCTTAGACCTTATCAACCTTACCCATACCTCAAAAGGGTGAGGAGAAGAGAGGAAACCCAAATCCTTAAGGTCCTTAACAGAATTTGAGTTGAGAAGGGATGAACAAGATGAGAGATTCCTAAAGGAATCTTATTTCAAGTCATATCCTAAGACATCGGCTAGGCAGTCACACAATCCGAGAGTCCTCATATTCTGACTAGCGGTGCGGAGGAAAATATTTCCAGCCCCCGAGCATGATCCTTTTCTAGACACCTCAGTCTTTCAGACAATCCTCTAATAACTCCCTTGGTTCTATGGAATTTGTAAAATTTAATAATTATTAGAGATTAAGTGAGGAACCTATGCTCTGATACCAATTGTAATGACCCCACCTCCCGGTAACCCCCAATTAAGGGAGACCGAAAGGTCGGTGCCGTTATCCAATTAACAAGATCAAAGGTTCGACAAATAATCAATAATAATTATGAAATTCTACTAACTAAACTAAAATTTGGGTATAA
Organism: Alisma plantago-aquatica; assembly: GCA_963693085.1. NCBI lineage: Eukaryota > Viridiplantae > Streptophyta > Magnoliopsida > Alismatales > Alismataceae > Alisma > Alisma plantago-aquatica. The sequence continues at coordinate 842,503,240 of OY856413.1, forward strand.
AATTAAATCTTTACTTACCTTTGAAAAATGTTGGAACTCTATCTACCCAGAGCTTGAAACTACTTTATCTAATCCTCCTTGCACTTTATGTTTTAATTTCACAATGTGTCACTTTACTGTTTGTTCCTTTCATGGTTGTACCTAAAACGCCGATAAACAAAACGTCAGTCAGTATCTCAAAATATACTGGTATGTGGGGACAACTAAAAGTTTGCACATAAGGATAACAATCTAATTATCACAATCAAGTAAATTAACAAGTCAATTTACACTTTTCAGTATGACATTCTCCACCGCTTTTGCCCTAACCCTGGCATACCCACCTTAGGCTTTCCTTTGCCAATGACTTAAGGCCACCTTCTCAATCCCGAGCTTGGTGCCTGGGGGTCACCACTCATGGTGCCCACTAGCCATGCAATATCATAGGCCACCTTCTCATTCTCGAGCTTGGTGCCTGGGGGTCACCACTCATGGTGCTCACTAGCCATGCAATATCATAGGACACCTTCTCATTCCTGATCTTGGTGCCTGAGGTCACCACTCAAGGTGTCCATTGGTCTACGCATCTGGGCCTGACCTTTGGTATCATCCATCAGGGTGGCATGTAAGTACGAGAATCCATACTTCTATTATTAATGTGATAATCATAGTGACTTTATAGTTTGCAAGTATGAACATGCAAACTGATAATTTGCATTCAATGCGATTAACCATCTAGAAATCCTTGGGAAACTAAGGCGGTTATTCATAATTAACCACATACCTGATCTGACAATTTGAACAGAAATACCCACACAAATAAAAATCCAAGCAAGCAAGCATTTTCAACAAGATCCTGAAATAATCACATAATTCCCTTTTTATTATTCATGACATCAAGATCCATTAAACCTAGTTCACTTCCTAGGGTTTCTAATTCACTTTTAGGGTTTCTATTGCAATTAGGGCTTCCCTTCATCTTTTACTATTTTAAACCCTAATTTAATGCAATTGATCACAAACCCTAATTATTTCCACATCTAATACTCGATTTTGGATTTAAGGCATAATCAACCATTATATAAGTCCATTAAACCCCTTTTCATTAAAGCTACCATTTGTATCCTCTTTAACCCATGACAAGGTCATTATGCTCGTTTATCATCAATTTATGCTCCAATACTCATATGAACGCTATTTATCATTAATTCTACCTTGATTCATTCAAAAACCCTAATTTCTATATTAAGGTTATTTATCCAAAATTTAGGAACTTTAATGCTCGAAATAGCCTAGGATCATTATGTCTCATCTTTATTCACCACTTTGAATAATTAAAGCTATTAAGAGTCGCATTTACTAACATTAGGGTTTCAAGGCCCATTAAAGTATATTCATGCACATGAAACTCTAAATTAGGCCAATTAACCACAAAGATCATCTTTTTAGATTTAATCTCTCTTTTACCAACAATAGGTTATTATCAACTTAACTTGTTCATTGAACTTTACTAAATCTCATTAACATCAAAATCTAGGGTTTTTCATTAGTAAAACCATTAAAGATCACATCTTTACATACTTTTAAATTGTAAGCAGAATTAGGGTCCAATTACATTTTCATTGCATTTCTTGGATTTTTCTGATCAAAAAGCACTACTTATTTGTATTTTTTGGCCAAGGAAACTATTTTTAGTGAATTATGCAAGATTCATCAGTTTTCTTAAATATTTGATAGAGAAGGCTTATTTACTAAATATACTGGGCCGTTCGATGCATGCTCCAGCAGACTACGCGGGATCCAACGATCCATAAAAACGCGTCTGACTTGCAATTGAAAAAGAGGAAAAAGGTGGTTATGCCCTTACCTAAACTGTAGGAAGAGGGAGGGCAAAGGGGTCTTTTCCCCCAATCTTCTTCTTCATTGGGACGACTTGCGAGCACCTCAGCCGAGTCAACTCAAGGGTTGACTCTGGCCATCCGTGCATCTGTGAGTGACCTGATCGGTGCAGGAGCTCCGTCGGCCCCTCACGAACTTGTCTGGGAGGCCAATTCCTCCATTGTACTGCTCCTTCATCACCGACGAGGCGCAGTTCCCCTCTGTTGATAAAGACTTCTCAATAGGGTCCCAAGTCAGGTTGAAACCTCAAATTGGCGGCATCAAAATGATCGTCTCCGTGCCGCTGTTGTGAGAGGATAAGGTGTTGGGTTGCTCGCCTTGTTTTGTGCACTCCCCTATATATAGGGTGGCCACAGGTGTCCGACGAGTTTGAGGATTCCCTCAAACGTTAAAGAAACCACCACAAACCTAGGTTGGTTAGGAGCGGAACACCTTCCTGAAGACAAAGAACTCGTTTAAAGCTCCGCAAATGTTCCCAAACTTGCGCAATCTCCGATCCAAGATTGTAACCTGGACTCTGCGATCCCAGATCCCTGCGAGACCGGGATTCATCCCAAGCCGTGGATCATAGATCCAATGATCGCAGATGAGTGCCCAAAAACAAAAATCGGGATTTAATCCCAGATAAATCGTGACACATTATTACTATGCAATTATTGCCCAAACTTTAGGATTATTTGTAAATTGCATAACTTGGAAACCGTGCATTGTTTTTCAACCAAATTTTAGGGAGCTCTTTAGATTTGCATTATCTTGTTTTATTACAAATTTGAGCCTTAAAATCGAAAGGAAAGATATGGTTTCTTCACATGCAAGTCAAGGACTTTTAAGGCATATTTTATGCATATTTCCTCTCTCTTAACCTTTACTTTCTTTATTTTGCTTCATTTTAACATTAGGAATCTTATGGATACGAAAATCCATCAAGGATAGCTCAATTTTACCTCTTTCCACTTATTTTCCCACATTTTACCATTGTTTTCAATTTCTTTCTTAATAAAGAAATACTTAATTAATCTTTTCTTTTCTTATTGCTTTTTCTTTGCAACTTTAGACTCCTTGTAACCCAAGGAACCTATGTGGCACGAAATCCACCTTTGGATTATATTATTTTGCCTTTTAGAGATTTCTACATCTTTCTTTTCTCAAATATTTAATTATTCATTCACTAATTGAATTTTCTTGTTATTTGGGCCCAATAGCCAATAAAGCCCACAACACAAACATCAAGGCTATTCTAAAAAAAATCCAGTTATTCCAAACAAATTATATCATTTGTTATTCAAATATCTTTAATATGAGAAATTACATTTCTCACCAAATGAACCCAAAATTGGGGTTGTAACAGCTTCTCAAAAAAAAACTCAATGCAACCAGTTGCTCTGTAAAGTTGTCGTTCTCTCTATGAAGACATGGTTTGCGCGGAACCTAAAGCACAAACAAGATGGAATGATTAGGTCAATTTGGTTTGCTACCACGGTGGAAACACTGTGGATGTACAGAAATAAACTGGTTTTCAATGGCAAGAATTGCCCCCCTATGACGACTGTAGGGATAATTGCTACAAAAGCAAGGAACAACGTGCATGCATTCCAAAAACCAACATCTACTGTTATGAGTCATACGACCTCTGCTTGGAAGTCACCACCGCCAAACACGATCACCATCAATGTTGATGGTTCAGTGCAGAAGAAGAGGAGTCGAGCAGCCACGAGCTACATAGCTAGAGACGCTGAACAAAGATGGATCACAGCCGGAGCTCAAACTATCAAGAGCTGTGATCTTTTAGTCACTGAGTTGGTGGCTATCTGTAGGAGTATTGAAGCTTTGATTCAGAGACCGGATGAGTTGCGAGTCGAATCGGACAGTAAATTGGCCTGCGACATTCTGAATAACACGATGAATAGTATTCCTAAATACAAGATTTTCGGTGAAACTCTCGAAGACCTCAAAGTAAGAAAGCTGAACATGCACATCAATTTCATCAAATGAGTTGCTAATGCTTTAGCTGACAGTCTTGTCAAATGGGCGGTCAGAAATGTCAATGATTCCATAGTTTGGTCACAATGTCCAGCGTTTGTTCTGGCTGAGCTCTGGAATGAACAAAGGATGAATCCTACTTAATATGTATCTCCTATTTTGGCCTGCAACCCAAAAGTAGGGTGAATAAATTATCTCGGTGACATATTAAAAAAAAGTTGTCGTTCTCTCTAGTTATGGTAACTAAGAGAGCCCAAGCAAGTGATACCCGATAAGGGAGGCACAACAAGGGAAAGACAACTGTAGAAAGTGACTAGTGGTAGGAGAGTGTGTCGGTGACTAGTACGCCGACAGGAGGATGAGACTCCTTCCAATTCCTTGTGGGACAAGGAGATTGGAGTTCCAGGTGGTCCCTGTGGACTACTTCAGAGGCGGGAGATTTTTGTTGCTCGGAGGACAGCTGTCAATCCCGACAGTCCCGGTGAGACCAGGAGTCGTCAGTCTCGGTGCGACCAGGAGCTGCACAGACACCGTCCAAGACCGGAGGTGAAGACCGAGCAAGCCTCGGGACAAGGTATGATTCCACAAACCATCCTTTCCTATTGTATATACGTTGACACATTTCCTTGTTCTGGGTTTGGGGAGGTGAAATTTTTTGTTTCCGCTGCCTTCTCTACCTCCCCTAAAGCCCAACAGTTCATTCTTCTTCATATGTTGTCCCTGATATTTTGTCCTCAGCTGATGTCCCTAAAATTATAATTTAAATCAGAAGTTTAGATGATAGCATATCTTTTTACTGTAGGTATGCTGTTGTGATTGGATTTAATGATACGAAAGATGACAATTGTTATGAATGAGGCACTACGATTTTGGTTGCTAAAGATTTGATATGTGATAAGCAAGGTCATATTAGTCGTTCTAAGAGATCTAAAGTTCTTTTGAGCCCTATTTGCAATGAAGTTGGTGATTTACATGAGAAGTTGTTCAAGAAGCACAAGCGTTCTGTGAAAAGGTGTGGGTGTAAAGCAATGATCCGATTTACACTAGACAAGTCCTCATCCATATGGGTTGTTACTACTTTTGTTGATGAATACAATCATGATCTTGTTGATGATGTTCACTTGCGCTACTTGAAGTGTAATTCAACTCTTGACCAAACTCAAAAAGAGATGCTTTCTTCTATGAGTCAAGCAAACATACCTGTCTCCAGACAACTTGCATTGATAGCAACTGAGTCTGGTGCTTATGAAAAGTTGACATTTACAAGTAGACAAGCTCATGGACACCTCAGTAGAAAGAGGAAGGAGTCATCTAAATATGATGTGGACATGGTTTTGGATCATTTTGCAAGCTTGAAGGTTTTGGATTCAAAATTCTTTTATTCTTATCAAAATGATTCTGATGGCTGCTTGACACATTTGTTCTGATCTGACCCAATTTCTATTGATGAATGTGCATTGGTTGGTGATGCGATCGTATTTGATACCACTTATCGTACCACGAAGTATTCCATGGTTTTTGAAATCTTTGGTGGTGTCGATCACCATCCCAAAACAGTGTTATTTGCCTCAGCCTTGTTGGCAGATGAGTAGTACAATTCATTTGTATGGGGTTTCAAACAATATTTATTGTGTTTTGGAAAAGAGTCGATATCCATCATAATTGACCAAGAACCAGCAATGAATGTTGCTATTATTACATTTTTCCAACTTGTAAGCATCGTTTCTACAACTGGCACATTCTACAAAAACTCCCCTCTAAACCTGATGGAGTTCCTAACAAGGATCAGATCAACAATTCTTTGAATGATTGTGTCTAGAATATTGAAGATACTGACATTTTTTAAGATAGTTGGAATTATGTAGTTGAAGAGAATGACCTATTTTCCATTAGTTGACTTTTTGATATGTATGCTTTGCGGTGGGATTGGGTTTCATGTTTTATGCAGGATTCTTTCTTTGTTGGCATGAGGACAATGCAAAGAAGTGAGAGCCTGAATGCATTCATCAGAAGCCATGTGAACAGTAGGAAAACTCTCTTTGAACTTGTATGTTGCTTAGAGACTACTTACTCTTATGTGTGGGAGATAGAAAATGTCAAGGATTTTGATGACAAGTACAACAATCTGCCTTTGGCATCATTGTGGCCCTTGGAGGAGAAGATGAGAGGTATATACCCCAAGTCAGTTTTTAAGATATTTCAATCTGAAGTTCATCAATGTATGGTGTACAATTTAAAGGAAACTTTTGATGATGGTGTGTTCGAGGTCTATCGTGTTGGTGGTTCTAGTTCTCCTCATATTTTAAAGAAAGACTCATCTATTGATATGGTATCATGTAATTGCTTCATGTTAGAATTCAAAGGAATTCCATGTAGGCATATTCTATCTTATCTAAAGAGCCGTGATTTTTGCACTCTTATGGAGCCATATATATTAATGAGGTGGTGTAAAGGATATAGAGATCACCCTTTTACTTTCAGCAAAGCATCTGTTATGCATCAATCCACTGGGAAGACACTTCAACTGGTTTCTACTAGCAACTCAATTATCAATATAGCGTGTACGAACAATGCTATAGATCTTTGCCATGAAAAACTCATTGCTTTGAAAAAAGTAGCTGTTAGAATTAGATGCTGCTGATGTTGGTGTAGCCGGTACGAATACATCTTGTTCTTCTACTGTCAAGGTCCATATCCCTAGTATTTGCAAATTACATGCATTATCCATAAAAAACACCAGCTATCTAAAGTTACTTTTAATAGTATCCAAGATATCTAAAGGTATATATATGGAGAACTACAATTTTTTGTTAAAAAGAAAGCATACTTTATACTAGAAATGTATCTTATAGAGTTTACATACGCATTTCTTAAGCATAATTTCATAACCACGTTGTTTTAGTACATTTGGTCTCTAAAAGTTCAACTCAATCTGAGATAAGCCATCTATTCAAGATTGACACAACATCATCATACTTTTCTTTACTTTGTTTGTCACCTGCTCCTTCTCTTAACTCTTCTTCATCTCTACTAGCATGTTCTTTGACATGCTATAGTCTTCCCCTGTTCATCATTCATTGGAAGATATCTACCCTAATTTTAGGGATGTATTTACTAGTGAAATTCATCTCTTTTCCATTCACCAAGCATTCTAGATACTTCATTACGTACACTCCACAGTCAATATCATATTCTTCTTGCTATGGGCATTCAGGGTACTCTATTGTCCAATGAGACATTTGACTTCCACGATATGGTACCTCCCTAAAGAACTCATGAACGAAGCCCACCTACATGCAAAACAAAACATTTATTAAGTAAGAATTAACCAACATTATTTCATTCAACTCTTTATCATCAAATTTACTTTTTTTGCTTACCCATCTACTGACATCTTTCAGTGATTTGCTATTTCCTGACAATGAATTGTAAGACCTATGAACCTCATCTCTAAAGATGGCTTCAAGCAAGTTCCATTGGTTGTCATTGTTAATTATTATAAAAACTGAATCCATTGTCATAAATTCTCTGTCAGGTACATTGGAGAGAGGTGATAGCATATCGATATCCTTTAGTGTTATGTCATCCACCATCATGTCTAACTTTTGCGGAAAAAAAAATTTTAAATTACACAGTTGTAAGCTTTAATGTGTTTATCTGTTGTAAGTGATGTAATGTAGTGTGATAGTTTGGTTGTCTTACCGGAGCAGAAGTGCTCAAGCGATGCCATGACAGTCCATTCTTCCTCCTTTTTCTTGTGCTTTCTTTTCACATTTGGAAAAAGCAATCCATAACCTGAATATCCACGCTCTTTAGTTAGCTATCCATATTAATGTTATAAATACTTACTACTTTCAGTTCTAACAGGTGATTGCATCATTTTATCTTTAAACAACAGTGCTAATAGATCCTTTTCTATGCACCACACGCCTTTTCCAAAGCTCCATTCTCTTCTTGACCTATGTATTAGTAAAGATGTGAGACATAAAATTTAAATATTGAGCAACTCTTTTGTATAAACATGTGACTAATAGAATTTTAAAAAGTGACTCCTTACACTTCTGTCAATATTGTCAATGCATTCCTTTACATCCTTTTTAGTTTCCTTTGTTTTGTAGTGCTCCAATACAATGAATGTGGAGCTTTTTTGTTGTTAATAAAATGTAATTTATGTTAGTAGTTTCTATAGAAGATACACAAATTTTATATAGTTACTTTGTACATAAATCAAGAACGTTTTTGTTACTTTTTCAATCAAATGTTACTTTATATGTCCAATAGATACTTTATAATCCACAATAATACTTTTAATTCTATATAATTACTCTTTTATTCTAGTATTTACTTTCCTATTCAGATAGTTACTTTTATTTTCACATACTTACTTCTATGTTCAGATAATTACTTCATAGATATCTAAACTTACAAGAACATCCAACTAACCTTCACACGACTTCTTATCTTTATGTTTTCCTCTATGCTTCCAATAACCGGTTGTGTCTTCCTTTTCCTCTTCCTCAACAGTTTAGGGGTGTCCTTCTAAACTTCATCAATATTTACATCTCCTTCTTTTAGTTCATTCTCTGCTAGATCTTCCTTTTTCTCCTATGCTACTTCTTATGTTCGTGCTGGATTTTCTTCTATAGTCGTATCTTCTTTATCATGCTTTGAATCCACTTCTACTCCTTTTTCTCATGTATCGTCTTGTACATTTGGATCCTCTTCAGCAACCTTTGAATCCTTTGTAACTTTTTCTGTAATTTGGTATTTTATTTCTTTCTCTCCTTCATTTCATACTTCCTCTTCCATTGTGACTGAATCTTCATCAACTGATTTTCTATTTAAGTGAAGTTTGCCTAATCTTCTTGGTGTTTCCTTCTCTTTACTCCATTGTTGGTCCATATCCAATATTTTTTTCCTTAGTACCTCAGTCCTCTATCTAAGTTCAGTTACGTCCACTGAATCCAACCCATCATTCTAAATAAAATTTTGAGCTGGCATCGAAGCATCTTCTATATCCATGTCATTTTTATCTTCCTTCCTTAGAATTCTATTTTCTTCCTCAACCTCTGCCAGTCTCTTCTTTAGCCTCTCATTTTCTTCTCTCAAATCAGTAAAAGCATCCACTGCTATTCTGGTGCATATTTCTTTCTGCATCCCCAGTTCATCTTCAAGGTTCTACATTCTGTTCTCCAAGCCATTGAGACTCCTCTGCTTGTGCTAGGTGATGTAAGTAACTTGTAACTTACTGCCTTACTCTTGGCTTTATTTGCTGCAAGATAATAAGGCAAATCTTTTACTGCCATTGCAGCTTCCCAATCATTAGCGGCGTCCTTCTTCAACTATGTACAAACCTACGGACAAAATTCAACAATGTATCGTACACCTCTTATATTAATTTGTATAGTATTTTCTTACATTTTGAGTGCCCAAACTTCCAAGATCCTTTATCCTTTTAGTAGGACATGCCCATCTTTTTAGCCTTGGCTTTGCCTCAAGGAATGTAGGCTTTGCTATCCCTGTTATCTCATAAGCCCAGACCTTCATGGACAAGAATAGTATAAATTAGAATTTTAATGTTTATATATAGTTGTTTAATGTAACCAAAAAAAAATATGCAATGTGTTACTTACACAAAGGCACATTACACATCTAGTGGTGTAGAGTGTACTTCTGTTGCTTTTCCCTCTTTTCCTCATTCTTATTTTCTCACTTAAAGCTTCCATCCGCTTGAATATGCTACTATGGACCAACTTTGCCCAATTTAAATGCCCTGTAGCAGTTACATCGTCGAAATAGTGCAGAAGGTAAATTGAGGCACAATAACTGGTGTTTAGTAAAAGGAATGTTTCTAACAAGTGCAACATCCATGCACGATACATATTCTGGTAGTTTTTTTCTGCATCGTTCTTGGCAAATGCTTTCCAAATCTTACCCAAGTTGTCTCTATATAACACATCCTTCTCCCTTCTTTTCTTACCACCTTCATAACCTTTATATTATCCCTTTGTTGAATGAGCAAAATGTGACAAAGTGGATTTTAGCATCATAATGAAGTAATTACCCTCTTACCCTCATTATACTCACTCATGGTCCCACATTATTTTTCTTGGCTTCATAATCAATGTTGAGACTCAAATTTGAAATATGGTGATCAATGTAGTTTTTATACACCTTATAACACCTCAAATTGGATTCAATCATCACTTTGTCCAAAGAAGAAAATTGATCCATTAAACTTCAAATTTTAGTTCCCAAACATATTCTAAATATTCTCCACATTATTTTGAAGTTATGGTCCAAATTTAATTGAAATTGAACATTCCTACTATTTACTATGATTTTTTGAAGTAAATGTGTTGAAAACCCTTTTATTTCCCTTTTAATTGTCAAATGCCATGTCAGCGATCCAGACAAAGCAATCCGGGCTGATTTTGGGCCCTTAGATCTGCCCCACATGGATTGCGTCCCTGTTCGAGTGGCTAGGAGGTTGTCTCCAACCTTCCACTGATTGCGGGGAGGAGACAAGCCGTCCTTAATGACCAATCTCCCGCTCTTGACCCTTTTTTTGAGAATCAACAAAATAGAAAAAGAATGTACAAAAGATTACATAAATGCTCTCACAGAAGCGTGAGCAACAAATTGGGCTACCAACCCTATTTAGAAAATCTAAGGGAGCCAAAAACCCCACTTCGCAAATCTAAACTCACCCAACCCCATTTTTATTGGGTTTCTCACATTGTTGCACCACCAAAGTGAGTTCCTCACTCCTCCATCTCCTTCCGACGGCCATGCCTACTGCTCCGAACCTATTTTTCCTAAAACCCTAGCCCCAACACTATATAAAGGGACCCCTATGCTCACAATAACCTCACCAAGCTTCGACCCTCATTCTTGCTCTTTCGTTTAGCCTCAAACACCCCCATTTCCCCCTCCGTTCTTCTCTTGTTCAGTTATGCACTGCTGCATAAGCCTTTTTGGGCATCTCGCCCTTGCACCACCAACCTGCTTCATTCGACCACCCCGAGCATTATGAGGCATTGATGGATTTGGGTGGCACACTCTCTTCCCTCCATCGGTACCCCTACTCCCTCCTCCACTAGTACCAGTGATCCTCCTCTTCCATGGATCTATGCTCGGGCGACTACTAGAAGGGGAAAGATGGGGGCAGACCTCTCGGTCCAAAATGATCGAACCAACCCAAAGATCATGAAACACAATCTGAACCAGAAAATCAAGAATTGAACCGTGAATATGAGATTGAACCAAATCACTAAGCCAGCAAGACACCTCGCTCATGTGGCACAATTTGGACTACTCGTTTTGAATCAAACAATCATGGAATTTCCTATTTAAGTATTTCTTTCTTCCTCTCTACTCAAAAATCAAATAAATGACCAGATCTTGCTTTAATCATACAAAATACATCCTAACTCCAAAAATTATGAATAGATAGTCAATTTAGATCAGAAAAATCCAATGAATCCATTAAAAATACTCATGAATCCTAATTATAGATGTTTCTCACTAATATCCATAGATCGTTTTACTTTGTTTATTTAATTTGTCTAATGATTCAACAATGATGTTTAATCTTTGGAAACCCTAGATTTGGACTTTGATGCTTATCTTGTAATCTAGATCTAATCTAGTTGACTCATCTAATCTTAAAAATGAATCATTAATGATCTAGATCTATTTACTTGATTCAATCTTGATTATAATCTTTATGAATAATGAGTAATATAGATATTGATCTTAATCTTGCTAAACCCTTGATATACTTTTGACCCATCAATCTGATCTTGAATTTCCAATTATACTAAGTATCATGGTGATGATCTAGAAATTTTACGATGACTTGGATAATGATCATAAATTAGGGTTAACACATATGATCCTAAAAAAACCTAGGTAAGTCATTCACACTCAAAAATACTTGACCCTTGAAATAATGTTGGACATATTGAAATATTGGTTGATTATAAGTGAACGACCCAACCCTTAGTTTGACATAGGAAAAGTGCAAGCCTAATCTCACATATTGAAACACGATATTCTAAAAATCATGATCTTGACCCTTTATCCAATCTTAATGATTTAGGATCTAACTCAAAGCATTGACCTACTACTTGTTGAGAATAATACTCAAAATCCTCAGTGAAAGGTATGCTATTATATCTTTTCTTTGGGTGTATTGAAGATACTTTTTATGTATCTCTTGACTGTATACTTGGCTACTTACTTCATTGAGCTATTGTTCCGTACGATTAGTCTTCCATTTTTCCTTATACTATATTTTGAGAAAAACATGAGAACATAAATGATATTGCCCATTATGGATTCCCATATATTGATAATGATGATGATGTTGATAATGTTGATAATGTTGATATTGAGTGCAAGTGACCTCCTCATTCGGAGGTGGGACTTGTACATTGACCTCCTACCTCATATGGAAAGAAGGAGCCTGTTTGACGTCCCCCATCACGTTGGGGCGATAGAGTCACACAAAAATATATAACCATGCTTCTCGATTACAGCATAATGGGAACTCGTAATAAAAATTGAATCATTTGAAATAAACATTTTGTCAAATAAATGTTGGATCTAGAAAATTGTTTCTTACACCTTTTGAATATAAGTCATGCAAGTATAATCTTTTTTGGTAAACCATTTTACTTGTTTTTATATAGCGCATCGTGCAATTGCATTGACTTTGTGTCTTGATTTTCTTGATTTTAGGCAAAAAATTGGAACCTTGACTATATCGCTTCCACACTCTATATAGTCTGATGATAAGGATATATTGGAAAAATCTCCATTTTTTGGTTAGTGTATTCTTTATATATCCAGTTTTGAGTTATTATTTCTTATTGTATATGCCACTGTGTTAGATCCTTTCGGGCCACTTAGGGACGGGCACTTCAACCGACCACGGTCTAGGAAGTGGGATTGGGATTGGTGTAAAAATGGTTCCATGACAGTTGGTATCAGAGCTTACACACTCCCATATACTTTAAGTAAATAATTTCTCAAGTTTCTTACACCCAAGAAACCCTAAAGTTCATAATGGTGAAAATTGAGTTGTTTAGGCTCTGGGTCCTGGCATAATTTCTCCTATCTGTTTTCACAATGGCTGAGATCCCCCACTCTACCTGGCCTTAATTGATCTAAAACTGGATCTAAAGGTTTTTCTTGTGAAACCCTAGAGAGTCTTCTAGCATCTCATCTCTTCTTTAAGGACTACCCAAGCCATCCAAGTAGATGATGATTAGGTAGTCTTCTCATCTCCTCATGTGGTCTTTTTCATGACCTTTTGCCATGTGATGTCTCGATTATGGGTAACTTATGCATGGGAAAGAAAAATATCACTAAATTTTAGAAATGATACCATGATCTGACCTTAATTTGAAAACTCGATTTTGATCAATTAATATTTAAAATTCAAATACTCGTGTATGACCTTTCATAACATTAAAACTCAATTCAACCAAAATTAGACTATATGTTTTCTATATTTGAGGTAAATGTTTATTTGGTGAAATAAGAACAATTTATACCTTATACCTTATTATTGATAAGGTCCCTATTTGATTTAGTCCATGTTTCCCTATTGTTGAATAAACCTCAAACATAGTTAAGCAATATTTTTATTATTTGAGGCACATCATGACTATGCCATCAAGTGACTAAGTCTATGACTCACCAAAATCATGATGTAATACTATGATAAAAAATGCAATTTTCCTATTGACTAGTGATGCCTTTTTGTAATCTTAATTTTGACATGATGATTATGGACATAAATCATGCACTCTTAAGCTCTAATTCTTTGAGTGCCCCATCTAAATACTTGATTTCTAGGCTATATCATGACCTTGCTGATGCAAGGAAATATGACTCTGACTTCGCAATATCTTGACATTATTTCCCTATTATAATCTTGAATTTTTTTTATCTTATGGAATATGATTTGATCATTGATACTAGGATAAGCTCAATGGATAATTACTAATGTAAGTAATGTTCCATATTAGCATAGTAGTTGACTCATGACTCCCCTAACCTAGGTCACATCCCCATTATGACTATCTCTATGTTTTCACCTTGATGATTATTTAGAGTTTGGAAAGGTATCTCCTTTCACCCGATTTGGATTGGTTGACCTAAGGTTAATAGGCTAAATCCAGGATGATATTGATACTCAATTTTGAATTTTGATTTAATGATGATCTTAAATTATGATAATATCGACTATAGACTGTGGTTGACTTCCGAGATAACCCTAGGTCTAGATCATTCATCAACCTTGGATACCATGATAATGAAATCTTGATATGTTGCTTGAATATTTCTTGAATATTGTTTCTCGGAATCAAATATAGATGAATGATCACCCCTAAGGTATAAAGTGGGAATCTAAACCCTAGCTTTGGAATATTTATACATATGATCAAATTTTGGATCTATGACTTTTGGTGTCTAAAATATGGACTCTTGATATTGATTAATAGAATTGTGATTCACGATTATCAATCCCAATAATGATACAAATCCTATGCTCACATTATTTTGATCTACAGATCACCGTAGATATATGACTAATGACTTCAAAATCCCAAATCTCAAAATTTTGAAATGATGACTATTTTGACCCTCTCGATTTATGACTTAGGGTTTAGCTCTCATTAGGACTAGGGTGGGACCTCCCATTGATTTTGGAGCTCAAAAATCATGATATTGAAAGTATGATGTTGTTCAAATTGTTGAAATATGAAATCTCAAATCATGGATGTAGAGCCCCACCTATTCCAATGTAGAAGCTAGAACTTTGAGATATTGTGATTGAAAGTCACCTTGTACACTTGATTCAAGAATTCTATATGTTTGATCTCTCTAAATTTGTGACCAATAGGATGCCTTTTATATATGTGAATCATATGATGACTTTGAATAATATATATGCATTGACCTTGGTACGCAATTGCTCGATGATGAAATGATATTGGTACCAAGTTGGTTATGATATGTGACGTGGAATCCCAATTATGATTATTGGACTATTTAAACTTTGAGGACATAATTTTTATTATATAATTGAGGATAGTCTAGTATTTGAGGATATGTCTTAGGTTTAATATGTCCTAAATTTTTAGGATGTTTTTTAATTTTGGGGACACAATTCCATTTTAAGGAGGGAGGGATGTGACAAAGTGGATTTTAGCATCATAATGAAGTAATTACCCTCTTACCCTCGTTATACTCACTCATGGTCCCAAATTATTTTTCTTGCCTTCATAATCAATGTTGAGACTCAAATTCGAAATATGGTGATCAATGTAGTTTTTATACACGTTATGACACCTCAAATTGGATTCAATCATCACTTTGACCAAAGAAAAAAATTGATCCATCAAACTTCATCTTTTAGTTTCAAATTTTTTTTAAATATTCTCCACATTAATTTGAAGCATGGTCCAAATTTAATTGCAATTGAACATTCCTACTATATACTATGATTTCTTAAAGTAAATGTGTTGAAAACCCTTTTATTTGCCTTTTAATTGTCAAATGACATGTCAGCGATCCAGAAAAAGCAATCTGGGATGATTTTGGGCCCTTGGATCCATCCCACATGGATTGCAGCCCTGATCGAGCAGCCAGGAGGTTGTCTCCTACCTTCCACTGATTGTGGGGAGGAGACAAGCTGACGTTAATGGCCAATCTCCCACGCTTGACCCTATTTAGAAAATCTAAGCAAGCCAAAACCCTCGCCTCGCAAATCCAAACTTATCCAACCCTATTTTGACTGGGTTTCTCACATTGTTGCGCCACCAAAGTGAGCTCCTCACTCCTCCATATCCTTTCAGCGGCCATAGCTGTTATTTCAAACCTATTGTCCCTAAAACCCTAGCCCCAACACTATATAAAGGGACCTCGATGCTTATAATAACCTCACCAAGCTTGGACCCTCATTCTTTCTCTTTCGTTTGGCTTCGAACACCCCTGTTTCCCCCTCCCTTCTTCTCCTATTTAGTGCAGCACCGCCGTATAAGCCTTTTTGGGTGTCTCACCCTTGCACCACCAACCTGCTTCATTCAACCACTCCGAGCTTCAGGAGGCATTGACATATTTGGGCAGCAAGCTCGTCGCCCTCCATCAGTCCCCCTACTCCCTCCTCCACTAGTTTCGGCAAGCCTCCTCTGCCATGGCTCTGCACTCGCACGATTATTGGAAGGGGAAAGATGGGCACAGACCGCTCATTCCAAGATGATTGAACCAACCCAAAGATTCAGGTGAATCACAGACTGAATAGGAAAATCAAGAATGGAACTGGGAATCTGAGATTTAACCGAATCACTGATCCAGCAAGCCACCTCACTCACAAGGCACAATATGGACCACTCGTCCTGAATTGAACGATAATGGATTTTCTATTAAAGGTATTTCTTGCTTTCTCTCTACTCGAAAATCAAATAAATGGCCAGATCTTGCTTTAATCGTACAAAATACATCCTAGTTCCAAAAATTATGAATAAATAACCAATTTAGATCAGAAAAATCCAATGAACCCATTAAAAATACTCCTGAAGCCTAATTCTATATTTTTATCACTAATATCCCTAGATCTTGTTCCTTTGTTTATTTAATTTTTCTAATGATTCAACAATGATGTTTAATCTTTGGAAATCCTATATTTGGACTCTGATGATTATCTTGTAACCTATATCTAATCTAGTAGACTCATATACTCTTGAAAATGAATCATTAGTGATCTAGATATATTTACATGATTCAATCTTGATTATAATCTTTATGAATAATGAGTAATCTATATATTGATCTTAATCTTGCAAAACCCTTGATATACTTTTGACCCATCAATCTGATCTTGAATTTCCAATTATACTAAGTATCATGATGATGATCTAGAAACTTGATGATGACTCAGATAATGATCATAAATACGGGTTAACAAATGATCCTAGAAAACCTAGGTAAGTCATTCACACTCCAAAATACTTGACACTTGAAATAATGTTGGACATATTGAAATATTGGTTGGTTATAAGTGAATGACCCAACCCTAAGGTTGACATAGGAAAAGTGTAACCCAAATCTCACATATTGAAACATGACATTCTAAACATCATGATCTTGACCCTTGATCCAATCTTGATGATTTAGGATCTAACTCGAAGGGTTGACCTACTACTTATTGAGATTAATACTCAAAATCCTCGATGAAAGGTATGCTATTATATCTCCTCTTTGGTTGTATTGAATATACTTTTTATGCATCTCTTGACTATATACTTGGCTACTTACTTGATTGAGCTACTGTTCCCTGTGATTAGTCTTTAATTTTTCCCTATACTATATTTTGAGAAAAACATGAGATCATAAATGATATTGCCCATTATGACTGCCCGTATATTGATAATGATGATGATGTTGATAATGTTGATAGTGTTGATATTGAGTGCAAGTGTCCTCATTCGGAGGTGGGACTTGTACATTGGCCTCCTACCTCATATGGAGAGAAGGAGCCTGGTGACCTCCACCATCGCATTGGGGTGATAGAGTCACACAAAAAATATATAAGCATGCTTCTCGATTACAGCATAATGGGAATTCGTAACAAAAATTGAATTGTTTAAAATAAACATTTTGTCAAATAAATGTTGGATTTGGAAAATTGTTTGTTACACTTTTTGAATATAAGTCCTGCCAAGTATACTCTTTTTCTATGAACCATTTTACTTGTTTTTATATAGCGTATTGTGTGATTCCATTGACTTTGTGTCTTGATTTTCTTGATTTTAGACAAAACATTAGAACCTTGACTATATCGCTTCCGCACTCTATATACTCTAATGACAATGATATATTGGAAATTTATCCATTTTTAAATTAGTTTGTTCTTTAAATATCCAATTTTGAGTTATTATTTCTTATTGTATATGCCAGTGTGTTAGATCCTTTTGGGCCACTCAGGGATGAGTGCTTAAATCCCTTTACCACTGTCTAGGCAGTGGGATTGGGATTGGGGTAAGAATGATTTTGTGACACAAAATCCTCCCATATTCTATTTACAATCTATGATTGCTTTCTAGGAACTATATCCATACCTCTACTAGGAAAACCAAGTATCACCCCTACATCGTCCATTGTCATCCTTGCTTCAAAACCCGACACTAACAAGAATTTGTTATCTTCTACATACATCTCTATCAGATCTTCTAGAAATGCCACATCTACTATAAGATTAGGCATTGTTATCAAATTTGCAAAGGTTGTTGACTTTGTCATCTGCATTTGATTTGTGCTAAACAACATGTTGTTCTGTATGCTATTGTAACTTTTTATGTAGCATCTATGATAGAACTTTTGTTCTCCTACAAGTATATCAAAAAGTTACTATTAAGTTGCCTATCTACTTACTTTCCAGGTTTCATGGTTACTTTTTTAGTTCAACCTATTACTTTCTAAATGTCATAGTTACTTTTTTTATGACATGGTTACTTTTTTATTCACAGAGTTGCTATTTGATTAAATAGTTACACTGTAATAATCAAGTTCCCATCAACCTACTGAATTAGAGATACTTCCCTTGGAGAAGAAGATAACTCTATTTGTATTAGGGTATCAAGTGAAAACAAGTATAATATCATGGTATGTAGAGTAAAAGTAAATATTTTTATAAAGGACAACAATGCATGCAATAGTTAATTATCTATATTAGTTGATGCAGGTGATGTTATCATCTCAGATTTACTTTTTTGTTGCTATAATTTACATTAGTTTAGAAGTTTTACTTTTTTAGTTCACAGAGTTACATTTTGCATACAAGTATACATATAAATAACATTAACTTCTACAACCTTTTATTTTCCTTTTAGTTTCCTTTTCTTCTCTGAACCAGATCTTTATTCCACAACTTCTACTTCTTCATTCTGACCCTCATCAACTTCCATTTCATTGTCAGAGCCTTCCTTGTAATCCACTACGAACATAGTTACTTTTATTTTTAGAAAGTTAATTTTCTGTTAATAAAATTACTTTCCAATTGTAAGTGATACTTTTATATTGTATGACTTACTTTTTCTTTAACCAAGTTACTACGTAGTTGATGTATTTACTTTTTTCACCGTATAGTTAATTTTGGTTGCTAACAGTTACGCTATTGTAAGTAGTGTTACTTTTCTAGTTCAAAAGGGTTACATTTTGTAAACAACTACGCATACAAAGAATATTACCTTATGTATCTTCATTCTCACGCTCTGCGACCCCATGTTCTTCAACCTCCTGCTCTTCAACATGTTCTCATGTTGGTTCCTCATCTCCAACATCATTACCTTCGAAATTAGTAGTAGTTGTCTTACTACTTTCTCTCTTCTTCTTGCCTTTTTTGTGATTTCCCTCACAATAGTCTCACTTGCCTTTTGTACACCCTTCTCCCCCTCTGATCACTATGGAATAGACTCAGTAGTTTCTTAAAATACGTATACTACTATCATTTCCACATCGTGATAGTGCTTTGTTATGAAATCATCTGCTTCGGTTACTTTTCCACTGGCCTTACTCTATGGCTTCTTTACTGTCACTTTCGATGACTTCTTTCTTCCCATCGATTAGTAGAGGCAGAGAATTAGTAGCGGAGAAAATCGACTGCAGCAAAGACACAACAGTGGAGGAATGTGGTTGCTAGGGCAATGTATGCCACAAATCAGAGTTGTTGTAGCAAGGAGACCACGATGTGTAGAGGAGAACGACAAAGTCAGTATTTGTGGTGGGAGAAATGGAGACAAACTGCCACAATGAGGGTTTGAAATCAGGATCTGGGGGGTTTTGGGCAGAGATTATCATGAGTTGCTTTTCGCACCAAATGCCGCTTGTTTTACAAAATTTCAAGTTTGCCACCACGTGTAGCATTTTAATATAATTACAATGTTGCCACTGTGTTTTTGAAAATGAGTAGCTCTTCTACAGTACCTGTACAGGCATTAAAAACCAACTCTCTCTCTCTCTATCTATATATATATATATTAAAAGTAGCTCTAAAACAAATTCTAGAGATATAGTTTTGTATTTAATCCCCTTATGACAGGGCAATCAAGGTGTGAGGGAGTCGCAATGGTGTTCCATAATGTTGAATTGATATTGTTGTCTAGTAGGAGTCCACTCTGTTGGGAATGAAGTTCAAACTATATTAGGTTGAACCATTGAATTGGGGTTTTTCTTCTCTCCATATCTTTCGGTCCAACCCTCCCACCCCAGCCTGCTCAACATCACAAGTTGTACTTCCATCATATATTCCTCCTCTAAAAAGTGTAGTTCAACCAAACTATATATGATCATAACCATTGATTTGTTTCTACCTCCTTGAATAGAAGGTTTAACAACTTCGTCTTCAATCAGGTACCAATATCCTTGTCATATAAAAATACTCTTTTGTAAGGCGTCTGCAAGTTCTCTCTAAGATCCACCTTTTTAGACTCTCCTTTAAAATTTATTTTTATCACTCACTCAATTGACATCTTTCTTTCACAACCCCATACACAAGGAGCTCTTCCCTTAAAATCCTCTTGATGTTGCAATATATCTAGTAATATACCACACACCCATCTTATCTATATTTACATTCTAAAGGCATACTAAACCATCGAAAACAAATTCAAATTTCATCTTGTTAGGATCCTTGATTGCAATGAATCTCATGCATATTTGTTTACTTAGGTGATTTAGTACTCATCTTACACTACTTGACTAGTATAGTTTCAACAAGACTAATATTTGAGTGCCACTTAGTTTAAAACTTGGATAGCGACAACTACAAGCCTAGCATGTATAACTCTCCACATTGTTTTTCCCAATAAACAAACACAAACATTATTGTTAGAGAGGAAACTAACACTTTTAGTCAAAGGTACAATCGGTAATGAATGACTTGTAACAATCAACCACAACTTCAATCTGTCCATCCTTGACATTATTTCCACCTAAATAATAGATACATCACCAAGTATCAACAAATCAATATCACACTAAAACTCTAAAACAATCATTGTGGTACTATTTTTATTACAATTATTCATATATAAAAGATATATACATATATTTTTCATCACATTCATCCTTGGACAAACAACAACTATTTAGCAATCAGGATAAGTATCTAAATTTAGTTTGCAACCATATCAAGAGTCCAAAAATTCTAGGCAAGAGAAATAATTCATGGAGTTGGAAGAACCTTTGACTACAATCCATCTATAGGTCGTCAATTACTAAATTAGGGAATGTCCCTTCCTTCTATATTGATTTCCAATCTAGTACAATTGAGAACATTCATGACTTCCATAGATTCATTAAGGGAACTTCACAAACATGTTTTGGGAAATGATGCATGTATTTAGGGATTTGATTTATAACAATGAAATTTATGTGAAACATTTCTTGAGACACAATAGCTTCAAAGGATTATATATTGAACCATCATACATCTCCAAACGCTAGTGATTGTAAATTGTTTCCTTTCCTTCAACCTAATAATTGCTTTACTAAAGATATACATGATAGTGTTGTATCCTGCAAGGATGGGTTATGTGATTCCAAATATATCCTTTTGTGGAATACTTCAATTTCTTTAATTTAGTTTATCTATTTGATAAGGTCTTCCTTTAATAATTATATCATTTATGGGTACTTTACAAACTTCTAAATCTAGTGAATCCTTTTGGAAAGGTCTTGATATTCCACTAACTATCATGCATTTAATACAGAAAATTTATCCAGTTAGTAAGCATTAATAATTCCATAGTTGGAATGCTATCTTCACATGGTATATCCTACAATATATGCTATCCTTATCATCAAATGTTGAAACCACATTGTGGATGACCTTACAAAGTTTGCAGTTTTATGTGACCAAATACACCTTAGCTAGCCATCAATCAAACTCGAGCTCATCCATATTTTAAATCACTATACATCCAACCTTCATCATATATAAGTGCATTTTAAAATATGTTTATACCTTCACTTGATGCATTTATCATTCCTTTTCCAATGAATACATGAATATTATCTCATAATTATTAGTCATACAACTTTACATTGAATTCCAATTGTTTTATCTATATCTTGGGATATATGTATATATATATATATATACATATATATATATATATATATATATATATCATTTAATTTGCAAGGACTGAGCCCATGCTTACATAGTGTCTAGATGATGAAGAAAACAATGAAACACCCAAACAACACTTTACATGATGTGTCCACATGTTCACTTGTCGTGTACAATGAAGATAGTAGTATCGAGCGAGAGACATGACACGTATCTAAGGAGTCACATTGTATTCCATCTCAATATTTCCTTGTAACATTTTCTATAATAGAAACTATTGGTATGTATGCCTAGAGAGACAATCATACGATGATTGCAATGTTACATCATGTACTTGATTTGATTAATAGTAAAGGAAATATTTATTCTATATGTCTATTCAATTATGAGATGATGGTATGACATGATTAATTTCTAAAAGTGTGATATTACTCGATGACATATGTGTTCAGGTTGAGGACTTGAATAATAAGATCATATGTATGATAAGATTATATACATTCTTATTATGTCCCTAGTCGGATAATATTATGAAAACTATATAGACAATAAAAATATATAACACTAGAATGTGTGTTGACTGATGACAAAATCTAATTTGTCATCATATATAATGTCAAGCCAAACACATAGGTACTTGTCAGACATCAGAGTATCAAACAGACCCACCTTTAGAATTATATGTTGAAACCATTGAGTGGTAGTCAGAATCATCTCTCATAGTGATTGTGGTGTTTGTGGTTCTTAGACATGAAGTCATTACACTCACCAAATGTAATTCTATGTACTTTGACACCATCCAACATGTTCTTGAATAATGGTTACCGCACATGTGGTGTTCAGGTATCTTGTGACACATGGGGATTGACTAAGAATGATGTGGATGGGATTGGTCCTTCCTGCCAGAGTTGATATCCTGGCCACATGATAAGCGAGACTAAGAATTGTATGGCCATAATCATGTGAATCAGTATGTGATATGTGAGCTCACATGCATTTCAAATAGTCTACTCTAGTTCAAGGAACACATATACAATACTAAGAGGATAATGATTTCATTCCTCGAGATCCATCTGAATTTTAGTGATAAAAGAACTATACGATCATGATAACACTGATCACAGATGTAGGTTGAAGTTATTCTCCAACTTTATAATTACTTGGGTAGAAATGATATGTTGTTCGATACCACTCATTCTTTATGATGTCATAATATAGTTATGGACATCCTCGTCCAATGAAATTTGGGACCTATAAGGTCACACGCATAGGATGCACCTAGAATAGGAGTTTACTCATGGATAAGGTTTGACTTGGTTATTAAAGTGTTCTGTTAATCAACTTAAAGAACATTGGATGATAGTTGGATGACTAGAGTATCAAGTCATCTGACTGGGATTGCCAATTGACCGACTGGCGTGTCCAGTTGACCGATGAAAACTCAAGTTGACTAACTGAATGATCAATAAGAATGGATCAAGGAATTGATGGTGACATTCATGATGTTCATTACTCGTCACATTGAAAGACAATATATTTGCAAATAGGAAAAATAAATAATTGACTGACTGGAGTCTCCAGTCAACTAATTCATGTTTTTGTCAACTGACTGGGAGTCCGTTCAACTAACTCATGATTTCAATAGTTGAAAATTTATGAAATTTGTCCCATAGTGTCCCCCAATTTGTAGAAACCCTAACCTATCCACTCCTATATGAAGTAGGGGGTAGCTAAGGATCTCAGAATAAGTCTCCTAATCTCAACATTGTTGTAACATAAGAGCCAGAGGAATCTTACCCATAGAAGGGAGAGATAGTCAAAGGGGAGAAAGTCGACGCTAGCACATTGACAACGTGAGGGACAACTCCTTCCCCAAAGTTCTACAAGAATGACAGAAGTTTCCAGTGGTCTGTGTCAACTATGTAGATGCATAGAGGTCATTGTAACCACTCTAGGAGGACGTCATCAACTGTCATCTGTGGTGCTACATGAGGAGGACACTGATGAAAACCATCTGGATGATGTTTAAGAAAGAAGCACATTGTTGTAAGGATTGTTGTTGGACTTGCTGTAGGACCAGGTATATGCCCTACAGCCTTCCTTCCCATTCATTGTTATTGACGTGATCCACTGGTTTATGGGGATTATGATAAGAAGTCTTTATTTCTACTATCATCTCTATCACCATATTTTCAAACAGTGGTATTGGAGCAAGTATTTTGAGATATAACTGATATGATCAGTTTTTTTTGTTTTATCATATATTTGTTACATGTTATATAGATATTTAAATGATTAATGTGCATCTTCGATTGAATAACACATATTATAGGGAATGTCTGATAGATCCTCTGTATATGATATGATATATATGTAATTGATACACATCACACTAAAATCATTTTGATGGTGGATATAGGTATAGTTATGGCCAATACCCCTTGAATATTTATCCATCGTTGAATGGTTTATTTTCAACATTATTTAAATTCAGTTTGCATACTGAGCTTCTTGTATTTCACCACACGTAAGTTAATGTTGTCCTCCCTATATATCCCCCGACTGTAAGTTGAGGTTTCTCTTGTACAATGTAATATTTAATAGGATAGTTTTGATTTTTATTTTGAAAAAATAGAAGACTTATTATCATAGATTAAGTATTTATAAACTGAGCAGAGGTTCTTTTTATATTAATAGGCAGGATAAATCATTGTATGAATAGAATGAAGTAATCTCCTTTCTTAAGGAGAACATTGCATCTACCCATGGTAGAGTTATAAATCATATGTATGCTTTGCAAGGAATGTAAAGAAACATAAATATCATCTATCAAATAAGATGTATAACTGAAGTGTGCATCAATCAATGCTTTCCATATTCAATCCTTAAGCAGATATGTTACATGGCTGATTATATTTTTCAATCACACTTATGCCCTGAGGAGATTAGGTATACCTTTCACACTCAAATTGACCATCTCTATGTAAAGCATCGGTACCATACAAGGTCAATGGGAGAGCCGGCTGCCATGACCTCTGTCATCTCGGTCAGTGCGAGACCACATGCAGGACATCTCGTGTCACTACTAAATAGCTTTCCAGTGTATACTGACAACTTCGCTATAGAACTACAACATCAAATGCACTCTCTTTGGGGAGATCTCAATTATCCATCCCTGACCTTTCATCATCAGGAGATTTGTGATATATCTATCCTGGCATATATAATGGAGGATTGAGATATTTCATGTTTATCTCACATCAATCCCACATTAAGGCGTAAGGATATTCGCGCCCATCACCCCCACATATTAAAAAATATGCCCTCCGGGTTATGCCACGGAGCAACCTGTTTCACCATTCAACTGAAATTGCCAACTATAGAGTAAGAATAAATTTAGTCTCTACCACATCAATTGTTATGCTTCAACATTATATCTCTATTAAGAATTTCTACTTTGCCAACTATCTTTATATATAATTAATAGGGGTAAAAAGGCTATTCGTGAAGGTGGAGGATGAATACCCACAAAATTAAAGACATTAAGTTTGAAGAATGTCAAGGTAGCTACGTTGACGACTTAGTCTTATGTACAACGCTTTAGTAATGTATTAATGTCAACTCTTATAGTATTATCTCAACTCTATTTATAGTAGTTTACTAACATTACATATAATTCCTTATTAGTAATATCCTATACAAAACAATGATTGGGCTTGTGGATACTATGCAAACTATTGTCAAAGGAGAAGCACATGACTTTCATACTATAGATCAAGTAATAAAGAATAACATCATAAATTTCCAAGTGAATTGTAGACATTTTATAAAATATTAGCATGTGCACTTCTGTTATAGATCTTTACAACTCATCCTTACACACCTGAGGATTTAAATGAATTTTGAGAAGAATGGTCAGAAGATTTTCTAAATGAAGTCACTATGACATTGGATTGAATGCATATGTTAGCTTCATTTATGTAGTATGAAACTCTTACTTTTAAATTTACTTTTGTATCTGACATGAATTTTAGTATCATCTCGGACTTGGTTAATGCAAATCTATCATTTTGTGAATGTTATGATGTGCAATGTGTATGAATATGTCTCAACTGAATATTTTGAATTGTTTTTGTTATGAATGTGTGTGGTTTGAAAAATTGATATCAATTCAAATAGGATTGAACATAAAAGTTAGAAAGTGACTTTAGAATGAATTTCAGTCTTGTATCTTTGCATTTGCAAGTCTTATTTCTATTGTAGGTTTTAATCTTTGTAAATTAGAATTCTATTATGTATGTTCTTATTCTATAGATTTCTTTTCTGTAGATCTTTCTATAAAAAAAACAATTGTACACTACAATGTCAATTTTTTAGAATAACTGACCTTATAGACCTCTAGGGTCATTGTTTTTGGTATAACTGACCTTACAGACCTCAGGGTCAGTTTGCAAGGGTCAGTTACATCTATTGGGTCAATTTTTCTAGTACAACCAACCTTATAAACCTCTAGGGTCCATTTTTTTAGTATAACCGACCTTACAGACCTCAAAGTCAGTTTGCAAGGGCCAGTTACATCTATCGGGTCGGTTATTTAGTACAACTGATGTTACAACCCCAATCTTTGCGTTCTTTTGGTGAGAAATGTAATTTCTCATATTAAAGATGATTGAACAAATAATGAAATAATTTGTTTGGAATAAATAGATTTGTTTTACAATAGCCTTGATGATTATGTTGTGGGCTTTATTGGCTATTGGGCTCAATAACAAGGAAATAAAGAAAGGAAATTCAATTAATAAATTAATAAATGAATAATTGGATTTTTTTTAGAAAAGAATGATGTGGAAACCTCTAGAAGGCACATCTAAAGAGGATTTCGTGCCTCTTAGGTTCCTTGGGAGTCCAAAGTTGCAAAAAGAAAGCAAGAAGAAAAGAAAAGATTAATTAAATATTTCTTTATTAAGAAAGAAATTGAAAACAATGGTAAGATGTGGACAACTAGTGAAAAGTGGTATAATTGAGTTATTCTTGGTGAAATTTCGTATCCCAAGAATTCCTAATGATAAAAGGAATACCAATGACAAAAATAAAGAGAAATTCTCAAAAAGAGATATTTTAATAAGAAATACACATGATAATGTGAAATAATACATTTAGATGCAATTAGAAGGATAACAAGTATCCTTAAAAAGTTATTTCGAAATATTAGATCTTCTTGGGATCCAAGGAGTCCCACTGGAGAAAAATAAAGAGAAAAAGGCAAATAAAACAAAATAAAAAAAGATAATGTAATAATGACTCTTTGAGAATATCAAAAAGAAAGATATTATTTCTTTTGAGAAAGAAGAATTTCGTGGCCATGAGATAGATTCAGATTTATATTATTAAAGAGTATGGTTCATCAAAGAGATAAGTTTCCTTCATCACCATAAGAGAGAGACGGAGAGGCGTGATAAGAAAAAGATCCTTTGACAAGTTACACATATATATGTATATCTAATCACAGGGCAAAGGAAAATGAGATTTAGTTTTGGAAAGGGTGTGTGGATGGTGGCCCTTCTATATCCATATACCTTCTTTTTCAGCCGTAAGGGACAGGAGGGAGGAAACTGCATTTTCCTCTTCTAAAATGTGGACATGTTTCTCAACCCCTTCCTTCCCTAACCTTAGTGGCCTCTACGGTTCCTGGGAACACATATAAATAGGAACCCAGTGTCCCTCGTTGGAGGATGTGGTGTTTATTCTCCACAAGATCGCAAAAAGTTCTCCCCCACTCCATGGTTACGATCTACACCAACACTTCCTGAAAAAAGTTCTCCCCCACTCTCAAGACTAGTTTTCCATGGAGGTAACTTTGATATCGAGATGTTTTTGAAGTAGAGACATAAGTTGCACATTTCAACTTGGATTGGAAGGTGTACTGGCAATGTGGGATGTACCATCTCTACTCATGGAACAGGTATAACTTTGTATTTGTACGGCCACCAAATGCTTATTTCTTCTTGTTATGGGAGTGAGAGATAGGACAGTACGCATGCCATACACCAAGGATAAAAGATGATGTGAGTTGGAACGTTGCTACGAGGCATGAGGATAGAGAGGATAACATGCCCTGGTAAAGTGAATGATACTTGGATGGTTTGCAAACACTAAGAGGAATAATGTAGTCACCTTATGAGGATTTTTTTATCATGATATATGAGTCATACAAGGTTGAGTTTGATCACCAAGAAGATGAGCTCAAGGTGTTCTCAATAAAGTAGACTTAGAGCTTAAATGAGAGGAATACATGAAGGTGTATGACATCAACTTTACCTAATGCATAAGAAGGTGAAGTGGTAATGGATGCTCTTGTTGAGATATAGCTGCCTAGTTTGGCTAGAAGAGGTTGTTAAGATAACCCTAAGGTGGGAAAAGAAGATATGTTTGGCTAACCCTTATGTAACAAGAACAATTAATGGTTGTCTAGTTAGCCAGTCTAGTCCTTGATGCAATGAAAGGATGGTGGTAGAACCTCAGATGCACTTCTTTGGAAAAGAAGGTGATGAAACCCTGACTAGAGTGGTTTAGGGTTTCATAGGAATCGATCTTGAGGAATCATGACATACAAGAAATCATGATTGAAGATCACCATACACCGTGGTAAATGGCAATAGCACTTTGGATGCTTAAGATGAAGTTGCATGTGGAAGGTAAAGGACGAACCCCAGTAACCCAGTGTATCGATATAGAGGACAAAAGAGTCCCTGAGAGAGAATGGGAGTTCATCACTATGAATGTTGTAATAGGTCTCCCCTAGACCAAGTAAGGTCGAGATGCAATATGGGTTATGGTAGATCGCCTTACCTAGATGACATAAGAATGAAAGAGTACTATCAAGGGATAAAATCGGGTTGAACTACATATGAGAGAGATGGCTCAACTACACCAGGAGGTTGAGTATAAAAGTTCTTCAGTTTGACCTAAAGGTTCCCTTCCAAAAGGTGGAAATAGGTACATGGAGGACTCGATGCTTCTATAGTTCATCACCCATAACTAATGGTTAGTATGATCCAGACTAAAGGGTCTGATGAGAGCATATGTGCTCATTCAGGGTGATAGCAAGAGACAGTTCTTGTCCTATGAAAGATGTGAGGATAACCACCATAGCTAGTATTGGGATTTAAAGAAGCTCTGTAAGGGAGGTAGTGTCAGTCACCACTTTAGTAAGGTGATGTTGGTGAAAGGACCACGTGATGGTTAGAAAAGAGGCCACAGTGCGTGTAGATGAAGTCACTTTGATCGTGCAATGGCTGAAAGGAGCCTAGAGAATATGAGAGTCGTGAGCGGATGCAAAGTAGACTGACATGCAGTTCACTGTGGGAAATATGTGACATGAAAATCCGACCCCTCTGAGCTATAGCTAAGAAAGATGAGTCCCCGATACATGGGTCCATTGAGATGGACTGGTGGAGAAGGCTAAGTTTGATCTTACCCCTCAGGATAAAGTAATGCGTGATGAGCTCCATGTGTCCAATTTAGAACACTATGTGAGGTGCCCCGACCATGTGCTAAGATATGAACCTAGTGAGCCCCAAGGGAGGCTGAAATGGCCTGAGTCACCTGTGCAGTTTATAGACGCCAGGATGGAAGAACTCAGAGAAAAGAATATGTGTGACGTCCCCAGATTTTCTAAAACTTAATCTGATGTGTGACGTCCAAATTGAAACCCTCACCTCAGCGAGAATCCCAATTTAAACACCCCACACCAGGCTAAGAAGAAGAAAATCAGAGGAAGTCATAAGGAAAACAATCAGTAGCACATGTACATGAACAATGATAAAACCATACACACATGTTCACCATTCAACATTTAATTACAACATGAATTGTTACAACATTTGATATTACATATTGAACAACAAACTTATACATATACATGTACTACATCTAAACAACAGGATCTTAAGACAACAGGTCCACCTGTACATCAGCTCGCCACACAACTCCCAACTATCCAGGATCTTCAAGAGCATAACCACAACCTAAACAAAAGATTACATGCGGTACACGTCAGCACAATATTCAAGAATATTGTATTGAGTACGCCTACGTGTCTTTCATATACCTCTCATCATATCTTGGCAATAAGATAAAACTAATACTTGGCAGTAACAAAAGAATATAAGAAAAGCGTATACTTGAACAAGAAAGTTTATTAACAAAAGAGAACACATATTTTAAGCTTATTTCCATCATATTTCTCATGCATCTGCCCCTAGGGCTTTGATGTCTTTAGGCCTTATGATCTACCACCAAGTGGTTTGTGATCATTATACATGTGATCTACTCCCTATGAGTTTGTGATCACTTTTTGAGCACCGTGTGCTTTCATATATATGATGGATCAGATATCTTATGTTTCATGTGTTCATAGAAATAAGTATAGAGAATCATGCAACATATCATACAAGAACAAACATTTCATCCAATATCATATGTCAAGTATTTTACTACACATATAACACAAGCATATTGTATAATAAGCCAAGTAAGAGGTAATGGCATACCTTGATCAAGAGAAACCTAATCATCACATATCCTCATATCATCTACATCCCGGTCAACCCTGATTAAGATAAGATCATATATCACCATCAGGTTCTCATCGTCTTACATCTCATCTTAACCCTAGTTATATCCATTTTAGGGTTTGCTTAGTCATTAAGATATGTGCATCATTACTGGTCTTATCTTCTTGTAATTAGGTTACTGATCTCATATTCCAAATTAGGATACATAATCTGATTACTTTATTACATATGATTATGTGCACATGTTAACCCTATGTTACATGTATTAATCATATTAGGGTTTATATCACATTAAGAGCAAACATCATCGTATAACATGGATTATTGGTATCATCCTGATCTCATATTTAAATCTAAGGTTTCAGATACTAATATGAGCTTACTCTGTAAATCTCATTATTTATTGAGCATGCATGTATTAATTGCATCATCTTTAGTGTTATTAGCCTTGATTGGACATATTAATTAAATTATATGCTTTTGTGCATCAATATGAACATATCTAAGATCATATGCATTCTAAACATGGTTATGGACTTAGTGACATATTCTCATAATTTTACATCTTCGTTTATTATTTATTAGACATGAAAAGACTATTTTACATCTTACATGATATCACTGATATTTAAGCATCAAAAGACTGATATAAAGGTGCCATGTTGTTCTACTCATTTTTCTAGACATTTTGATACCTTATTTGTAATTTTATGATAAGCGGGCTAATTGTTATGATTTATACCAAAAACTAAGCATTTCTGGGATTTTTGAGTTTATTACCTTGTCCTGGCCAATCACACTCCGCCACGTATCCACCAAGGAGCGTGGGTTATTTGTCTCAGCCAGCTAGTTCGTGCACCTGGACCCGGTCCATCTGGTTGAGTGGGAGTCCAAACCGATCTTCTCCCCTTCTCTTTCTCGCCCTCACACGACGCAGACTCCGCGTCGTCTTCTGTTTCTATGCAACCTGGCCGCCGCCGCTTGAGCACAACCGCGCTTGGACCCCATGGCAAGCAAGAAGGCAAGTGTCCTCCTCCTCGCCAACCTCTACTTCACACCGAGGGCAACTGCCTGGGTGCTGCATCTGTTCTCGGTGCCACTCTATGTCCGTAGGAGCCCATGCTCCTGCTCCAGACCCGCCGTCGCTGCTACAAGCTCCGACAAACAATTCGTGCACCGCCAGGGTCGCCCCCCCCCCCAACTCTGCTCGGTGCTCGACACCATCGTGCATCATCTCCTGGGCAACGGCCGCCGCCATGGGGTGTCTTCCCGATCGTGAGAGTCATCGCGGCATCCTGGGAGTGTCTGGTCTGGCTGGCTACGGTGGGCCGAACTGCCTCCCCTCCTTACTACGCATCCAGTCCGCACCACTGCCCAAGCCACCGCCGCCTGGCTTGCTGGTTCGTCGCTCCTCACACCGGTCTGCGTTCTCTCCTATCTGCATGAAATCCAGGAAGCCTGATCCCATACATGTGGCTCCCTTGTTCCAGGCGCTGCTACTGGGAGAGCAATGAATCCACGAGTGGTGGCTCTGGTGGTCGTCAGTGACTTGGAGAGCCTGTCGCCACTCCATGCTACTATCGCAGCTGCGCCTCAAGAGCCACCGCGGCAAGGTGCTGCTGGGCTTCGTCTCCTAGGGATAAAACCAGATACGACAGCAGAGCTCCTTATCCAGATCTGGCTAAGGTCGTCTCCTTAACTCCAGAAGCTCCCTCGACGTTGCTATCCTCTGTGAGTGATGGTGATTGGTTCTCTCCTCCTCGGCACGTCAGTGAATCCTTCTTCTTCGTGCCTCCTGCACTTTGTGGTGGAGGGATAATGGAGAGCAGGCGCTCCACCTTGTTTCACCTAGTTTTGTATTACATGGACTGAAAGGAACTACTCCGTCTCTTGCTCCTTGTATCACACGATCACTGATCGTGGGTGTGTGGTACGTGCTAGTTTCCCCTCTCCATGATTGTGTCCATGCCCACATTCACAACGTGCTAGAGGAATAGCTGCGGTTGCCATTCTCCCCATTACCCATATTTTACTGAAGACATGAGTTGAAAACAACACACATAATAGCATGAGGCCAGCCGTGACAAAACATTCGCTGAAGACTAGGTCCTAAACCAAGATGCGACCAAAGTCCTCCAAGCAAAACATGAATATATGTATCTCCAAATTCAGACTCTTATATATTGCTCAAGGGACTACGAACTTCATGGAAATCGAAGCATAATGTTATTATAACCCGATCTACATTATATAAAATTTGGTGCCAAGATATCATTGTTTGACGAGTCGATCAAATACCTCAATGAGTCATATTTTTTTTAAGGGGCATAAAACATATGACTAACATCAAAAGACCTCCATACTACACTGAACTCATTGATATGCATGTAAATCCAGAACAAATCCAATCTCAAATATATGAACTCACTTATCCAACTGGGTCGAAATCACTGAAGGTCCAGTCCATAACATCCTACACGCCTTAAAAGATATTTCGTCCTCAAAATTAAGCCCAAAAATCCAATCTCTCACATCATATACATCTTAAAAGAACTTTCGTCCTCGAAAGTACACCATACTCATACTTCCAAGGAAAACCTTATATTGCCATCATCCACATGTAGGCACTATTAGGAATTTTACAACCATCTAGGTGCACAAACACTCCATTCAAAGTTAAACTCAAGGTTTAGAAACTTAGGTTATGTCATGACATATTTCATATGTTAAATTTGCTTCCTTATCTTTAGCCATGCATTAGGATTCCCACATCATATTACCATGTTATGAAGGAGTTAACTAAAGCTAACCCATTATATCAAGGTGTCGTAACCATTATGTTGTGTTAACTACCAAACTATATTTTTCATCTTTATTAAGCACTAAGATGAACACCTTATGTAACATGGTTCATTCTTTTGATCTCATTTCATTGCCTATAATAAATTGCAACATTTACTAGAGATTAACCAGCGCTATCACATTATCATCATTAATCATGTATATGGTTAACCATTTATGCATTAATATTGATTCATCCATCTCTAGGTTTACATCGTATCATGTATATAAGCACATATCAAAACTAAATCACATTCTTACATATATTATATCATGGTTGTGCTAACAAACTTATGTGAGTGACTTGTTAAACATATATCAAAACATTATCTAGTCTAATTGAGGTTCTCCTAACCCATACCATGAGGGTAGTGTCATGCTCATTCTCTCTGAGCTAACTCAAATCTATGAGTATCTCATACGCATATACTTTATCCTCCCTCCTTGGTTTAGGGTTTCCGGGTCTACCTCATTGGCACTAGTTGATAACTTTGCAAGATCTAGCCACATAAGCACAAACCATAACATGATACATCATACTCTTCATAGAACTCTAACCATGAACATCTTTCCCAAAACTTTCTTATATACACCACTAGATTCCTATGTGGGAAACCACCAACCCGAGCATGAGGCTTCACAGAAGCTAACATAGCTACCTCCTCCAGGGTCTTGGGACTCTCTCTCCCTCACCCAGATGGTAGGTACTCATTACCATGTTCGCATATACACATATAACCAGCCTCTCTCTGTCTCTAGGGTTTGGTCTCCCAAGGACATCTAGGGTTCAACAGGTCTATAAGAATCATGCATAAAGCGACTCATCTCAATTACTCAGGAGTATTCCAGTTTAGGACATATCATATCACATATTTCTCGTATTTTCTCATATCATGGAGTCTAGGTTCTCTGACCTTCTCCCTGTGGGTCTCGCTCTCTCTTGAGCTAACCCCAAAACTAGTCCTAACACTAGAGGTCCTCCTTCACAAAAGAGATTGAGGCTCATGCTGACTCACATCTTATCTTAACTTAACTTATCTTATCTCATAAAAGCCTAGTTACATGCATCATCAAAACTTATCTCAAACCTCAAAACTGAACTTAAGTCCTGAAAGACAAACATATATCATCATAGACTATCTTATATCATCTCTTACATCATATCATCAAAACTTATATCATCGATTCCATCTACCATATATATCAAAAAGGCTCTAGACAACTAATCTAGAACTACTCTCTCTTCTAGACTGATGTCATTCACTTTCACTTAGCTTGCATGACCACCTCCTACTCGTATATGTGTGGGTACACATTTTTGTAATACATATACATAATAAAATATTATATAGTTTTTCTCCGATAAAACAAGCGTCAGAGAAAACTATCACGGTTCGATCCTGATTGGAATCAAAAACCAAATCCTGAAAATGAGTGTCCCACACATGGTAGAGAGTACAGTGTCATGAAAACTAGGGAAAGGGGTGAGAACATGGTGTAGACTAGTGTAGCTACTCTAGACAATGTGCGCAATATGTCTAGGGTTTCTCTTCCCTTGATGCACATCATTTCCAAATAGTGCAACGTCCCATACCGCTGCACTACAAGGAAGGAACGACATCTAAGGACTTGCTACTCAACAAGCACCAGTCTAGACCTAGTTCTCGGACATCTAGGTGCTAACCTAGAGGCTAGGTCAGATCTAGTCTCTAAAAGATGACTAATCTAACCCTAAAGATTATTAAGTTAAAAGTTCTTCAGTTTTGAGTTGCATAATGAGCAAATGTCAGGCTTTGCTATTGTTCATGCTCTGATACCACCTGTGACGTCCCCAGATTTTCTAAAACTTAATCTGATGTGTGACGTCCAAATTGAAACCCTCACCTCAGCGAGAATCCCAATTTAAACACCCCACACCAGGCTAAGAAGAAGAAAATCAGAGGAAGTCATAAGGAAAACAATCAGTAGCACATGTACATGAACAATGATAAAACCATACACACATGTTCACCATTCAAAATTTAATTACAACATGAATTGTTACAACATTTGATATTACATATTGAACAACAAACTTATACATATACATGTACTACATCTAAACAACAGGATCTTAAGACAACAGGTCCACCTGTACATCAGCTCGCCACACAACTCCCAACTATCCAGGATCTTCAAGAGCATAACCACAACCTAAACAAAAGATTACATGCGGTACACGTCAGCACAATATTCAAGAATATTGTACTGAGTACGCCTACGTGTCTTTCATATACCTCTCATCATATCTTGGCAATAAGATAAAACTAATACTTGGCAGTAACAAAAGAATATAAGAAAAGCGTATACTTGAACAAGAAAGTTTATTAACAAAATAGAACACATATTTTAAGCTTATTTCCATCATATTTCTCATGCATCTACCCCTAGGGCTTTGATGTCTTTAGGCCTTATGATCTACCACCAAGTGGTTTGTGATCATTATACATGTGATCTACTCCATAGGAGTTTGTGATCACTTTTTGAGCACCGTGTGCTTTCATATATATGATGGATCAGATATCTTATGTTTCATGTGTTCATAGCAATAAGTATAGAGAATCATGCAACATATCATACAAGAACAAACATTTCATCCAATATCATATGTCAAGTATTTTACTACACATATAACACAAGCATATTGTATAATAAGCCAAGTAAGAGGTAATGGCGTACCTTGATCAAGAGAAACCTAATCATCACATATCCTCATATCATCTACATCCCGGTCAACCCTGATTAAGATAAGATCATATATCACCATCAGGTTCTCATCGTCTTACATCTCATCTTAACCCTAGTTATATCCATTTTAGGGTTTGCTTAGTCATTAAGATATGTGCATCATTACTGGTCTTATCTTCTTGTAATTAGGTTACTGATCTCATATTCCAAATTAGGATACATAATCTGATTACTTTATTACATATGATTATGTGCACATGTTAACCCTATGTTACATGTATTAATCATATTAGGGTTTATATCACATTAAGAGCAAACATCATCGTATAACATGGATTATTGGTATCATCCTGATCTCATATTTAAATCTAAGGTTTCAGATACTAATATGAGCTTACTCTGTAAATCTCATTATTTATTGAGCATGCATGTATTAATTGCATCATCTTTAGTGTTATTAGCCTTGATTGGACATATTAATTAAATTATATGCTTTTGTGCATCAATATGAACATATCTGAGATCATATGCATTCTAAACATGGTTATGGACTTAGTGACATATTCTCATAATTTTACATCTTCGTTTATTATTTATTAGACATGAAAAGACTATTTTACATCTTACATGATATCACTGATATTTAAGCATCAAAAGACTGATATAAAGGTGCCATGTTGTTCTACTCATTTTTCTAGACATTTTGATACCTTATTTGTAATTTTATGATAAGCGGGCTAATTTTTATGATTTATACCAAAAACTAAGCATTTCTGGGATTTTTGAGTTTATTACCTTGTCCTGGCCAATCGCACTCCGCCACGTATCCACCAAGGAGCGTGGGTTATTTGTCTCAGCCAGCTAGTTCGTGCACCTGGACCCGGTCCATCTGGTTGAGTGGGAGTCCAAACCGATCTTCTCCCCTTCTCTTTCTCACCCTCACACGACGCAGACTCCGCGTCGTCTTCTGTTTCTCTGCAACCTGGCCGCCGCCGCTTGAGCACAACCGCGCTTGGACCCCATGGCAAGCAAGAAGGCAAGCGTCCTCCTCCTCGCCAACCTCTACTTCACACCGAGGGCAACTGCCTGCGTGCTGCATCTGTTCTCGGTGCCACTCTATGTCCGTAGGAGCCCATGCTCCTGCTCCAGACCCGCCGTCACTGCTACGAGCTCCGACAAACAATTCGTGCACCGCCAGGGTCGCCCCCCCCCCCCCAATTCTGCTCGGTGCTCGACACCATCGTGCATCATCTCCTGGGCAACGACCGCCACCATGGGGTGTCTTCCCGATCGTGAGAGTCGTCGCGGCATCCTGGGAGTGTCCGGTCTGGCTGGCTACGGTGGGCCGAACTGCCTCCCCTCCTTACTACGCATCCAGTCCGCACCACTGCCCAAGCCACCGCCGCCTGGCTTGCTGGTTCGTCGCTCCTCACACCGGTCTGCGTTCTCTCCTATCTGCATGAAATCCAGGAAGCCTAATCCCATACATGTGGCTCCCTTGTTCCAGGCGCTGCTGCTGGGAGAGCAATGAATCCACGAGTGGTGGCTCTGGTGGTCGTCAGTGACTTGGAGAGCCTGTCGCCACTCCATGCTACTATCGCAGCTGCGCCTCAAGAGCCGCCTCGACAAGGTGCTGCTGGGCTTCGTCTCCTAGGGATAAAACCGGATCCGGCAGCAGAGCTCCTTATCCAGATCTGGCTAAGGTCGTCTCCTTAACTCCAGAAGCTCCCTCGACGTTGCTATCCTCTGTGAGTGATGGTGATTGGTTCTCTCCTCCTCGGCACGTCAGTGAATCCTTCTTCTTCATGCCTCCTGCACTTTGTGGTGGAGGGATAATGGAGAGCAGGCACTCCACCTTGTTTCACCTAGTTTTGTATTACATGGACTGAAAGGAACTGCTCCGTCTCTTGCTCCTTGTATCACACGATCACTGATCGTGGGTGTGTGGTACGTGCTAGTTTCCCCTCTCCATGATTGTGTCCATGCCCACATTCACAACGTGCTAGAGGAATAGCTGCGGTTGCCATTCTCCCCATTACCCATATTTTACTGAAGACATGAGTTGAAAACAACACACATAATAGCATGAGGCCAGCCGTGACAAAACATTAGCTGAAGACTAGGTCCTAAACCAAGATGCGACCAAAGTCCTCCAAGCAAAACATGAATATATGTATCTCCAAATTCAGACTCTTATATATTGCTCAAGGGACTACGAACTTCATGGAAATCGAACCATAATGTTATTATAACCCGATCTACATTATATAAAATTTGGTGCCAAGATATCATTGTTTGACGAGTCAATCAAATACCTCAATGAGTCATATTTTTTTTAAGGGGCATAAAACATATGACTAACATCAAAAGACCTCCATACTACACTGAACTCATTGATATGCATGTAAATCCAGAACAAATCCAATCTCAAATATATGAACTCACTTATCCAACTGGGTCGAAATCACTGAAGGTCCAGTCCATAACATCCTACACGCCTTAAAAGATATTTCGTCCTCAAAATTAAGCCCAAAAATCTAGTCTCTCACAATATGTAATGATAAAGGTTCTTTGGAAGCACCATGAGTACGGTAAATCCACATAGGGGCCAATGATGGACATGGAAAAGTCTTATCCTAAATTGTTTGTTTGCTTGATAGAATTTTGAGGATAAAATTCCTATAAGAGGGGAAGGATGTTACAACCCCAATCTTTGGGTTCTTTTGGTGAGAAATGTAATTTCTCACATTAAAGATGATTGAACAAATAATGAAATAATTTGTTTGGAATAAATAGATTTCTTTTACAATAACCTTGATGATTGTGTTGTGGGCTTTATTGGCTATTGCGATCAATAACAAGGAAATAAAGAAAGGAAATTCAATTAATAAATTAATAAATGAATAATTGGATTTTTTTTAGAAAAGAATGATGTGGAAACCTCTAGAAGGCACATCTAAAGAGGATTTCGTGCCTCTTAGGTTCCTTGGGTTCCAAGGAGTCCAAAGTTGCAAAAAGAAAGCAAGAAGAAAAGAAAAGATTAATTAAATATTTCTTTATTAAGAAAGAAATTGAAAATAATGGTAAGATGTGGAAAACTAGTGAAAAGTGGTATAATTGAGTTATTCTTGGTGAAATTTCGTATCCCAAGAATTCCTAATGATAAAAGGAATACCAATGACGAAAATAAAGAGAAATTATCAAAAAAGAGATATTTTAATAAGAAATACACATGATAATGTGAAATAATACATTTAGATGCAATTAGAAGGATAACAAGTATCCTTAAAAAGTTATTTCGAAATATTAGATCTTCTTGGGATCCAAGGAGTCCCACTGGAGAAAAACAAAGAGAAAAAGGCAAATAAAACAAAATAAAAAAAAGATAATGTAATAATGACTCTTTGAGAATATAAAAAAGAAAGATATTATTTCTTTTGAGAAAGAAGAATTTCGTGGCCACGAGATAGATTCAGATTTATAATATTAAAGAGTATGGTTCATCAAAGAGATAAGTTTCCTTCATCACCATAAGAGAGAGAAGGGGAGGCGTGATAAGAAAAAGATCCTTTGACAAGTTATACATATATATGTATATCTAATCACAGGGCAAAGGAAAATGAGATTTAGTTTTAGAAAGGGTGTGTGGATGGTGGCCCTTCTATATCCATATACCTGCTTTTTCTGCCGTAAGGGACAGGAGGGAGGAAACTGCATTTTCCTCTTCTAAAACGTGGACATGTTTCTCAACCCCTTCCTTCCCTATCCTTAGTGGCCTCTAGGGTTCCTGGGAACACGTATAAATAGGAACCCAGTGTCCCTCGTTGGAGGATGCGGTGTTTATTCTCCACAAGATCGCAAAAAGTTCTCCCCCACTCCATGGTTACAATCTGCACCAACACTTCCTGAAGATGGTGCATCTTCTCTTCCGTGTAGCATCGTCTGAGACTCCTCCTGAAGTTAGTTGGTGATCTGGGGAGGAGTTTGGAGAGGGTACGAGCCGCGACGCATAGGCCGGCGGGCCTAAAAAGTTGTGGCGGTAGCGCTGCAACCCAACCCTATGCGGCAGAGTACTTCCTCTTTAACCAGCTTCGGCCATGAGAAGAAGGATGGGTTGAGGTCGTCGGAACCTATGGAAGCTTCTCTGAGCTCCTCTACATCCTCGGGGCCCAGGAGGAGGGGCAGGCCGCGAGGTCGGCTCATCTGCAGCGGACGCAGGTCGGCACTGTGAGGAAGAAGATGACCTCACAGGCGTTTGACCCCTTTACCCCTGACCGCGGGTTTAAGGATATAGGGCACGAGAGTCTTTTCACTCTAATAGAGAGTCGGATCGCAAGAAGTCAAGGTAAACCTTTTTCTGCTGATGTGGCAGCACGTGATTGGTCTAGGTCATGGTAACTTCAAATAATTCTAGAAATAAATCGGTAATTCAGAATTAGACAAGTTATACATGAAAATTGATCCTCAGAACGAGAGGAACACAAATAAGTTATGTTTGAAGCCTAATCTTGCATGCTATTAAAAAATATAGGGTTTTACATCTTTTAATGCATTAAATGATGGAAAAACCCTAGAAAGAGATAAAAACAACTGTGATGAATCTTGGTGTTGTTTTTTATCAACCTTAACCTGTTAAGAGTAAAGAAAAGAGTGAAATCATAAAAGGATGATTCATATGTTGTTTTTAGGGTTTTATGATCATGAACATGGTTTAATGGACTAAAACCCCTGTTTTGGGTAAAAATGAGTTTTAGTGGTCATAATCCGAAATTGCAAGAATACAACTGTAATATAATGATTCTTGAACATAGTTTGGATTAGAGAATCCTTAATGAAGATAATTAATATGATTAGGGTTTTGTAAAAACCTTAGAAACCTAATTGAGTATAAAGGATGAATCTTTGAGGTTGAATAGGTTAATTTGAGAAGTATTAACTTGTTAAATATTAAAGTTGAGTTTCAATCTATTTCACATGAAAAGATGGCTAATTTAGGGTAAAAGAAGAGATTATCATAGTTAATTCAAAAATATGGAAATATGTTGTTAAATGATGATCCTAATCCTATTAGGAGAAATAGGATGAGAAATTAATGGTTATAGGTAGTTTTGTCTAATTAGGATTTATGGTAATAAAAGTAAAGCAAAAACCCTAATTGAAAAATGAAACCATAAAATGTATACAAAAACCCTAGAAAGTGAATCCAAGTCAATAAAGTAGATTCTTGATAAAGTGTGTAATAAGTAGAGTACATATTCTTTTCAGGAATTATGTGATAATTGAATTACTTGCTTGGATCTGTTGATTGGCTTGATTGTATATACATGAAGTATATGTTGAATAATCTGCATGACTCATCAAATTAGGTATGTGGTTACACTTATGAAAATCGCTCTAGTTTCACGGCGATTCCCGAAGTTTTAATTGGTTGCTTGAAAATAACTGTTGGATGTTTATTTATTTCATGTAACTATAAAGTGACTATGATTATCACTATAAATGTGTGTATATAACTGACTAGATCCGGGTCCACCTCTATTGCTTTGAAAAGGCTGAAAAAAAGGGTAATCCTAGAGCAAGGTCTAGGTTACCGACAGTTAGAAACTGGGCTACCTATGTGTAGTGCCATGAGACTCATTAGCCTGCCATGAGTTAAGGAGTGGGCTACTTACGAGTAGTGCCATGTGACTCAACCCTAGAAATTGGTTCACCTATAGGTGGATCATGAGGGGTTTAATGGGGACAACATAGAGGATAGGGTACTCTTGGATCGCAGAGTTATATCTAAAATGTAATCTGGGTTGTTAAATGATTAATTGAATGATTACATTGTTAACGTATTTACATAATTATTGTTTCCCCCACATACCAGCTTCGGATGACCGACGTTTTGTTTGTCGACATTTTAGGTACAAGCCAAAAGGACAAACAGTAAACCTTCATATTGTGAAATGCATGAAGTAAAATACAAGGAGGATTAGTTAGAGTAAAATCCATAAGTGGATAGAAGTTTAGAGATCTAAGTTTTCAAAAAGGTATGCGAAAGTTTATTTTCTTACAGTTTTCCCATTTAGTCTGTTAAGATTTGATAATTATTCTTGGTTAATTGTCGAACCTTTGATTTGGAAGTTATGGGTGCAGCTTCGACCTCTCGGTCTCCCTTAATTGGGGGTTATCGGGAGGTGGGGTCATAACAACTGACCTTATAGATATCTAGGGTTGGTTGTTTTGGTATAACTGACCTTACATACCTCATGGTCAGTTTGCAAGGGTCAGTTGCATCTATTGGGTCAGTTTTTCTAGTACAACCGACCTTATAGACCTCTAGGGTCAGTTTTTTTGTATAACTAACCTTACAGATGTCAGGGTCAGTTGCAAGGGTCAGTTACATCTATTGGGTTGGTTTTTCTTATACAATTGACCTTATAGACCTATAGGTTCCCTTTTTTCAATATAAATGACCTTATATACCTCAGGGTCAGTTTCAAGGGTCAATTATATCTATTAGGTCAGGTTTTCTATTATAACTGACCTAATAGACCTCTAGGGTCAGTTTTTTAAGTATTGCTGACCTTACAGACCTCAGGGTCAGTTTGTAATGGTCAGTTACATCTATTGGGTCAGTTTTTCTAGTACAAGCGACCTTATAGACTTCTATGGTCAGTTTCTTTTAGTATAACTAACCTTATACAGACCTCAGGGTCAGTTTTTTTGCATATTCAAGATGATCAATTTTGTTTTAGGGTCAGTTTTGCTTGATACAAATGATGCAACAGTGTAACTATTGCCTCGGGTTTCTGTTTGTGCCAATCTAACGCTTCTATCTAAGGTCAGTTTTCTTTGGTTGAAAAACTCGACCCTATAAGTCTATTTCTATAGAGACAACCACTTAAGCGTCAGTTAGAAAGTGATGTTATAGGTTAGAAAAAACTGACCCTATAGACCATTATTGTATTATATACCTCGTATAAACCCTAATTGTGACCATTCTAGGGTTTGACTTAGCTCATTAGGATATTCCCGTTATCACTTGTCTTATCTTCTTAAAATTATTCTACTGGTCTTAGATTCTAGATTAAGATACATTATCTAATTATTTGGTTGCATATACTTATGTGCACAAATTAACTCTAGGTTACATGCATTACTCCAATTAGGGTTTCAAAACCATATAGTATGAGGCATCACCATATTATCATGAATTATGTGCATAAGATTGATATGTTAGTTTCACATCGTGTTCCATATACTGTTATGAACTTACTATGTATTTTCTAGGGTTTCTTAAGCATCTTTGTAATTATTGGACATTAATTAGGAATGTTAGCCCTAATTAGCAACATTATGCAAATTACATAATTTTATGCATGAACCTTATAAATTACGGCATCAGATGTATTATAAACATGATTATAGACTTATTGATATAATATCATAATTTTACGCCATCATTTGATATTTATTATCCATCAAAAATGCATAATACATCTTACATGATATCACTGAGATTAGAGCATTAAAAGCCTTATATAATTCTTTCATGTTGTTCTACACATTTTTCTACAAATTTTGGTATATTATATGTATTTTTCTAATAACCCAGCTAAATTCTATCAATTTTCTAAGATTTACATATTTATTGAAGATTATTACCTGTAGTGCCAATGAGATACCGCTACGTGGCTCGTGGCTTGTTTTGTGTGAGTGGCCCACTCATTTCCAGGACCCGCGCAGTCTGGCTTGGAGCTGGTCGATCCACTCTTGGCCTTCTGGTTCATGGTTCTAAACCAGGTTCATCCCTCTTCTCATTTTCTCACATCCACGCCCGACGCCTCCGTGCGAGAGAAGGCCCGTTCTTTGGTGGACAGGAGCCGCCGTTGTTGGAGTTCTCTCTGCCGAGGGATTTTTCAGTGAGCTCCTCCTCCTCATCCTATGATATTCCAGTTTACTTCCACATGGACCCTTTGGATCTAAGGCATGCTTGGTTTCTTGTTGCGGCACTAGAACTCTTCCTCCATGAGGTCACCATTTCTAGGTTTGGCTGTGGCGGAGCATAAGGGAAAGGCGCATGGTCTCTCTCTCAGTGATCAACATGTTCACATCTTCGTCCTCACACATGAGCGCTAGTTCCCAGCTCTTCTGCTATCACCGTGAAGAAAATCACCAATGAGGAACCAATAGTCCACTGCTTCTCC
The DNA here is from genome assembly GCA_963693085.1 of Alisma plantago-aquatica. Taxonomy (NCBI): domain Eukaryota; kingdom Viridiplantae; phylum Streptophyta; class Magnoliopsida; order Alismatales; family Alismataceae; genus Alisma; species Alisma plantago-aquatica. The sequence continues at coordinate 842,547,585 of OY856413.1, forward strand.
TCTCACCTCTCGTGATCTGCGCGACTTCATGTGTTTTCCCCACCCACAGGCCGCAGCACAGAACCTGCTTGCTTCATGGATCAGCACCTCCGGTGCGGTCCTCTAGTGTACATCATCTACCGACTTCCTCCTCGTGAGTCTGTGCTTCTGTGTGCCATCTGTCAGATTCTAGCGCTACCGCTGGGCTCTACTCTAGTAAGGAATGCATGCCACATTTCTTCTCCATGCTCCTCATCCTCCGACCACTACCTACTCTTAATGGTGGAGAAGCAGTAGTGATGTATGGGTGGGTCTCTCTCAGATCTGCTTTGTGCAAGATTGGAGAGTCTAAGAGAACTGACAACTCATTCCCTTGGTTTCTCAACCATCATAAGTCCATGATGACGACGTGGGCTATTGTGCTTCAGATTTCCACTCACCCCACCAATTCAGCCATAACTACAAAGACCAAGGTGATCTCCTAGGTCGTATGATGGAATCCAACGACTTGGGATGCCCCACTTGTAGATCCAATCCGTGACTCTTTCCTTTACAAGACTGCTTGGGTGCATGACAAACAAGAGTATCCAAACATAGGCTAAATAAATCCTCATCCTTGTTCCAAATATACATGTATACACGTTATTTCCCAAGATTCAAACATAAATATCTCCCTCTAGGAGCATCAAAACCTAATGAAACTTTGACCATAGATTTATTAGCATCCAAGATATATTCCACTAAATTTGATGTTAAGTTATGAAATTTGACCAATCAACCATTTATTCCAAAACAACATATACTTAGGGGTATTAATCATGCTATTAATAATCAAATCATCTTCAATAAAGCCAAACCAATTGGAGTACCATCATATGATCAAAACACACTTCACAGACTATCATTATCTTTATAATATTTAAAACCAAGAACATCAAGTTCATTCCATCACATACTATGCACCTTAAAAGAATTTTTTTCCTCAAAATTTAGTCAAAAATCCACTCTATAACATATACTTTAAGTTTTACCAGTCATATTTAAATTAGAAATCATGATTTAGTCTAGGGTTTAGGTTTCCTTAGTATCCTAATTCCCATTTTCATTGATCTAATGACTCAAGAACCCTAATTCATATTAGTTATAATCATGATTATAGAATTTATCCTATTATTGCATCATGAACTCTTATATCTGATTATGTGCTTTAAGGTCTTAGCAACTACAAAATTGTTGTTCAAATACTAATTACAAATGTTGATGATTACTAGTATTAAAATCCTAATTATTCATCATCATATTGGTTCTCATTATAGTTAACTATACTAGTTTATATGACAAATTAATTTTTTTTAATATACTCAACATGTTGATTATTCAGTCTAAGATTTCCATGTATTAATTATTACTTAATCATGAATTAACCGTACTTTTGGAAATAGGATCATATCTAGGTCATGATACTATTTTATTTAGATTTTATTCGTTCTCTCAACTAGTTTGGTATATAATTTTCCTATATTTGGGTAATCTTATAAATTTCTACAAATGAAACAAAATAAAAATCTATACCTCAAACATGGGGTGACATGGTACCTCTTCCGTGGAGACTTAGAAGGAAAAGGATGATTCGTGAAGTACTTTAGAAGATCCTAGACATCCATGTTATTGTGGAAAGAACCATTTTATAAGATACAATGATACTACCATGGATATTGAAGAGCATTGCCATGATGGAGATAGAGAGAGAGAGAGATTTACTACCACACTACTATTCAAAGATGCACATCAAGGAAGTAGGGGATTGGGGTAGTCCATCTTCTCTTCGTATCACTTCTTATATAGAACAAGGGTTGGAGATCGATGGGTCTAATTTCCACAAGTGTTCAAATGCAATTGGCAAGGCATCATGCTAGAAAAGTAATAATTATGTTCCTCCCTCCTATCCTTATAATGACAATCTCATATATGTTACTAAATCAACCCATAAGTCACATAAATGAAACCACCCATTATACCATTATTTCGAAAAAAACTTTATTCATATTATTACCTTCCATTTGAAAAGCAAAACTACTTCATTATTCCCTTATTTAAATGAAACTTGGCTTTAATGGCAAAATTACATAATTACCAACTAAATTATCTTTTCCATGAAATATCTTGAAACTTCCTAGATTTTCTTCCATAATCCTATATTTGCATTATCTATTTCAAAAACTATCTTGAGTATTTTTCATGAGCACTAAAATACTTATTTCTGTATTTGGTATTGTAGGGACACCTTTAGAAACATTGATTGTAGAAATTAGGTCATTCATATATCTCTCTCATCTTTACTCCAATTGGTCCCAAGACTGGATACCCCTTTATTATCCAAGAACCTCGTATTGAGACAAGTTTGGTCATAAAGGGATGTTTGTAGGTATCATTTTCTCTTTATTTGCGCCCATCACCCCACATATTCAAAAATATGCCCTCCAGGTTATGCCACGGAGCAACCCATTTCTCCATTCAACTAAAATTGACAACTATAGAGTAAAAGTAAATTTAGTCTCTACCACATCAATTGTTATGCTTCAACATTATATCTCTATTCAGAATTTCTACTTTGCCAACTATCTTAATATATAATTAATAGGGGTAAAAAGCCTATTTGTGAAGGTGGAGGACGAATACCCACAAAATTAAGGACATTGAGTTTGAAGAATGTCAAGGTAGCTACGTTAATGACTTAGCCTTATGTAAAACTCTTTAGTAATGTATTAATATCAACTCTTATAGTATTATCTCAACTCTATTTATAGTAGTTTACTAGAATTACGTATAATTCCTTATTAGTAGTATCCTATACAAAACAATGACTGGGCTTGCAGATACTATGCAAACTATTGTCAAAGGAGAAGCACATGACTTTCAAACTATAGATCAAGTAATAAATAATAACATCATAAATTTCCAAGTGAGTTGTAGTCATTTTATAAAATATTAGCATGTGCACTTCTGTTGTAGATCTTTACAACTCATCCTTACACACCTGAGGATTTAAATGAATTCTGAGAAGAGTGGTCAGAAGATTTTCTAAATGAAGTCACTATGACATTGGATTGAACGCATATGTTAGCTTCATTTATGTAGTTTGAAACTCTTACTTTCAAATTTACTTTTGTATCTGACATGAATTTTAATATCATATCGGACTTGGTTAATGAAAATCTATCATTTTGTGAATGTTATGATGCGCTATGTGTATGAATATGTCTCAAATGAATATTTTGAATTGTTTTTGTTATGAATGTGTGTGATTTGAAAAATTGACATCAATTCAAATAGGATTGAACATAAAAGCTAGAAAGTGACTTTAGAATGAATTTTAGGCTTGTATCTTTGCATTTGAAAGTCTTCTTTCTAGTGCAGGTTTTGATCTTTATAAATTAGAATTCTATTATGTTGGTTCTTATTCTGTAGATTTCTTTCTATAAAAACAATTGTACACTACAGCGTCAATTTTTTAGAATAACTGACCTTATAGACCTCTAGGGTCAATTATTTTGGTATAACCGACCTTACAGACGTCAGGGTCAGTTTGCAAGGATCAATTACATCTATTGGGTTCGTTATTCTAGTACAACCAACCTTATAGACCTCTAGGGTCCATGTTTTTAGTATAATCGACCTTACAGACCTCAAAGTCAGATTGAAAGGGTCAGTTACATCTATTGGGTCGGTTTTTTAGTACAAATGACCTTATAGACCTCTAGGGTTGGTTTTTTTGGTATAACCGACCTTACAGAGCTCAGGGTCAGTTACATCTATTGGGTCGGTTTTTCTAGTACAACTGACCTTATAGACCTCTAGGGTTGTTTTTTTGGTATAACTGACCTTGCAGACCTCAGGGTCAGCTACATCTATTGGGTTGGTTTTTCTTATATAATTGACCTGATAGATCTATAGGGCCCCCTTTTTTAGTATAACTGACCTTATAGACCTCAGGGTCAGTTGCAAGGGTCAATTATATCTATTAGGTCAGGTTTTCTATTATAACTGACCTTATAGACCTCTAGGGTCAGTTTTTTAAGTATAACCAACCTTACAAACCTCAGGGTCAGTTTGTAAGGGTCAGTTACATCTATTGGGTCGGTTTTTCTAGTACAAGTGACCTTATAGACTTCTAGGGTTGGTTTCTTTTAGTATAACTGACCTTACAGACCTCAGGGTCAGTTTCAAGGGTCAGTTTTTTTGCATATTCACGATGATGAATTTTGTTTTAGGGTCAGTTTTGCTTGATACAATTGACGCAACAGTGTAACTATTGCCTCAGGTTTCCGTTTGTGCCAATCCAACGCTGCTATCTAAGGTCAGTTTTCTTTTGTTGAAAAACTAGACCCTATAAGTCAATTTCTATAGCAACAGCCACTTAAGCGTCAGTCAGAAAGTGACGCTATAGGTTATAAAAAACCGACCCTATAGACCATTACTGTATTATTTACCTCGTCTAAACCCTAATTGTGACCATTCTAGGGTTTGACTTAGCTCATTAGGATATTCCCATTATCACTTGTCTTATCTTCTTGAGATTATTCTACTGGTCTTAGATTCTAGATTAAGATATATTATCTAATTATTTGGTTGCATATACTTATGTGCATAAATTAACCCTAGGTTACATGCATTACTCCAATTAGGGTTTCAAAACCATATAGTATGAGTCATCACCATATTATCATGAATTATGTGCATAAGATTGATATGTTAGTTTCACATAGTGTTCCATATACTGTTATGAACTTACTATGTATTTTCTAGAGTTTCTTGAGCATCTTTGTAATTATTGCACATTAATTAGGATTATTAGCCCTAATTAGCCACATTATGCAAATTAAATAATTTTGTGCATGAACTTTATAAATTATTGCATCAGATGTATTATAAACATGATTATAGACTTAAGGACATAATATCGTAATTTTATGCCATCATTTGATATTTATTATCCATGAATAAAGCATAATACATCTTACATGATATCACTGAGATTAGAGCACTAAAAGCCTTATATAATGCTTTCGTGTTGTTCTACACATTTTTCTACAAATTTTGGTATATTATATGTATTTTTCTAATAACGCGGCTATATTCTATCAATTTTCTAAGATTTAAATATTTATTGAAGATTATTACCTATAGCGCCAATGAGATACCGCTACGTGGCTCGTGGCATGTTTTCTGCGAGTGGCCCACTCGTTTCCAGGACCCGCCTAGTCTGGCTTGGAGTTGGCCGGTCCACTCTTGGCCTTCTGGTTCATGGCTCTAAACCAGGTTCATCCCTCTTCTCATTTTCTCGCATCCACACTCGACGCCTTCGTGAAAGAGAAGGCATGTTCTTTCATGGACATGAGCCACCACTGTTGGAGTTCTCTCCGCCGAGCAATTTTTCAGTGAGCTCCTCCTCCTCATCCTCTGATATTCTATTTTACTTCCATAGGGACCCTTTGGATCAAAGGCATGCTTGGTTTCTTGTTGCGTCACTAGAGCTCTTCCTCCACGAGGTCACTATTTCCAAGTTTGGCTGTGGCAGAGAATAAGGGAAAGGCGCATGGTCTCTCTCTCAGCGATCAACATGCTCACATCTTTGTCCTCACACATGAGCACTATTTCCCAGCTCTTCTTCTATCACCACAAAGCAAATCACCAGTGAGGAACCAACGGTCGACTACTTCTCCTCTCACCTCTTGTTATCTACGCGACTTCATGCGTTTTCCCCACCCACAGGCCGCAACACAGAACCTGCGTGCTTCATGGATCAGTGCCTCCAGTGTGGTCCTCTAGTGTACATCATCTACCGACTTCCTCCTCGTGAGTTTGTGCTTCTGTGTGCCACCTGTCAGATTCTAGCACTGTCGCTGGGCTCTACTCTAGTAAGGAATGCATGCCACATTTCTTCTCCAAGCTCCTTCTCCTCCGACCACTACCTGCTCTTCATGGTGGAGAAGCAGCAGTGATGTATGGGTGGGTCTCTCTCAGATATGCTTTGTGCAAGATTGGAGAGTTTCAGAGAAGTGACAACTCATTCCCTTGGTTTCTCAACCACCATAAGGCCACGATGATGACGTGGGCTACTGTGCTTGAGATTACCACTCACCCCACCAATTCAGCCATAACTGCAAAGATCAAGGTGATCTCCTAGGTCGTATGATGGCATCCAATGACTTGGGATGCTCCACTTGTAGATCCAATCCGTGGCTCTTTCCTTTACAAGACTGCTTGGGTGCATGACAAACAAGAGTATCCAAACATAGGTTAAATAAATCCTCATCCTTGTTCCAAATATACATGTATACACATTATTTCCCAAGATTCAGACATAAATATCTCCCTCTAGGAGCATCAAAACCTAATGAAACTTTGACATAGCTTTATTTGCATCCAAGATATATTCCACCCAATTTGATGTCAAGTTATCAAATTTGACCAATCAACCACTTATTCCAAAACAACATATACTTAGGGGTATTAATCATGTTATTAATCATCAAATCATCTTCAATCATGCCAAACCAATTGGAGTACCATCATATGATCAAAACACACTTCACAGACTATCATTATCTTTATAATATGTAAAACCAAGAACATCAAATTCACTCCATCACATCCTAAACACCTTAAAAGATATTTTGTCCTCAAAATTAAGTCAAAAATCTACTCTATAACATATACTTTAAGTTTTACCAGTCATATTTAAATTAGAAATCATGATTTAGTCTAGGGTTTAGGTTTCCTTAGTATCCTAATTCCCATGTTCATTAATCTAATGACTCAAGAACCCTAATTCGTATTAGGTATAATCATGATTATAGAAATTATCCTATTATTGCATCATGAACTCTTATATCTGATTATGTGCTTTAAGGTCTTAGCAACTACAAAATTGTCGTTCAAATACTAATTACACATGTTGATGATTACTAGTATTCAAATCCTATTTATTCATCATCCTTGTCATCATCATATTGTTTCACATTATAGTTAACTATACTAGTTTATATGAAAAATAAATGTTTTTAATATACTCAACATGTTGATTATTCGGTCTAAGATTTCCATGTATTAATTATTACTTAATCATGAATTAACGCTACTTTTGGAAATAGGATCATATCCAGGTCATGATACTATCTTATTTAGATTATATTCATTCTCTCAACTTGTTTGGTATATAATTCTCCTATATTTGGGTAATCCTATAAATTTATACAAATCAAACAAAATAAAAATCTATACCTTAAACATGGGGTGACGTGGCGCCTCTTCCGTGGAGACTTAGAAGGAAAAGGATGATTGGTGAAGTAATTTAGAAGATCCTAGACATCCATGTTATTGTGGCAAGCACCATGTTACAAGATACAATGATACCACCATGGATGTTGAAGAGCATTGCCATGATGGAGAGAGAGATATTTACTACCACACTACTATTCAAAGATGCACATCAAGGAAGGAGGGGATTGGGGTAGTCCATCTTCTCTTCATATCACTTCTAATATAACACAAGGGTTGGAGATCGATGGGTATAATTTCCACAAGTGTTCAAATGCAATTGGCAAGGCATCATGCTAGAAAAGTAATAATTATGTTCCTCCCTCCTATCCTTATAATAGCAATCTCATATATGATACTTAATCAACCCATAAGTCACATAAATGAAACCACCCATTATACCATTATTTCGAAAAAAAAACTTTATTCATATTATTACCTTCCATTGGAAAAACAAAATTACTTCATTATTCCCTTATTTAAATGAAACTTGGCTTTAATGGCAAAATTACATAATTACCAACTAAATTATCTTTTCCACGAAATATCTTGAAACTTACTAGATTTTCTTCCATAATCCTATATTTGGATTATCTATTTCAAAAATTATCTTGAGTATTTTTCATGAGCACTAAAATACTTATTTCCCTATTTGGTATTCTAGGGACACCTTTGGAAACATTGATTGTGGAAATTAGGTAATTCATATATCTCTCTCATCTTTACTCCAATTGGTCCCAAGACTGGATACCCCTTTATTATCCTAGAACCTCGTATAGAGCCAAGTTTAGTCATAAAGGGATGTTTGAAGGTATCCTTTTCTCTTTATTCGCGCCCATCACCCACACATATTCAAAAATATTGTTGATTTAGGATCTGACTCGAAGGATTGACCTATTACTTGTTGATCTGTACTCTAAAATCTTTGGTGAAATATATGCTAATATACCTCATCCTTGGTTATAATGAAGATACCTTTTATGTATTTCTTGATTGTATACTTGGCTATGTACTTCGTTGATCTATTACTCCCTACTGATTAGGCCTCCATTTTTCCTATATTATATTTTGGGACAAACTTAAAAGCAGAATGATATTACCCGTTATGACTGCTAATATATCGATGTTTATCATGTTGATATTGAGTACAAGTGACCTCCTTATTCAGAGGGTGGAACTTGTACCTATCGAATGATATTGAATCTTGTACATGTCGATCAACCTCCTACCTCATATGGAGAGAAGGAGCCTGGTGACCTCCCAATCTTGTTGGGGTGATGGAACCACACAAAATATTTAAGCATGCTTCTAGAAACAACATAATGGGAACTTGTCACAAAAATTGATTTGTTCAAAATAAACATCTTGTCAAATAAATATTGGATTTGGAAAAATAGATTGATATATTTGTTGAATATAAGTCATGCCAAGTATACTCTTTTTCTATAAATTGTTTTACTTTTTTTTATAGCGTACCATGAAATTACATGATTGTGTCTTGATTTTCTTGATTTTAGGCAAAACAAGTGGAGCGTTGACTAGATCGCTTCTGCACTCAGCATACTCTGATGACAAGGATAAATCTACAATATCTCCTATTTTTGGTTAGTTTGTTCTTTAAATCATATGTCTATGAGTTATTATTTCTTATTTTATATGCATGTGTGTGAGATCCTATTGGGCCACTCAGGGACGAGCGCTTCAATCCTTTTACCACTGTCTAGGCAGTGGAATTGGGATTTGAGTAAGAACGGTTTTTGGTTGTCTAAGCAAATCCAATGACATAGTTTTCTCTCTAACATCGGTTCTCAACAATAAAACTACTCCATTTCTACTTTTCCCTATTATAAAAGGCCAACCTCACTAAGACATGTGTTGTCAATTATCTAGTAAAACCAACAATATAGTTCATTCTCTTGCATCCATTTTCTTACTAGAAACCGACGACATATGTTATAAAAAAGACAACCTCAATAAGACATGCTTTAATCGTTTAAAAATAATTGATGACATAACCCAATTTGGGGGGGGGGGGATTGGCGGGACACTTTACAAGAACACTTTGTCATTGCTTCTTTAAGAAGGAACTGACACCATAGGCTTGTTGAAGTAATACTTTTCACAATATGTATGAGCTACGATGTTAGTTTTTTGGAGTACAACTAATGATAGAGGCTTTTTTGGAGGTATAATTTACTTTGTGGGAAGGGCTATGTCGTCGATTTATGTACAGACAAAGCCAAATTCCTATATAAATTTTCCCTCCTAAAAATTGAATTTTGCTAGTTGTCTTTGGCGTCGATTTTAACCAAAAAAACTGATGTTATAATAAAAGTGATAACCATGTTTTTTATTAATCGGCAAGAATTGACTTGTAGTGACATTTGTGCTTTACAAAATGATTCTATATGCATGTAGTGTCAATTTTCTATTAAAAATGACATCAAAAAAGTGACACCACAAGTGCAAAATGTACTAGAGTCAGTCAGTTCGAGCTTGATTATCCCTAACCCCAATGCGAGTTTTTCTATTTTGTTTGTCCCCTATCGTGATCAAACAAAAGAGGCTCGTGGGATTGACATGATAGGTGCTTACAATAGAAGCATCAAGCCAAGCCAACATAGGATATATCATATCTCCCTATGTACATGTTAGATGCCATCAAATGACTTCCGTAAGTTACTTTTAATAGTAGAAACTAGGAATGATACATTGTATCAATTCCTAATCACATTTTGTATGACCCTGCAACCACTATTTGAAATATATAGACACATCATGAATATTCTAGAATATCCATGACAATAAGTTAGTTGTCACAAAACCATTTATTACCCAAATCCAAACTCCAAGTGACTAAAAAGTCAATTGCAATCGGACCTAGACATCCATCCCTGGCATGGTATTTTCAAAGTGGGAATGTGGAGTAAAGCTTAGCATACATGGACATATAACATGATAAAACCACTAATCATAATTTAAACATTCAACAAGTAATATTAAGCAACATTGTCTTATTACTAGATTTCAACTACATATTAAACAATACAATTTTACAAGTCTGCTCATGTACACTAGGGATCTTACAACAAGAACACCTATCATAGCTCACCAATCCCATCAACCTCTAGCCATCTCTGAACCTATAAAATATGTGAAACAAGGCGGGTCAACACAAAATGTGTTGAGTACAGTGCTAGAAGATACATATAGATAAGCTTTGCATAATTTGAAAAGAGTTGCAGAAGTAAACAAACAAGAATAAATAAGTTAAGAATTTAGCAAAGTGAGAGTCTATGTTATATCATTTTACTCCAATTATACCAACAATATCATATATCATAAGGCCTTTATGACTAACTTTCAATGGGAAGAGTCTGTAAGGGTGATCAAGATTAGCTAACCATTTTCTACATAAGGGACATCAAGGGCATCACCAAGAGCTAACCCTTTTATCAACATGACCAACCCTATCCAAAAAACTCAAGTAGGATGCCCATTCTCGTATCCTTACCATGAGAATACATGTAGGTGCACAAGGTTTGTATAATGGAGTTTCTATATTATGTTTGCACGTTATAAAATAACAATATGAGACAAACATCAAGTACAATACTAGAGTACTACATGGTAATATATGAGCAAGTAAACAAGCATACACATGTATCATGTTTCAAGCAAGAAATCCATAGTCATATAATTGTTAAAGCCCATACCTGATTCAAAGATTATTAATTAAGCTTGACCATCTAGATCACAAGAGAAACATGATTAAGAACAAGATTACATACATGTATTACATTCTCATAATTAACCCTAATTAGCTTCATTTTAGGGTTCTGGCCAAATTAGTTTCAAATTTGGTTAATTTATGTGTTTGATGATCATTTACTGAATTAGATCTAGTCATAAAGGTGTTTTTTAAGTTTCATATCATTTCAAGGTTCCATTATTTTGTATGCTCATTGCAAGACTCATGTCACTTACTTGCATTTTAGGGCAAAAGACTCATAATAGGGAAAACAAGGCAAATGTTTATCAAGTAAGGGTCCAAATATAAAATACGATATAGAGCAGCAATATAAGGACATAAGAAGCATATTCAAATATAGGTGGATGTCCCCTAGGTCAAGGCATTAAATTCCTACATTGGTGTCAATATATCCACATACATTCAATCATCAACATAGTTCGTATATACCATCAATGTTCAACATTACACTAAGGTGAGACATCCACGTCCAATATATCATGAGATATAGAGTAATCTCTACTTGAGAGAGGGGAATAAGGGAAAATGATACAGATAACAATAAAGGTACAAGACCCACAATTCAAATCATATAAGTCGCATAATGCAAATTAGGTTTATAAACACCAGCATAGAGTAAGGGGGTTGATCGTAGAATTAGGGTCATCAATACAAGGGTACTATTTTCAAAGAACATAAAAGGATTGGATGCAAAAAATGGGACAAAGTCACCATTTGAATTAATTCTTATCATGCATTGATGGATCTTCCACTTGCGTGGAGTTGCGTGCACCACTAAAACTCCTAAAGATAGTAAGTCTTTATGTTTATCCTTGCTTATACTAGATTAAAAACTCCACCCACGTATGCTAGGATACGTGGAAGTCTTATCGTAGTATAGTTAAGGGTCGAATCCACATGAAAATGGTCTTGTTAAGATCAATAAGATTGAAAATGTTAGAATTTCATTTAACTCCTTAACAGTTGGTATTTAGATCAAAGAGTTGGTTTGGTTGTTTAAACTATGTGCAAGTAAAGTAAAAGCAAGAAAGTAAATCTATGATTGTAAACAATGTTAAGAAACCACTAGGATGTTATCAGCTTTCACCACCACTACACATGGATCAAAACATACAACATAGTAACATAGCCTGCAATAAGAGTCTAAACAGTTAGTATCTTTATAGATTTAGTTTCCTTTCAGAGAACTAACTATGAGAAGTGTGGGAATGTTGTAAAGCCAGCCATCCCCAAACGAATGGTCACTTACTTTGCATCATTTCCTTCGCAAAGTGTGTTCCTCGACTTATTAAGGTTGTACTTTTATACATCAATTGATTCCATTTCAAGTATGAAAGTACAATGATGGAAGTGAGTTTACTCCACTCCTTGAAAAACACTCCTACATACCAAAATAGATACATGGTGACTACATACATCAAGAACCAACATTCAATCGAGATTCAAATCTAATAGTACAAACGTAGACAATTCATACTAATAGATAAGAAGTAACACACGTTGGTGATCAAGCAACAAGCATTCATTAAATGATTGATGTTGAACTGAAAAGAAAGTATATCTCTATTGACAACTCATGAATTATATTGCATGAAATGAAAACATGGGTAGCGGGGCTACTCCCCACACCCTAGTGTATGAGACTACTCGCTCATGGCAAGAACAAAGAAGGGGGTGAGAAGAGAGAGAGAGTTTCATCTCTACGAAGGAGGGAGGAAGGTCGACCCCTTGGAGGAGAGAGAGCAATGATCTTCACACTTCGTAGCTTTATTGATGATGAATCATCCTCTTCCCACCTTCATTGTCGATGAGAGAGAAAGTAGCTTGGAGATGGAGTATGGATCTCAGACCGGCAGCCTTGGGGCAGTGGGTGAAGGATGGAATGGCTCTAGAACAATAGAGGTAGCCTTTGGATGTCTAAGACTTGATGATTTGTGAGGACCCCTTTGGGTTCTATTTATAGGATTTTGTGTTACCCTTAAACGGTTTGGGGTATGTGGGTCCAAATGGTCTTAGAGACCGTTTGGATTTTCACACGGTTTAGAGATCGTTTGGACTCTCTCGGTCTGGAGACCGTTTGAGTCCTCTTAGTTTGAATTCTTTTGCTTTCATTCGATCTTGGGGTCATGTGGATTCATACGGTTTCAGGACCGGTTGATCTCCATTTGGTCTTGGGACCGTTTGGCTTCATACGGTCTTGGGACCGTTTGGCTTCACATGGTATCGAGACCGTTTGACCTTTATTCAGTCTTGGGACCATGTGGCTTCATACGGTCTTGGGACCATTTGGCTTCACACGGTCTTGGGACTGTTTGACCTTTATTTCGGTCTTGGGACCGTGTGGCTTCATACAGTCTCGGAACCAGTTGATCTTCATTCAGTCTTGGGACCATTTGGCTTCATACGGTCTAGGGACCGTTTGACCTTAATTCGGTCTTGGGACCATGTGGCTTCATACGGTCTTGGGACCGTTTGGCTTCACATGGTCATGGGACCATGTGGCTTCATATGGTCTCAGAACCGGTTGATCTCCATTTGGTCTTGGGACCATTTGGCTTCATACGGTCTCGGGCCCATTTGGCTTCACACAGTCTTGGGACCGTTTGACCTTTATTCGGTCTCGGGACCATGTGGCTTCATACGGTCTCAGGATCATTTGGCTTCACACGGTCTTGGGACCGTTTGACCTTTATTCGGTCTTGGGACTGTGTGGCTTCATACTGTCTCAGAATCGGTTGATCTCCATTTGGTCTTGGGACCGTTTGGCTTCATACGGTCTCGGGACCATTTGGCTTCACACGGTCTTGGGACCGTTTGATCTTTATTCGGTCCTGGGACCGTTCGACTTCCATTAGGTCTTGGGACCGTTTGGTCTCCATTCGATCTTGCGACCATTTGGGCATTTAATTAATTTTTTGTGTGTTTTTCTGTAAGAAGTGAAAAGGAGAAGATAATCTATTGGTATATTTAAAAAAGGTGGAAAGTTGGATTCTATCACTATAGAAGTCCACCTAATGATCTGGTTGAAATCCTCAACCGGGAATCTGGCAATGGTAGTAGGAATACTACCACGAATGTGTATGATGTGTATAATGTAACTGCACTTGATATGGCTTGCAGGAGAGGGGCAGGATGAATAAATAGCCCTCTGACTTTCTGAAGAAAAAAAAGATTCTATCTAATTTAACTAAGAAAGAGTATGGAAAAATGAGGAAAACTAGTAAGATAACATCGCAAAATGGGAGGTTATCACCCCCCCTAACTTTGAGTCTAGCTTGTCCTCAAGCTAGATAGAGCTAAGGCATGTAGTGGTGAGGTGATTTTATTTAGTGAAGATTTCCATACTCTTGCTTCAATTCTAAGCTAGAGATCTCTTAGAGTTTTATCGGGCTTCTGCTCGCACTAACTCTTTCAGGTATTGGGAGTTGTGTGGATCTCAAATTTATTCTGTATAGCATAGCTCACATTGGGACCACCTTTTCCTCAATTGCATTATGTGCATTTTTCAACTCCAATCAGTTTTATACTTATTTGAAAATCCTACTGGAAACTAAGATAGGCATGAGGGTTGGCTAAAGGCTGATTTTTTAACTCCCCCTTTTAGCGGGGGTGGGTTTATCTAAACTTTTAGTATCTCACTACTGGGCGTGACACATCTGCCTTTGTGAGGGCAGCTGAATGTAACGGTTGGGCGAGTCCTTTATCAACTTTTTCATATATTCAGAGACCTTAGGATCTCATTACCGTGCGCGACACATCTGCCTTTGTGAGGGTAGCTAAATGTACTGGCTGGGTGAGACCTTTATTGGTCCTTCATATAGGTCCTTAGGCGTGGCACAACTCTCATGTTTTTATTCAACACTCTGGATTTTATTCTTATACTCACAGGCTTAGGAGTTGGATATTTAGGGATTTTGTTTGGGCTATTAGGCCTCTTTTTTTAAAAAAAAAAAGAAAATTGTTCTTGGAGTCTCCTAACATGCACTTATTTCAGTTTCGTACATGGTGGTGCACTTGCGATGTTCCTTGATTTGGATTTCACCTGGTTCCCTCCCGTCCTTGAGAGAGTTTTAGCTGGCTTTGGCTATGATATTAACTTGTGGAGAGTCTGGAGCAGAGTTGAAGCAAAAGCATGGAAACTGAGTGTGAAAGTAATTTATTAATTCACCATTACATGACTAAATGCCTTTTCTTTTATTGCTTTTTGAGGACTACTTTGATTCTAAATTTAGCTGGGGGTGACCTTTTCCAAGAGTGATGCTATATTTATGTACAAAAATTATTCTATCAAAGAAATTACTGAAAAAAGTCTAAATGTGAAAAGAAAGATAAAAAAACAATGCATAGAAAAATAGGAGTGAATAAAAAGAGCATAGGGAGAAGGGTTGAAAAATGATACCTCGCTCTTGTCCAATGTACCTCCCCCTTAACTTGTCACACACTCTATCCTCAGAGTGTCAAAGTGATAGGTTGAGAAGTACATGGTCAAGGGCATTAGGCTTCTGTTAGTCCTTTGTTAGCTCCATGCGTTCAGAGAAGATTAGCTGTGAACTTTCCACGTAGAGCGTGGTAATCCATGTTCGTCATGTCCTCTATTGGTCTTTCTCGGCATATAGCCTAGACATGATGAGTCGGAGTTCATTTTCAGAAAGACTCTTGCAAGCTGCAAGGTCGAAGTTAGGAAATGTCGGTTCTATTGCAGGTAAGGGCACCATTTGTGTGGAAGGTCTGTTGATGGTGGCCCCTGATATCAATTCGATGTCCCTGTGTCTTATGTTTCCCCTTTGTCTTTGTGGATGGGGATTCCTCCTCGGGAGTTGGCTCGTATTCCAAGGCATCATCGGATGAGGAGATATATTGGGCCTCTTCCTCAGGATTGACTGCTAAGAGTTGGTTGATTTGTTCGAGGTGATCTTGGATGACCATGGGTAGGTCAACCGAAGTTTTTCCAGTCATTTCACATGAGTCGATAATGCACTGGAGCTTAGTTCTGTGTGGCATCAACTATTCTGTAGTCCAGGTGATGATCTCCTTTGCAGGTGATGCCATTCTAAAAGTTGACAAGGAATCTTGATGTTAATTTTTTTTTATGGAACTAAATGATTTGGAGGACCATTTGGATCCAAACAGTTTTGAGATCGTTTGGGTCCAAATGGTCCCGATCTCAAACGGTTTCAGGACCGTTTGGCCCTAAACGGTTTTAAGACCGTTTGGGTCCAAACGGTCCCGATCTCAAATGGTTTCAGGACCGTTTGCACCAAATGGTCCCGAGCTCAAACGGTTTCAGGATCGTTTGGCACCAAATGGTTTTAAGACCATTTGGGTCTAAACGGTCCCGAGCTCAATCGGTTTAAGGGCCGTTTGAGCCGAGAACGTTAGAAAGGCGAAGCGTTTGGACGGTTGAAAATGGGAAGAAGCAGTGGACGACAACGGCGGCGCGTGCGTCGGTGGTGAAGATGGCACCGATGAAAGAAGAACTCATCGTTAGCGTTAGAATGGACATCTTTGGCTGGTTCTACCATGCTGTTGTGGACGAAGAAGATGAAAGTGTTTAGGGTGAAGGTGAAGACGACGACGAAGCGATGAATGGAGATAAGGATAGAGATGAAGTCGCGAAGGGGCGCGAAGATATGGTGGCGTCAATAACGACGTCGGTGATGGTCGTAGAACGAACATGAGTCAGGAGTACAGAAACGGAATGGAACAGGGTTCGCGCGAGGGTTTAGAGAAATTGAGAATCTAGGGAAGAAAATGATGGGGGGGTTATATTTATAGAAAACATTGGGTGTCACTACAAATTCCCAAGGGCAAACAATCTTGAGACTATTTGGGGTCCAAATAGTTTCGGGACCGTTTGAGTTCCAAACGGTTTCGAGACCATTTGGGTTCCAAACGGTTTTAGGACCGAAAGGAGAAAATGGTTTTGAGATCAAAAGGACCAATCGGTTTCGAGACCTTTTGAGTCCAAATGGTTTCGAAACCATTAGGTTAAGCTTTAATTAGGTTTTTGGATTTTATATTTTTATCTTTGTTTTGGTTATTTATGTGAATTTTTATATTTTCAGATTAAAGATGATAAGTCTAAATCAAATGAAGAGATTAGAAAATTAGCAAAACTAGGCAAAATAAAATGGTGGTACTTAGATCTTGGGTTGCCTCCCAAGTAGCGTCTGGGTTTTACGTTGTTGGCTCGATGAAAATCCAATTTAGTTATGTCGATGCTGAGGGATTGTGGATCTCGATAGTTTGTCTTGGTGTTTTTTCTACTAGTGTGTAATATCTCTTCAATCTGTGGCCATTAACGGTCCGTTCTCCCCCATTATTATCAAGGATGATGACTGCTCCAGTGGGGTAGATGTGTTTAATTGTGAAAGGTCCAGACCATTTTGTGCGGAGCTTTCCAGGAAACATCTTAAGTCTGGAATTAAAGAGGAGGACCTTATCTCCAACAGTGATGTCTTTTCTTTTTAGGTGGCAATCGTGCCACATCTTTGTTTGTTCTTTATAGATTCTGACACTTTGGTAAGTTGTCATTCTAATCTCCTCAAGTTCTTGAGTTGAAGTTTTCTATATTCACCAACACTTTTGAGATCAAAGTTCAGCTATTTGATGGCCCACCAAGATTTATGTTCTAGTTCAACCAGTAGATGACACGACTTTCCGTACACCAGACGGAACGGGGTTGTTCCTATTGGTGTTTTGTAAGCTGTGCGGTATGCCCAAAGGGCATCGGGGAGCTTGGTAAACCAATCAGTACGATGTCTATTGACTGTTTTTTATAAGATAGCTTTCAATTTTCTATTTGAAACTTCAACTTGGCCACTTATTTGTGGATGGTAAGGGGTGGTGACCTTATGGTTGACCCCATATTTTCTTAGGAGGGCTTCGAAGCTTCTTTCTAGAAAATGAGTTCATCCATATGATATGATAGTTCGGGGGACTCTAAATCTGGGGAAGATGATATCTTTGAACATCTTGATGACTAGCTTGGAATCGCAGGATACAGTGGGTATAGCTTCTACCCATTTCGAAACATAATCCACAACGACCAATATGTAAGAGAATCCATAAGATGAGGGGAAGGGAGCCACGTAGTCTATACCCCAAACATCAAAAAGTTCAATTTCTTGCCACAAAGTGAGAGGCATTTCATTCCGTTTAGTTATACCGCCAGAAAGCTGACATTTATTGCAGGATCTTACAAAATTATAGGAATCTCTTGCTATTGTTGGCCAAAAGAAACTCGATTGTAGAACTTTGAGAGTGGTCTTCTTCGAACTCATGTGCCCCCCAGTGGGGCCAGAATGACAGTGCTCTAAGACAGGGGTAATTTCCTCTTCTAGTAGACAACGATGTAAAAGTGCGTCTGCACATAGACGAAAAAGATAGGGTTCGTCCCAGAAGTATTGCTTAACATCATGGAGAAATTTCTTTTTATCGTGGTGCGAGGCAGAAGGGTGGATGATTCCTGTAGCCAGATAGTTCACTATGTCAGCGTACTAGGGAAATCCGGTGGTAATTTTCAAAAGTTGTTCATCAGGGAGGGAGTCTCGGATAGGTACATTGTCATCCTATTGACACTCGATGTGACTTTGGTGGTCAGCGACGACATTTTCCACTCCTCTCTTGTCTTTTATTTTAAGATCAAATTCTTGCAGCATCAATACCCAGCATATGAGTTTGGGTTTTGCGTCCTGTTTCTGAATAAGATATTTGATGGCGGAGTGGTCTGTATATACTACGACCTTTGATCCAATTAGATAAGAACAAAATTTTTTGAAGGCATAGATGACGGCTAAGAATTCCTTTTCAGTAGTAGTATAATTCTTTTGTGCCTCATCTAATGTCTTGGATGTGTAGTATATTACATGTGGCTTTCTGTCTATTCTTTGCCCAAGCACCGCCCCTATAGAATAGTCACTAGTGTCACACATTATTTCAAAAGGTTGTGAACAGTCAGGTGCTCTCAGAATGGGTGTACAAATTAGAGCATTCTTCAAGGTTGTAAATCTATGCAGGCATTCATGGTCAAAGTTAAAATCAGCATTCTTGGTCAATAGGTTAGTCATAGGTTTTTCTATTTTCACCTTTGGAAGGTTGTGGGTGCGTTGCATAGCCCGAACGACATCCTTCTGAAGGTGTATGTTCCAAAAGGACTAGTAAATGTCATTTTTTCTTGGTCTTCGAGGTGAATTGGGATTTGGTAACCTAGAATATCTGTCGAGGTAGCAGAAAAATTTTGGTGGGCTAGCCGCTCAAGGACTTCATCAAGGAAGGGTAAGGGAAAATGGTCTTTCCCTGTTGATTTGTTCAGTTTTCTATAATCAATGCACATTCTCCAACCAATAACGGTCCTTGTAGATACTAGTTCATTCTTATCATTTAAGACAACAGTGGTTCCCCCCTTTTTAGGGACCACTTGAACAAGACTAACCCACTGAGAGTCAGAAATGGGATAGACAATACCTTCTTTCAAGAGTTTAAGAACCTCGAGGCAAACTACCTCTTTTAGATTTGGGTTTAGTTTTCTTTGGTGCTCCCTCGAGGGTTTGAACTATTCTATCATAGGTAGTTTATGCATGCATATAGCTGGGTTTTTGCATGTTAGGTCAGTCATCTTATACCCAATTGCTTTCTTGTGCTTCCTTAGTTCAGTGAGAAGCATTTCTTCCTGATCATCAACCAGAGAGGAGCTAATGATAACTGGACATAATTTTTCTTCATCTAGGAAGACATGGTTAAGCCCAGTTGGTAGAGTTTTAATTTCTGGGGCTTTGGGTACTTCTGTTGTCTCTAATATGGTGACAGATTTCAGTTCTTCAAAAGTAGCTTCTGGGGTTTTTTAGCCTGCTCCAAGTATTGCAGGCATTGTTGAACTAACTCATTGCTTGAAAATTCAGCTTCCGGATTTATTAGAGCGTCCTCTAGGGCATCTGTTGGTTCTGGATTTGCTTGCTTGAGTTGAGACATTTTATAAATTGCTTCAAGTAGAAAAACCTCTTCATGGATACTAGGGCTCATCAGGCTATTGAAAACCCTGAATTGAATGGTTTCTTTACCCAACCTCAAGGTAATTGTACCGGCTTTGACATCAATTAATGTTCTAGATGTGGCGAGGAAGGGTCTACCGAATATTATCGGGTACCTTAGGTCTTCTTTTATATCCATAATGAAGAAATCACAAGGGACATAAGAGTCTCTCCCCACTCTTACTGGAATATCTTCAATGATCCCCAGGGGTGCAGTAATGGTGGAATCAATGAGCTGGATGGTCATTGTTGTAGGAAACAAGTCAGTGAACCCCAATCTTTTTCACATGGAAAATGGCATAAGTGATATGTTGGCTCCCAAGTTAGCCAATCCCTTTTTACAAGAAGTTTTCCCAATAGAGCATTGTATGCCAAAGGAGCCAGGGTCCTTCAGTTTTTTTGACATTTTATTCAAAATGATATCAGAAGTGGTTTGGGCTAGCTTGATAGTTTCATGCTCCTCTGTCATATATTTACTTGACAGCAAGGTCTTCAGATATTTGGACTAGGCTGGGATTTTAGATAAGGCATCGAGAAAGGGAATATCAACATAAAGTTTCTTCATTGCCTCTTTGAATTTCTAGAATCTAGAGTCTAGTCTGGTTTCCTTTAACCTTCCAGGATAGGGTATCCTTGTCTTATATTGTGGAACCTCTGGTTCTTTGGGACCTTGTACCTTTTCTTTCCTTTATTCAGCTTCTTGACCTGATTCTTCTGTTGGGATGATTTTAGTTACATCCCTATCTTCTTGATTAACCGAGATGGCTTTAGTGAGAGCACGACCAGACCTTGTTGTAACAACATTTAATTATTCTAGTCTATGTTGATCGTGTCTTGGATTTGCTTCTAGTTGGCCAGCGAAAGTGCCCACTGGAGGTTTTAGCTGAGCTGCTATCTGTGCTAACTGGGTTTCCATAGCTTTTTGTTGGGCTTGCTGGTTAGCCAGCATGGTTTCTTGTGATTGCATCATCTACCTTATTAAGGACAGTTCATCAGTCTACTGTGGTGGGGCATTCTTCTGTTGAAATTGAGTGAGTTGTTTCTTCCCTTGAGGTGGTTTTTGTTGAGGTGCTGGCAACTGAGGTTGCTGTGGTTGCTGCAGCTGAGTTTGTTGTAATTGCGGGTGTAGAGGAGGGTGAGTATATTGGTAGTATGCAGAGGGATTTCTTGGGTAGTTGGATCTCTGGAATTTTTTTATAAAATTCCCTTGATTTTGGTTGTAGTTGCTTTGAAATCCAAGTGGTAGTCTGTCAGAAGATCCACCTTGTGTTTGATGTTACGGTTTAACAGTCTCTATAGGATTTCCATATTGAAACCCGAGATGGTTTCTCGGTTGATTTGGATTGTAGTAAGTTTGTTCTGGTATGTAATGGATGGAATTTACTTGTTCTGACATCTGATCCTCAGGGTGTTCAATGATCGGCTAATACTATGGTTGAGGTGGTTGTAAATCCATCATTACATTTTATAGAAGACCACATGACAATGTCAGATGATCAGATGCATGACAGGCCTCGCAAGTTCCTGTAGCTCCTTTTAGCTTGTTGGGGGTTCTTCTTTCTGTCATACTCCCCAAATGATGCTTTGAGGGCTTGTGGTTTGTTGTCTATGGTTTTCAAAGCTTCGGCTATGGCTTTCATTTCCATAGATTCTTTAGCTTTATAAACCTTTAGAACTCCTCCTGTGGTCACCTTCCCACAATTGGATTGATTTTCGGCTCCGAGAGTGACAATCCTCCAGGCATTTTTGTAGTTCTGTCTCATAAAGTTTCCTCTAGATGAGGAATCTAAGAACTTCTTATTTGCATCACTTACTCCCCTATAAAAAGTTTCTATGAGCTAATTTTATGAGATTCCATGGTGAGGGCATTTCCTCAAGAGTTCCTTGAACCTTTCCCATGAGTTAGCTAGTGACTCTCCCGGTAGTTGAAGGAATTGGTTGATTTGTCCTCTGATTAGGTAGGTTAGTGAAGGGGGAAAGAATTTCTCCAAGAACTTCTCTTCCAAGGGATCCCAGGTGGTGATTGGCTCCCCGTCCAGAGAATTGTACCAGCTTAGTGTTCTTCCAGACAAGGTGAAGTTGAAGAGTCTGAGCATGACTGCATCCATGGTTGTTCCAACTTGTGGTACCAACCTGCAAAGATCTTTGAACCTCTTCAAATGGTCCATGCAGTCATCTTTGGTACTTCCAGAGAATGAGATGCCCTACATTATTTGGATCCATTGTGTCCTAATCTCAAAATTAGGAGTGTTGATGAGTGGTGGTTGGACTGGATGGTTGTCTTCATAGTTCTTGTGAATAGTGTAATCTTGTAATTGCTTGCTTCTTACCAACAGTTGAGCAGCAGCTATGGCTGCTTCATTCTCAGCATGGATGCGGGCTTGCTCTTCAGCCCATACTTCATCCTGAACTTGGGTGCACGTGTCGGCAATGAGTTGCGCTCACTGGGCTGCTATGGCAGTGTTGACCCTTTCCATCACTAGTGCAGCTTGACATTGATCTTCAGCCATTTGTCTGGCTCTTTGACGATTAAGTCTAATGCGGCTGTGGAAGCTTCTCTCTACCTCAAAGTCGTACTCTGGATCAGGGGAGAATCTGAGATTATGTGATGGTTGCATACACGTCTTCTACCTGAGTAGAGGAAGAAACACACTTTTCAGATGATGCAGGAGATATGATGAAATCAAGAGAATATGGGGTAATATTTAAAGAAAAATTGTAAAACCCTAACCAACTAGCAAGATTATAAATGAAATAAAAACGTTTCATTGTTCCCGACAATACCATTTTTTGATGGAGCTTCCACTTGCGTGGAGTTTCATGCACCACTAAAAATCCTAAAGATAGTAAGTCTTTAGGTTTAGCCTTGCTTATACTAGATTAAAAACTCCACCCACGTATGCTAGGATACGTGGAAGTCTTATCGTAGTATAGTTAAGGGTCGAATCCACAGGACAACAGTCTTGTTAAGATCAACAAGATAGAAAACATTAGAATTTCATTCAACTCCTTAACAGTTGGTATTTAGATCAAAGAGTTGGTTTGGTTGTTTAAACTAAGTGCAAGTAAAGTAAAAGCAAGAAAGTAAATTTAAGGTTGTAAATGATGTTAAGAAACCACTAGGATGTGATCGGATTTCACCACCACTACACATGGATCAAAACATGCAACATAGTAACATAGCCTGCAATAAGAGTCTAAATAGTTAGTATCTTTTTAGATTTAGTTTCCTTTTGGAGAACTAACTACGAGAAGTGTGGGAATGTTGCAAAGTCAGCCATCCCCAAATGAATGGTCACTTACTTTGCATCATTCCCTTTGCAAAGTGTGTTCCTCGACTTATCAAGGTTGTACTTTTATATGTCAACTGATTACATTTCATAGTGTGAAAGTACAATGATGGAAGTGAGTTTACTCCACTCCTTGAAAAACACTCCTAGATACCAAAACAGATGCATGGTGATGACATACATCAAGAACCAACATCCAATCGAGATTCAAATCTAATAGTACAAACGTAGAAAATTCATACTAATAGATAATAAGTAACACAAGTTGGTGATCAAGCAACAAGAAATCATTAAACAATTGATGTTGAACTGAAAAGAAAGTATATCTCTATTGAAAACTCATGAATTATATTTCATGAAATGAAAACATGGGTAGTGGGGCTACTCCCCACACCCTAGTGTTTGAGACTACTCGCTAATGGCAAGAACAATGAAGGGGGCGAGAAGAGAGAGAGAGAGAATCATCTCCATGAAGGAGGGAGGAAGGTCGAACCGTTGGAGGAGAGAGAGCAATGATCTTCACACTTCGTAGCTTGCTTGATGATGAATCCTCCTCTTCCCACTTTCTTTGTCTATGAGTGAGAAAGTAGCTTGGAGATGGAGTATGGATCTCAGACTGGAAGCCTTGGGGCAGTGGGTGAAGGATGGAATGGCTCTAGAACAATAGAGGCAGCCTTTGGACGTCTAAGACTTGATGATTTGTGAGGACCCCTTTGGGTTCTATTTATAGGATTTTGAGTGAGCCTTAAATGGTTTGGGGTATGTGGGTCCAAACGGACTTGGAGATCGTTTGGATTTTCACATGGTTTGGAGACCGTTTGGACTCTCTTGGTCTGGAGACCGTTTGAGTCCTCTCTGTCTGAAACTGTTTGCTTTCATTCGATCTTGGGGTCCTGTGGATTCATACGGTCTCAGGACCGGTTGATCTCCATTCGGTCTTGGGACCGTTTGGCTTCATACGGTCTTGGGACCGTTTGGCTTCACACGGTCTCAGGACCATTTGACCTTTATTCGGTCTTGGGACCGTGTGGCTTCATACGGTCACGGGACCATTTGGCTTCACACGATCTTGGGACCGTTTGACCTTTATTCGGTCTTGGGACCATGTGGCTTCATACGGTCTCAGAACCAGTTCATCTACATTCGGTCTTCAGACCGTTTGGCTTCATACGGTCTTAGGAACATTTGACCTTTATTTAGTCTTGGGACCGTGTGGCTTCATACGGTCTTGAGACCGTTTGGCTTCACACAATCATGGGACCATTTGACCTTTATTCCGTCTTGGGACCGTGTGGATTCATACAGTCTCGGAACCGGTTGATCTCCATTTGGTCTTGGGACCGTTTGGCTTCATACGGTCTTAGGACCGTTTGGCTTCACACGGTCTTGGGACCGTTTGACCTTTATTCGGTCTTGGGACCGTGTGGCTTCATACGGTCTCAGGACCATTTAACTTTACATGGTCTTGGGATCGTTTGACCTTTATTCAGTCTTGGGACCGTTTGTCTTCATACCACTACTACAGAAACGGCCTTTGGCGTCGGTCGTTTAACCCCATTTGGCGTCGGTTTCCGACCGACGCCTATGTGGGCGCCGCTAAAGGTCGAACACTTCGGCGTCGGTTTTTTAACCGACGCCTATTTAATCTATAGGCGTCGGTCGTTTAGTAGAGAACCGACGCCAAAAGGGTTCGCGCCACAGAAAACGGCATCATCTAGGGCACTTTCTGCGTCGGTGTTTTAGTAAATAACCGACGCCACTATGGAATATAGCGTCGGTCTTTTAGTAGATGACCGACGCATAAAGTGCCCTAGATGACGCCATTTTTTGTGGCGCGAACACTTTTGGCGTCGGTTATATACTAAACGACCGACGCCTATATGTTAAATAGGCGTCGGTTTGATATGAATATCCGACGCCATTTCCAGGACTGCTTTGGCCACATCAGGCGTCGGTTTATTGAAAAAACCGACGCTGTAGGTCTTTCCTGACGGTTTTCTATAAATAACCGACGCCTATTTATATATTTTTTTTTTTCAAATCAGTTTGCAGGCCTGCTGTGGCTGGTCAGCAGGATGAGAACCTGCAGTTCAGTTTTCTGAACTGCAGGTTTACGACATCCATTGATATCAGCCTACAAACAGGCCGCAAACCTGCAAAAGTCACAAGCAAAATTCTACACAAGTACATACATTCAGACATCAATTCAATTCTCACATTCACACACATATAGAAACATTCAAATACATGTATTAACATTCAGAAATATTCATTTACATAGTATCATTCATTATCGCTATCAACATCCCAATTATATCTTACAGTTGCCACTGCTTGTATGGCTTTTGCCCATTCTTCTCTTACTTCATTTAATGCTTCCATCGTATATGGAGCATGTATATTTTTTAAACGTTTACCTGTAGTGTTGTCAGTTTTAAACACCTGCAAAGAGAATGATGTATATATATAAGTAATAATATAAAAATAATATAAGATTGATATATTGCATACTAACTAATGAGACTATATATAATACCTCACGTATGGTATCGATGTCCAATGCGGCATATTTGATAATCATCTGCATAAATCGCATCACATAGTATGCGCATGCCCATCCATTGTCTTGTGTAGCACACTATAAATTGAAACATACAAAATAATACAACTAAGCACAATTCACATCAATAATATATATATTTGAGTCGGGAACTTACTTGTACGTTCTGCCAATTTATTGGCTGGTTCTTTTTCCTTGGGACCGTTCCTCCAGCCTTTTTGAATGCATCTAAACCCCTACATGTTAATATAACACAATAAATTGCATAAGTAAATAGTAATGTAATAAAAGATGTTAACGGATATAAAAATGAAATATTTCTCACCAGAATAATGGCATTCTCATTACGTGTCCAATTTTAGTGTTCAATGTACTCCCCGCAGGATCTAGATAATAAACAGTGAATGTCCCGGGGACAATAACTAGTAACTCCCAATGTCTACCGCTAGAAGTAAGAAGTTAACAATTAATAACTCAAAATGCAAAATAAAAATGGAATTTTCTTAAGTCCAAATTATAAATAAAGTAAACTTACTTGACATTGAATGGAGCTATTATTATCGTCTTATTTTGCTGACCAAAAATTGTAAAAGCATCTATACAGTATTGTTGAACATTATCAGGATCTTTAGCTACCAAACTAATCAATGATGGAATCAAAAATCCCACATGATCAAATGCAAATTGTTTGCAATGATCTTCGACTAGGTAGCTGCAAAACATATAGGCGTATGCATTAATATATAAGAAACCAGATCACCGGATCTTACACAAGGTATATGGATGTATAAACAAGATCTCACCTTATCCATGTCTCTATCATTGATGTATTCAGCCAATCATACTTAAACAGCTCAATAATATCTTGTATAAATAAAGAGCTATCGTATGATTGACCTGCATAATCTGCATCTAAAGAAATAATTATAGGGCAATGTACATTATGTGCCCGTAGCCAACATGCCATTCCCCTACAAGCAGGACCTAACGGGTATGTTAGGTCAGTTGGAACCCAATCGGGTAATGCGGGAAGTGGAAGTGGAGGCCTAGGTGCTCCTGGTGTCTTCTTTTTAACCTGTACATATAATTTCAGATCAGTTGACATCATATATACACATTAACAGTCTAAATCAATGTAAATTTATCTTACAATTTCAGTCGTGTAGACGACATCTGCTTTGGGCCACAATATCACCCCGCCTTCTGCCTCACCAAGTGTATCAATATCCGGGTGGGCATATGGCAATGTAGCTTCTCTCCAATCAGGTAACACACGTATCGGGCTCACACGAACGTAGCCCTGTGGCATTGGAGTCCCGTGAAACATTGCCCCAGGAAGGGACGGGTAAGCCTGCGCCTCTGCAACAACGTAGTCTTGCATTCTTAAGCGGCATGGCTTCAATGCCTACAAATTTACGTAAAGAATATTATACATATATACATATCATCTTGAAAACATAACAACTTGAAAAGACTAACTACAATGTCATAAACAATACTTACAGCAGACGTGCTAGGCGATGGGTCTCCAGGATTACTCGCAGTCTGTGCATCAGGAGAAGAGTGGGTCGCCATAGGCGTATTGGAAGCCTGAGATGCCTGCCACCGCAGCAATTCTTCCTTGACCTTCTCAGCAACTACATCGTTGATCTTCTTAGCAACTAAATCCTCAACTCTCTTATTCTCCTATACATGGATAAAAGAAACATTAGCTTCTTATTAATGAATTTCCTTTTGCAGTAACATTCTAAAAAAAGAATAGGTTACCTCTTCTTGAGAAAGTCCCGCTCTGGGTTTGCGCTGGGATGGCCCAAAGAATGCTTTGATGCCAACACCAGCGCCGGCACCTCTAACACGTCCAGGATGCTCTGGGTTACCCAGAGCAACTGTCAATTCATCCCTTGTGCCCTGAGGGATGAACGTGCCTTGTTTCCTCTGCTCGTGCAGCTCCCGCTAATCACCATAAATAGAAATTGGTAAGTTAACACCACAAATAATCAATATTCAAATGATTTCTCTAAGAGTTGTATTTTACCATTTTTGCAGCCGCCTCAGCAGTTACAGGCTTCTTTATTTCACCCTTCTTGTTTTGCCTGCCAGCTATCCAGATATCATGGCGAGGAATGGGTGTGGCAGACTCCTGAGTAGGAGCAGACTCCTGAGTAGGAGCAGACTCCTGAGTAGCCGCAGACTCCGCCTGTAGTCTTTGGCGAACGCTTGCATAGCCTTTTGGACCCATAGTGTGGTCATGCACATTCAGTGCACGCCTTGCTTTTTGTGCGTCACTGAGGGCCTAGTTAGTATGCACATTAATGATTTGGTTAGTAGCACTAAATGCTAATCTTGAATAGGTGAATACAATGTATATTAATTAAATTAGGAGTGACGCCTAATACCTTGAATTCTTCAGATTTTCTTGAAGCAACAAAATTGTCCCAATCTTCTTTGTCCAAGAAGTTCCATTGTTCAAGGGCTGACTTCTTCTTCTTATCACCCTCTTTTATGTATTCTCTGTTCAGATTTGTCCTATAATTCCTAAGCATCTTTCCAGCGCGTTGCATCACATTTTTACGATGCAACTTCTCATCCAATGCAAACAGATTCTGTAAAATAGAAATGTTATTAACTAGTATCCAAAATAGAATTGCAAATAATAGAATTTGTAATCTACAAAATAGAATTGCAAATAATAATAACTCACGCATAAATCCTTCCATATCGAGTCTTTTTTCGCTTGAGGAACTTTATGCCAATTGTCATACTTAACACCACAATGGCCCCGAGTGGTACACCCAAGATAGTTCACAAAATTATTGCGGTTCACTCCAATTGGATTTCCTCCATTATCAAACTCCACCACCAATTTAGATCCACTACCACTTAGCGCTAATAACTTCTTCAACAGGGTGATGCCCCTTTTCTTGTTAAGTGTCTGGTGTTGCGCATCAAGTTGCTCCAGTGCTTCAGTGGGTACAGGTGCATCAACCTAAAATTTGACAAAAATAAAACACACTAACTTAGCCCAATATAGAAATATAGGATATATGACATAACTAGAAGATAATGAATTTTATAGAAATACAGGATATGTTTTTAGAACTTACATTAGTATCCTCGCCATGCTCATCATGGACTTCATGCTCATCATGGACATCATGCTCATCATGGTCAGCCATCTGAAAATGTCATTAAAAAGGCAAACATTTAGCATTTGTATTAACTAGAAAAAGGCAAACATTTAGCATTTGTATTAACTAGAAAAAGGCAAACATTTAGCATTTGTATTAACTAGAAAAAGGCAAACATTTAGCATTTGTATAAACATACATGTCTCTAAAATTGTGATCTTTTATCAATTAACAATCCTTCATTGTGATCTCCGCGCACATATAAGTCATCATTAGCTTCAATATTTTGTGGAGTTGGCAACCCAACTGAGAATGGACTGGAGTCATCATACTTATCATAGTACTCTTCTTCATCTATAGGATCTTCAATGAACTGTCTTTTACCATGAAGAACAACCGACCATTTATCATTTGCAGGATCATCGATATAGAATATTTGTTTCGCCTGTGATGCCAATATGAATGGTTCACCCTTCTCGCCAATCTTTTCAAAGTTCACCAAAGTGAAACCCAATTCATCCACTATAACTCCTTTGGTGTTATCAACCCAATTACATTTAAAGAGCGGAATTTTGAAATCTATGTAGTCAAACTCCCAAATGTCCTCAATGACACCGTAATATGACATTTTAGCTTCACGTGGACTCTTATCCTTTGCACTTGCAAAGTACATAGTCGACGCTTGAAGAGTGACCCCACTATTTTGGACGACACTCTTATCATCTTGGCGCTTTGTGTAATATGTGAATCCATTAATGTCAAACCCTTCATAAGACATAACATTCGGTTTTGGTTTAAAGGCGAGGCATTTGATAGTTTCTGTAATATCATTTGGTGTTTGAGATAGTTGATGTAAGACTTTATCTTCAAACCACTTAGTAAAAGTCTTATTATGCTCTCTAGCAAGCCACATTGAACTTGCTCGAGGATGTTGTCTCTTTATGAAATTGGTATGTTCCTCGATATAAACACTCACTTCATCCATATTGTGTAAAATATACAAGTGAGCTTGTTCCAACTGCTCACGGCTGATTACTTTCACCCGTAATCCCAAAATTCCTTTGCCCTCCTCAATATTCTTGTCATTATCAGGAGTGTCATTACCACTGAGAAAGTCATTACAAAAATCCATAACCTCTCTCGCCACATAACCTTCAATAATACTCCCTTCAGGCCGATAACGGTTTCGGACATCACCTTTAAAAACGCTCATGTATCGTTCAAAAGGATACATCCAATGCAAGAAAACTGGTCCCAACATTTTCACTTCCCTAGTCAAGTGGACAACAAGATGTACCATGATATCAAAGAACGAAGGAGGGAAATACATCTCAAGCTGACATAGGGTAACAACCACTTCTCTTTGCAAATTATCGAGAGTATCAGGGTCAATAACTTTGCTGCATAGACTATTGAAAAAGAAACAAAGTCTGGTAATTGCAAACCTTACATGCTTCGGCAATATAGATCGAATAGCCACAGGCAATATTTGTTGCATTAGAGTGTGACAATCATGAGATTTAAGACCTATCAACTTCAGATCTTTCATTGATACCAATCTACGGATGTTGGATGAGTAACCATGTGGCACCTTAACATTTACCAAGCATTCACAAAAAGTTTTCTTCTCCTTTCTAGACAACGTGTAACAAGCGGGAGGTAAGTATGTTCTTTTATTACCCATTTCACGTAATTCTGTTAATTCTGACCTTATTCCCATTTCACGTAGGTCCAGTCTGGATTTTATCCCATCTTTAGTCTTACCTGGTATATTTAATAGAGTACCAATGATGCTATCACAGACATTTTTCTCAACGTGCATTACATCGATACAATGCCTGACTGTCAAAGAACTCCAATAAGGAAGATCCCAAAATATTGACTTCTTCTTGAATGAAGAATTGTCACTCCGTGTGGCCATACTACATTGTGATTTCTTACCAAATTCATTGACAATGTCTTTTACTCTTTCATAAACAACATCCCCTGGTATAGGTTTAGGTGCACTCCGTTCATCATTCCATCCATTGAATGCTTTGCGCTTCCTACGATACGGATGGAATTTTGAAAGAAACCTTCGATGACCAAGATATACAGTCTTGCCGCCATGTTTTAGTCTTATTGAATCAGTGTTTTCTTCACATATAGGACACGCTTTAGCTCCTTTGACACTATATCCAGACAAATTCCCATATGCTGGAAAGTCATTAATAGTGCAAAACAACATAGCGTGCAAACGAAATGTCTCTTTTGCTGAAGCATCATAGGTCATCACACCTTCAGCCCAAAGTTTCTTTAAGTCATCAATCAAAGGTTCAAGATAAACATCGATATCATTTCCGGGTTGTTTAGGGCCCGATATCAACAATGACAACATAACGTACTTATTTTTCATACACATCCAGGGAGGAAGATTGTATATAACAAGCATGACTGGCCAAGTGCTATGTTGGCTGCTCAATGTCCCGTACGGATTCATCCCATCTGTACAAAGCCCAAGTCTTAGATTCCTATCTTCTTCACCAAATTTAGGGTACAGTAGATCAATCTTCTTCCACTGTGGGGAATCAGACGCATGTCGTAGGATCCCATCATTATTTTTCTTAACATCTGCATGCCACCTCAGATTCTTCGCATCTTTCGGATTTGCAAACAAGCGTTGAAACCGTGATATTATAGGTAGATACCACAACACCTTGGCAGGAGAACCAGTTTTGGACTCCCCCGAAGTCGTCAATTTATACCGTGACGCACCACATTTTGGACAATCTTTCAAATCTACATAGTCCTTTTGAAATAATACACAATCATTCGGGCATGCGTGTATCTTCTTGGCCTCCATTCCCATTGGACACAACATTTTCTTTACCTGGTATGTTGAGATTGGAAGCTCGTTTCCTTCAGGAAGAATTTCTTTCAACAAAGTCAACAATGAAGTGAAGCTTTTGTCGCTCCATCTATTGTTAGCTTTCAACTTATACAATCTCAAAACAGCGCTAAGCTTCGTAAACTTAGCACAGCCTGTGTATAACGGTATCTCAGCATCATGCACAATGTTTGTAAAGATAGGAGGTGGATCGGTGTGCTCTACCCTACAACTATCCAGCATCGCATCAACGATGTCTGCTGGAACTGGTTCGTTCACATTTACGTCATCGGAGGCAATTTCTTCTTCCACCCAAGCACTACTATCGACATCTACTGGTTTCGATTTTGAAATCTCTCCATGCCAGTGCCATTCTGTATAGCCTTGTACAATCCCGTTGCACATGACATGACTTTTGATTTCCTCACCAGTGTTGACTTTCAAGATGTTACCGCAATGCCTACATGGACAGTAGAACCTATCTGTAGGTTTTTTCCTATGTTCCTCGGCAAATCTAATAAACTGATCAAGACCAGATATAAACTCTGGGGTGCAACGATTACGAATGGACATCCATGATCTATCCATTCTATGATCAGAGAAAACAAGTATATATTAGGAAACAAGTATATATTAGGAAAAGATTAGGGTATACACTTACATCCTAAGCGTATAATGTGATGTCATTCTTATATATAATAAATGTGTACCACCTATCCCATCCTTGAACACCTAATCTCACTAGTAAGTGTATAATGTATATTTGGTTTTCAAGAAAATTTCGGCAGCATTTCCCCGCTGTTCTCTAAGTACATATGTACTTAGAGAACAAATGGGGAAATGCTACCGAAATTTTCTCGAAAACCCAATACACATTATACACTTACATCCTAAGTGAGATTAGGTGTTCAAGAACAGTCCCAAACCGGGGACTATCCAAGATTTACTCCTAATGAGTCAATCTTGGATGGGTTTCTAGGCCAACAAATACATTTGATGTCATTCTTATATATAATAAATGTGTACCACCTATCCCATCCTTGAACACCTAATCTCACTAGTAAGTGTATAATGTGCATTTGGTTTTCAAGAAAATTTCGGCAGCATTTCCCCGCTGTTCTCTAAGTACATATGTACTTAGAGAACAAATGGGGAAATGCTACCGAAATTTTCTCGAAAACCCAATACACATTATACACTTACATCCTAAGTGAGATTAGGTGTTCAAGAACAGTCCCAAACCGGGGACTATCCAAGATTTACTCCTAATGAGTCAATCTTGGATGGGTTTCTAGGCCAACAAATACATTTGATGTCATTCTTATATATAATAAATGTGTACCACCTATCCCATCCTTGAACACCTAATCTCACTAGTAAGTGTATAATGTGTATTTGGTTTTCAAGAAAATTTCGGCAGCATTTCCCCGATGTTCTCTAAGTACATATGTACTTAGAGAACAAACGGGGATATGCTACCGAAATCTTCTCGAAAACCCAATACACATTATACACTTACATCCTAAGTGAGATTAGGTGTTCAAGAACAGTCCCAAACCGGGGACTATCCAAGATTTACTCCTAATGAGTAAATCTTGGACGGGTTTCTAGGCCAACAAATACATGTGTTGTCATTCTTATATATAATAATTGTCTATAAACTACAGGAAACATGGTTAATCCTAATCAACAGAGCATTATTAAATAATAAATCAAGAAATCAATAGTTTTAAACAAAAGGTCTAGGAATCTTTACTAGACATTATATGTATCCCTAATCATCAAACTAGGGTTTTCTTGAATATCATAAAAGGTAGAAGAGCATTCTTTTCGGT
Organism: Alisma plantago-aquatica; assembly: GCA_963693085.1. Taxonomy (NCBI): domain Eukaryota; kingdom Viridiplantae; phylum Streptophyta; class Magnoliopsida; order Alismatales; family Alismataceae; genus Alisma; species Alisma plantago-aquatica. Next base: position 842,581,364 of record OY856413.1, read on the forward strand.
AAGTTGACCTTTTCATATTACTTTGACCATTACAAACACATGTTTCTAGGCCGACACAAGGTGTAACATGTAGGTGATATACCTAGGTTGACACACCTTAATGAGTGTAGGCCGATACACCTTGAATATAATGAATGGATACACTTGAAATTAATGAGAAGGATACACTTTGAAAAGTGTAGGCTAGCTAGTATACCCTAAAAAGCAGCAGACAATATAACAAGTTAAAGTTGAATCTAATATTCTAGTAAGGATGAAAGAAACTTGTACTAATTGTATGAGAAAGGTAATACCTTATAATGATAATTGATGAAAGTAATCAAGTATAATTGAATACTTAAAGTAATGAATTAAAATCCTAGATGTCGGGGTTATGAATTAGGGTTTGTCTGTTGAATAAAACCCTAACGACCTTAATCGGATACAATAGAAGTCCTAACCCTAATTATGAAAGGTTGTGACTTGATTGATAGATTATTTGTGATACAATTGAATGTAAAGATAATAATATAAGCTCCTAAGAATGAGGAGTTATGATATAGGGGTGATGATTGAACATAACCCTAAAAACCCTAGTCAAGTTCAAAAGAGCAACCCTAACCCTAATGACAAAAGGTAATGTAACTTGAAATGGAATGAGAATAATATTTAGTGGTAACCGTGAATTACTTATCATATTTCAGTAAGAAAATTTCAACTATGGCAGAGAAATTCATCCCCAAGCCTCACCCCTACTATCGTAATCTCTATTGCAGCAATACTACCCTCGTAATCCCACCAATCACCCGCAAGCATTGTCACACAAATAAAATACATGTACATCAATAAAATACAGAGAAGAGGGCATACCGATTTGGAGGTCTGGAGAAGACGGCGGTAAAGAGGAGCTGTGGTGGCGGCGCGGCGGAGAAGCAGCTAGCTAAACCCTGGTGGCGGCGCGACGGCGGTGGAGAGCAGCTCTGTCGTCCTGGCGGCGGCGGCGAGACGGCGGTGGAGAGTAGCTCTGTCGTCCTGGCGGCGGCGGCGTGGAGGCACTAGCAGTTGCGGCGGCGGCGTGGCGGGAGCAGTCGGGTGGGGCGACAGCAGTTGGAGGGTCCAGCAGTTGCGGCGGCGGCGGTGTGGAGGGGAGGGGCGACAGCAGTTGGAGGGTCGGGCGACAGCAGTTGCGGCGGGAGCAGTCGGCTGTTTAGGCGATGAAACAGAAGAAAGGGGAACAGTCGGGTGATCGCAGGATATAAATTTCACCTATAGCGTCGGTTGTTTGTCACAACCGACGCCTAAAATAATTTAGCGTCGGTTGTTTGAAACAACCGACGCTCAAATGGACGATATTTTCACGAAATTGTTTGGCGGGAACCACTTTCGGCGTCGGTTATCAACAGATAACCGACGCTATAAGTGACACTTTGCGCGCAAAGTTTTCATCACATATAGGCGTCGGTGGCTATTTAAATAACCGACGCTGTATGTGACATTTTTTCTTTTCGCTCGAAAATTGGATTTCGCAGGAGCTTTTAGGCGTCGGTTTGTTATTGTCAACCGACGCTAAATACAAAGCGGTACCCGTGTCTGGCTGGTCTTCGAATATAGACGTCGGTTTGCTTAAACAGCCGACGCCCTATATGATAGGCGTCGGTTTTTCTTAATAACCGACGCCCAGAAAAGCGACACTGAATGCTATTTCTGTAGTAGTGTACGGTCTCAGAACGGGTTGATCTCCATCAGGTCTTGGGACCGTTTCGCTTCATACGGTCTTGGGACCATTTGGCTTCACACGGTCTTCGGACCGTTTGATCTTTATTCAGTCCTGGGACCATTCGGCTTCCATTCGGTCTTGGGACCGTTTGGTCTCCATTCGTTCTTGGGACCGTTTGGGGGTTTAATTAATTTTGTTTTTGCTTTTCTGTAAGAAGTGAAAAGGAGAAGTTAATCTAATGGTATATTTACAAAAAGGTGGAAAGTTAAAGATTCTATCTAATTAACTAAGAAAGAGTATGGAAAACTGAGGAAAACTAGTAAGATAACATCGCAAAATGGGAGGTTATCATGCATAAACATAAAAGGGTTACATTCAAGCATACTTAGTGTCATATGTTACCACCATAGAAAAGGAGATTAGGGAATAGTAATAAAGTAGTGAGATGTGACATAGCTTACTGATTTCTAGATTAGGTAAGTTTTTATGTCACAAATAAACAAGGTTATCGCTTCAATGAACATAATGCATCAAGGTCCATAAACAAGCTACAAACATGCATTATGGACAACCATGGATCAAAAAGGGAGTTTTGGGGTTCAACATGGTACAAGGGTGCATGTATATTACTCATTTCATGGTTCGGGGTGAATGGTCATTAATGTTACAAGCTTCATCATAGTAGTGCATTAAATGTACTCAACCATGACTAAAGTTAGCATTTTCAAGGAATCAAAGGCACAAAAGATAGATTTAGGATCTGAAGACGCTGATGGATCTATGGTCAGGGCACCACATGATAAGATTCCACTTGATTAATTAAGTGCATTACCGTATCTTTTAGCATCAGTCAAGTTTCAAACAAGAATTCTTATAACAAGTGCTACAAAGAAAGGTATAATACATGTACCAATTACTTTTCAAATCTTTAGAACACATATAACATTTAGCTAGGATCTCAATCCCTTATCTCATTATTGGGAATTCTCATCCCTTAACATTATCATCATGTTTACTAGATCTAGGTATTCAAACCCTTAGTTCATCACTAAACATTATTACCACTTATCAGGTAACTAATACCTGTAGGTCCTCAGACAAGGTATACATGATACATGTTGCACAAGCATCTCACATGGCTCACAACGCCATTGCACATCTTGTCACCTCTCACTAGGCCACAAATTATTCACATGGATCACAAGGCCATTACACATCTTATCACCTCTCACTAGGCAATAACATATTCACATGGCTCACAAGGCCATTACACAGCTTGTTACCTCTCACTAGGCAACAACTTATTCACATGGCTCCCACGGCCATAACACATCTTGTCACCTCTCACTAGGAAACAACTTATTCACATGGCTTACAAGGCCATTAATCATTATAATTGTTATACAAGTACTTAACATGCCTCACAAGCCTTATGTAATAAGAGAAATGCAACCTTCCCATCATTAGGGTTAGGGTTTCCCTTTATAGACAAATAGGGTTTCATGTTCATATTATTAATCCAAACCCTAATTCATTTCTCCACACATCTACGAGCATACATTGAAATCATAAGTATTCAATCATACTTATTTATTCTCATCATTTATCATTAAATGGTTATCAACACAAAGTATGAGTTTCTCTCTCATCCTCACTAGGATATTGATTACATCATACTATATTAACTTGTCTTAACCCTTCTTAAGACATGTTAGCCTACACTTATCAAAGTACATTAAATTCATTGCCTCTAAATGTAACAATTAACACGACACACTTCATGTGTTTCTCATCCAAATATATTGGATTTGAGGTGCATCAAGGTTTATCAACCTTGAGATGTTGGGTATGATATTTATCATGTCTAGATGTATCACTTCCCTCATCACTTTTAACTTGTTTAAGTTCATCAACTTATATTGTATTAGGGTATTTCCCATCCTAATACTTTATGCACTAACTCATCAAATTTATGTTGTATTTCATTGGCCATAAGTCATACACTTGAATTATGCAACTATCATAATGTGATATAGTCCCATCTCGAGTTAAGTCATTGTTGATATATCATTATCAACCACTTTAGGTGTTTCACCTATCAAGGTATTAACCACACCATTACTTGGTGTTAGACTCATCACTCCTAATAGTGTTTTACCCTCACCTTTACAAGGTGCATCAGATTGAATCATGTATGTCAAGTTGAACACATGTATTGGGTTAGGTGTATATTGATCTAGGCATCATCATATCCCTCATACCCTTACCCATTAAGGTATCAACCTTACCATTCATATGGTATATGAACTTAACCCTTCATGGTGTAACATCCTCACCTCACTTGAAGATATTGGACACACCCTACTTTAGTGCATTGGCCATCACATGTACTAGGGTACTAACCACCATGCCACTCTTGTCATCTAGTGTATTGGGTTACCTTCCATCTCATTTTAGAGATAGGTGCTCAACACCATATCGTCCAAAAAGGTGTATGCTTAACCCAATATCAGTTTAAAAGGTGTATACTTGCTACCCATATCACCTAGAGGTGTATGTGTGCTTACCATATCGACCTTGAGGTGTATGTATGCTTCCATATCGGGTTTGAGGTGTGTGTGTGCTTCCATATCACTCTTGAGGTGTATGCATGCTTCCATATCAGGTTTGAGGTGTATGTGTGCTTACCATATCACCCTTGAGGTGTATGTATGCTTCCATATCACTTTTGATGTGTGTTTGTGCTTCACACCATATCGGGCAAAGAGGGGTGTGCTTGCTCACCATATCACTTTAGAGGTGTAAGTGGGCTTCCCACCATATCGAGCAAAGAGATGTGTGTGTGCTTCACACAATATCAGGAAAAGAGGTGTGTGCTTGCTTCACACCATATATATGAAAGAGGTGTGTGCTTGCTCACCATATCACTTTAGAGGTGTATGTGTGCTTCACACCATATCGGGCAAACAGGTGTGTGCGCTTCAAACCATATCGGGCAAAGAGGTGTGTGCTTACTTCACACCATATCGGGCAAAGAGGTGTGTGCTTAGCCCAATATCATTGTTGAGGTGTTTTCTTGACCTCATATCGTGCAAGAGGTGTATACTAAACCACCATATCATGCAAGAAAGTATTAAATCATATCCATATTGTTTTAGTGAAGTAGGTGCATCACCATATCGGGTTTGATGTGCTTACTTGTGTGCTTGAACCCAATATCACTTTATAAGGTGATACCATCTTATTCAAGCTCTAGACCTTTTTTCTAACTATTATAGTTCATGGAAACAGGTCTACAAAACTACTAGAACTCATAATGTCATCAAATACTTCAGAAAATTTCGGAATTAAAAATAGATCATTAAGTATAGCAATTTACGTGATGAATAATAACATGATAGAGTTCAACTTATATAACCTGCCTTAAGAACAACTTCAAAGCTCCAAGATCCAAAGCTCCACATTCCTAAGGTTGAAGATGACTTATCCAAATTCCAAGGCTCGTTCAGAACTCCTTCATATACAAGGAATCACCATGGATAAGCAATTGGTTAAGAAGAAAAGAAAGGAAGATCATAACCGTATATTCATGCTTCAATCCAAGGTTGAAGATGATCATGGCCGCACCTTAGGGTTAAGTATGAGCTCCTTCTTGCTCCTTAGCACCTTTGAACGATACCATACTACTCATGCATGATATGCCACCACTCATGAACGATATGCCACCACCCGTGGCCGATATGCCCCTCACTTGTGATCAAAACACTCCACTATGGCCGATATCACCTCACTAGGCTGATATAACCCTACTTGGCCGATATGAACTTGCTATGGACGATACCCAAGGCCCTATGAATGATACCACTTCAATACTACATGATACAAGGACCCTATACTCGATATCTAAGAGTAAGGAGGTGGTAGGATTCGAAATATTTCACTTAGGGTTGAAAGGAAGGGTATATATACTCGAGGTTCATGAAAAAGTGTGTAAATGAGGTGTCATCCATTTGAGCTACTAGGTGCCACGTGTCCATGCATGGAAGACACATGTACATGCATGTATTAACATTTATCTTGACATGCAAAACACTTGAGGATAATATAGGGATGAAATTTCGTCCATTACTTATCTCTTTGAAAACAATATATCAACCAAATCACTCCTTTATTCACAACCCGATACAACTTTTCTAAGGAAGTTGTAAATTGATACCCTTCACCTACTTGAGGTTCTTTGCACGTCATGGCCTTTTCCAAGAGTCAAAAAACCGATATGATGCTCCTCCTATGGCTCCTTGTCCGATAGGCACTCATATATAAGCTTTTGAACTTGATACAACTCAAGTTAAGGTTTCATATTCAACCCTTTTCTTGGTCATTTCATCACCAAGATTACCATCACTCATAATTAATTCAAACATTGTGTATCATTCTTTATCTCTCCTCTAAATTATACATAGAGGAAGTAGTAACACTTTAGAGGTGATAATTTGCATATTAACCCCACATTTTGGGTAAATTACAATTTGTACCAAAATTGGTGCACAAGGTACTATCATTATTCAAACAAGTTCAAACTTGGAATTTAGGCTTTCCACAAGCCACCATTTAGCATCACTCTCTCTCTTATGATGCTAAAGAACTTAATGCACATTCAACATGTGACATAATGCAATATAACCCCTCATCATGGGTAAATTGCACTTTGGTCCAAAACAAAGGAACAATGCTCAAACAACATTCAATCAGGACCAAACTTGGAACATAAGTGTGTCACATGATAACAAAAAACCTTAGAGAATTATATTAAATTTTAAGCAACTTACTTAGCCAAAACAAATAGGGTTACCTCATAACCCAGGTCAGGGTCATTACAAGTTATAAACCCCTAACAAGGATTTCGTCCCCGAAATCCCAAGTAAGGGGAGACAGATGTTATTCATTCATCATATCATCAAGTCTCCACATTACATATTAATGTCATGGAGATACCATAGAACTTTGATTAACACAAAGTTCTTCCACACAGGGTTATCATAGAATCTGTCACACAAGACACATGCTCCACTGTCTTTTTCATTATTGATTGTAGAGTCAACTCTATGGTAGGTAACACTTTTCTTAGTCAGAGAAACATTATACATACCTTATTTAACTCAGGTGTCAAACCTCACTGATTTGTCACCTTTCTCAACTTACAACTTTTTGTGACAAGATTCTTGATTATGGGGAGCCGTCCATACTCCTCATTCAGTTTAGCATTTCACTTTCAAGGAAAGACCAGAGTTACGTTCTGTCACCCACTTGGGACTACAAGTCTTATCATACATATGTTGTGCCATCTGATATGTTGACACAACACCAAACTTTCTTACTACCTATACCAACTATCTCATTAGTTGTACATTCTCTTGTCATAAGGAAAGGTCGCTTATTAAAGAAGAACTTATCTCGGAGGTATCTCTAGATGTTATGTATAGGCTGCCTCAACAGATCTAGATAGAGATATTCTAAGGAATTATTTTTAGTTTGATAAGCTTTATCGCAAATTGATTCTACATTTTTTCCTTCAATTAGTACATCCTTATCGATGTCATGTTTATGCATAGCATAAACCCCTAACATATGATGTCCATACTATAGTATGTAACTAAACTGATTTCATAGTTGGCCATTCCAGGTAACCAACATAAATTAGATGATTAGGAGTTATGTTTTTACTTTCCCATACCACCCGGTACCTTTTAGATACTAGAATTCCTTACCTTGGTATTCGTAACATGGGTCAAAAACACATCACATCCTCATCATTTCCATATCTATGTTGTTATTACCAAAGACCTACATATAAAAGGATATGTCTCTCATCTTGGGACATTACTTGTTACACATATCTTTATCTTGGAACCAAAGTCCAAGACGAACTGATACTTTTCCAAGTATCCATCAATTGAACACTTTTAACTCATGCCCATCAAGTGTCAGAAGACTCACTTGATTTTCATGTCCCTAAAAGGAAAGAACACAAAGAAACATATTCCTCTTATCACCCCATCATTACCCAGGGTTGTTTATCAAAGAGAAGAGATTATCATCTCCTCTATTTATTGCATGAACTTTCAACTGTTCATGAGTCATTTACTCTTATTTAATCCTTGTTTCCTTGCCATCAGCATAGGAATTATAAGGTTGATTACATGTCATCACTCCTTTCTTTGTTATTATCTATTATGTTCATGAACATTTTGTGATTTTATTACATTTCCCATTTCCACATCATGGGAAAAGATCTTTATTATTCACACATATTTTATCAGACATGGTTCATCTCCCTTATTCTCATTCTTTTATCATGAGGATTATACTTTTTACTTCCTCATACACACAGATTGATATGAGATCATCTTAGATTCCATTTTATTGCACTTAGGATGTGATTAAAATATCCATGCCATATTTCCCATTTCATTATGCTCACTAGATTATCTCAAAATGACTGCTTGACCAGAGTAATAAAAAAGATAACAATCTACAATTTCCATACTCACCTTATCTTCAATAGTTGAATACTTGGCCAGGGTATACAAGTACTGAGATTAGGTAGTATGCACTTTGTGTCCTATCATATTCCTTACTTTTTGTATCATCACAAACACAAGATTTAACATTCCTAGATTTTCTCTAGGAATCACTTCTATATGTCATCCTCTTTCACACAGATAAGAGCAATTATAGAACATTTAAAAGAATACTAAACAGAATATAAATTCTAGTTCTCATCATTTCTTCCATATGTTCCCATAGGGCAATCAATAGGGAGGTCCATAATAGAAATCCTTCTTATGATTATCAGATAACATCAAAAGAAGGCATATCAAAATGGAAAATCTCTATCTGACTGTTACCCCTCGCGGTCATCTACCACTTCAAGTTGACTCGAAAGATAGAGTCTAGTTGTTTCATGTTGTTTCTTTTGGCTTTTTACTCTATTGGGATGTAACTTTCGTAACCCCTACCGAGTCTACCTCGGTTGTTGGGTCATTTACTCCCTTATTTTTGAATAAAAGGGTTTAGTATGCTCAACATGTCTATATCCATAACATGTCTTATCCTTGTACCATAGTCTTATTGGTCTAATTATCGATATAGCAGCTAAGTAAGGAGTTCTTACATGGGGAAAGTTAGGACTTTTGCCTTTATTTAGTGACTACTACCCTGGTGCACTAGGTATTTATCGCACTGGTGGTACAAAAAATGTTGGCTTTTTAGAACAACTAGGAAAATGTCTCCAGAATTATAGAGACCTTTCCTTCATTCTCATCTTATTACCTATCCTTGGCATTGCCATCATAGATGTACTATCTATCTATACTTATGGTAGAGTCTATTTTCTTGCCATATGTTAATTCTTCCCACATTTTCTACTATTCCAACATGACTATGTCATTCAGGAACCCTTTCAGAACCCAAAGTTTCTGCATTATAGATTGGTAACCTAGGTTGTAATGCTAGTATCCAATCTACTATATGTATCATTGTTGTCCTAACCAGCCCAACAAGAGCATAAAAATAGGATTCTCTATCCTGATTGGGTCAAAATGGGAATTCTCGGGCGCTTGTTCTTCTCTTGCCTGATCTCTTGCACCCTCTCTTGGTGCAACAACATTGCTCTTAGCAATGTGTTCCTCGTGTTCTCCAGTCATTTTTAAACTTCACCCTTTCTTCTGCATAAACAGAAGTCACTATAGGGTGTACTAGAGGACACTAGAAAAGACTCAACACCTTAGTCCTATGTCTCTGTAGACTCAACGAACCTTAATCTCTGATACCAAAACTTGAAACGATAATCATCAAACTGACAAACAAACTGTTACAATTAAGCGAAATCAAACATAAACAGTGGATTAACAAAAAAATCACTAAAAATTAAAACCATTTTGCAAGGAGATCCTTGTCCAGAAAACATTTACTGAAAGATCCAAAACTCATACATATCATAATTTACATTGTACAACATTGTTCCATCTCATCTCGAGGACATCATATAATAGTTGTTCTATCAAAATACATACTTGAGCAACATAAAACCTCGAGGCATGCAAGCCAAAATCTCAGATCATTCATAAAACTAGTACAAACCAACACCAAGGACCTGAGAGTACAGAGACGACACATAGGACTTCTATCTACAAGACACGGCAGACAGTACACTCAACCTGAGCTATCACTGCTACCTCAACTATTGTTCCTCTTCTATAGAAAGATCTTTTCCACCTCGTGCATGTCCACCTAAAACAAATGGATCCCACAGGGTGAGACAATTGTCCCAGCGAGAGATATAACTCTCCATCGAACATATTATTATCATAGATTAAGCATTTATAAAATGAGCAGAGGTTCTTTTTCTATTAATAGACAGGATAAATCAATGTATGAATAGAATGAACTAATCTCCTTTCTTAAGGTGAACATTGCATCTACCCATGGTAGAGTTATAAATCATATGTATGCTTTGCAAGGAATGTAAAGAAACATAAATATCATCTATCAACTAAGATGTATAACTGAAGTGAGCATCAATCAATGTTTTCCATATTTGATCCTTAAGCAGATATTCTACACGGTTAATTACATTTTTCAATCACACTTATGCCCTGAGGAGATGAGGGTATACCTCTCATACTCCAATCGACCACATCTACGTAAAGCATCGGTACCATACATGGTCAATGGGAGAGTCGGCTGCCATGACCTCTTCCATCTCGGTCAGTGTGAGACCACAAGCAGGACATCTCGTGTCACTACTAAATAGCTTTCCAGGGAATACTAGAAACTTCAGTATAGAGCTACAACATCAACTACACTCTCTTCGGGGAGATCTCAATTATCCATCCCCAACCTTCATCATTATTGCGAGATTTGTGATACATCCATATCGGCATATATAATGGAGGATTGAGTGATTTCACGTTTATCTCACATCAATCCCACATTAAGTTGTAAGGATATTCAAACCCATCACCCCCACATATTAAAAATATGCCATCTGAGTAATGCCGCGGAGCAACCCATTTCACCATTCAACAAATTCTGACGATGATGGATCTATGGTCAGGGCACTACATGATAAGATTCCACTTGATTAATTAAGTGCAATATTGTATCTTTTAGCATCAATCAAGTTTCAAACAAGAATTATTATAATAGATGCTACAAAGAAAGGTGTAATACATCTATCAAGTACTTTTCAAATCTTTAGAACACATATAATGTTGTTATGCATGCCCTGAGAGCCAATCATGAGATGATTGGTGGGATACATTAAGATTGATTTGATAAACATCAAAGGCAAGTTTCCAATTCTTTCTGGTTCAGTCATATGAGATAGTGATAGAACAGATTGAATGTCTAGAGAATGACAATACTCAATGACGTATGCTTTCAGGTTGAGGACCTGAACGATGAGATCATACAGATGCTAAGAGTTTTTACATTCTTGTTATGTCCATAGTCGGATGTCATTGTGGAAGGTAAATAGACAACAATGACACACAAGACTAGATTGTGGTGTTGGTTGATGATAGAATCTCATTAGTCATGATATAGAGATATTAAACCAAACACATAGGTACTTGTTAGAGAACAAGTGTACCAGACAGACCCACCGTGAGTTTGACACATGGAACCATGACATGGTAGTCACAGTCAGTACTCACAGTGATGGTGGTGAGTGTGATTCTTTGACCTGAAATCACTACAATCAACACATGTCATTGGGCACACTTTGACATCATCAAACCCAGTCCTGAAATATGGGTTGTTATAAAGGTGATGATTGGGTGGCTTTGACACATGGGGCTTTTGAGGGGTGAGTGATAGATATGGGATTTTTCCCTCTTGAGGGAGTTTGATATCCAAGGCCACTTGATGAGTAGGATTTAAATAGGCGTGCACACACATGTGTGAATCCGTATGTGATATTGATGTCATACATATCTCTTCCAATCTGCTCTAAGATCAAGAATGTGAATGAACATTGACAGGATGACTGTTCCATGCCTCAAGTTCATTCAGGATATCAGTGACAAAGGAATTATACATTCCCTGTAACATCATTCACGGATTGTATGATTGAAGGTTTTTTTCAAACTTTCTATTTCACTTGGGTAGTGCTGATGTGTGACTAGGCACTGCTCTTTGCTTGTGAAGTCATAAGTGTTATGGACTTTCACTGCCAACGTGAAAATGGACCTGCAGGGTCACACACATAGGATTCGACCTGGAAAAGGAGTTTTTGTCCACAAACAATGTTTAGATTGTTTACTAAAGGAGTTTAGTAGTTCAATTAAACACTCAATTAATTGATAGCTCAAAATCATAGTGTTCAAGGTATTGGACATATTGATTAGAGTATCAGATTGATTGAAACTGCAATTGACTATTTCTGCATGATCTGCACTCCCAACCGATCGGCTCATCTTGGTGAACCGATCGGCTCAGGTTGTCAGTCGATCGGATCAAGGACATGGTGAAACGATTGTTTCAAGTGTTGAAACGATCGACTCAACTGGTGCAACTGAGCATGTTGGGAAAGTAGGATTGGTGAGAAATTTCATTTCGTTTCCCTTGCCCAATTTGATTGGAACAAGGATTGGTATTTGGTACCAATTAGAAACAAAAGATGGAAAGTCAATCGAGAACTGACCAGGACCACGAACCGACCGGTTCAGAAGTGAACCGACCAGTTGAGGTGTCCAAACTGATCGGTTGAGGTGTCAACCGACCGGCTCAGGTCCCCAACTGACCATTTCATAAATGAAACGATCGGTTCAGGTTGCGAGTTGGTTGTTTTGTGGAAAATCACGTAGCCTTCTACTCCTGCTTTAGTCCCATATTGCCTGGGATTGAGAACCCTGTCCCATGACCCTCCTATATATAGGGGTATTGGGGGATTCTCAAAGTACAACTCAGTGCAACCAGTTGCTCTGTGAAGTTGTCATTCTCTCTGGTTTTGGTAACCGAGAGAGCCCAAGCAAGTGCTACCCGATAAGGGAGGCACATCAAGGGAAAGACAACTGCAGTAAGCGACTGGTGGCAGGAGAGTGTGTTGGCGACTAGTACGCTGACAGGAGGGTGCGACTCCTTCCAAATCCTTATGGGACAAGGAGATTGGAGTTCCAGGTGGTCCGTGTGGACTACTTCAGAGGCAGGAGGTTTCTGCCGCTAGGAGGACATCCTTCAATCCCGTCAGTCCCGGTGCGACCAGGATCTGCACAGACACCGTCCAAGATAGGAGGTGAAGACCGCACAAGGCGCGAGGTATTTTCACTGAGCAAGCCTCGGGACAAGGCATGATTCCACAAACCATCCTTTCCTATTGTACAGACGTTGACGCGTTTCCTTGTTCTGGGTTTGGGGAGAAATGTTTTTGTTTCCGCTGCCTTTTGTGCCTCCCCTAAAACCCAATAGTGGTATCAGAGCCACGTCAACTGCTCTATACTTTAGGATTATCGATATGATCGATTTTGGTTTGTCGCCTTTATTTATTGCATACGATGTGAATAAAATTGGCTTTATGCATGTGCAATCCTAAATCCACAAATCCCAATTTACCAATAAACCCTATCTGTGTATGGTTGTATGTGGTTGCTTGCATCTCGGTCTGCGCACCGTTTCCCTTTCTCCTATTCCTAATGTAACTCGAAATAATTCGAGATTTTCTTTCCTACCTTTTCTCCCCTCGAATGTAACTCGAGGTTTCTCTTTTTATAATGTAAAATAGGATAGAATTTTATTTCCTGTTATGTCAAAGAACGGAGGACATCCTGACAACAGCTGAGACGATCGGTTCAAGGCGTGAACCGATCGGTTGACATTCCAGACGATCGGTTTAAGGAGTGAGCCGATCAGTTGATGACCGATTCGAGGAGCGAGACGAGCCGGTGGCGGCCATGAAGAGATGCACGATGACCAGGCAAACTGATCGGTTGGAGGAGCCAACTGATCGGCTGGTGGCACCCAACTGACCGGCCTGATGGCGAGCCAATCAGTCATGTGATGAATTGATCAAACCCATAAAGGCAAAGCACATAGTTCATCTTGTACATGTTGCATGTGATGTAGACCTAGATGACCGTGATTCCTCTTGGCTCGAGGAATCACATTAGGATGGCCATAATCATCGCTTTTATCGTTTTGCATGTTTTCTGTGGGATATAGCATGTATATGATACGTACTATGTATTGTGGTGATTGGATATGTATACGTATATAAAATCAAATCCCTCATTAAATATTAAGTTTTAGATGCCTTCCAAATGCGACACACGTGAAAAGATTGATCGACCAAGTGTGGGCATGCCCAAGCGTGGTGCACCTTCTATCTCGTGGAAGCGTGAAGGATGAATGTGTGGGTATGCCCAAGCAGGGTGCATATTCATCATGTTGGCTTTGGGTCGGACTTAACAAGGTGACCTAGATAGGATCTAGCACCTTGAGGGATGGAGATGATCACGGCAAGGAGTTGCATATGACATCTTATCAAGAGTTGCATATGATGCAATTGGCAAGAGTTGCCTACCTGAGAGATTTAAGTTGTGGGTGACAGCCCAAGTTGGTCCATGACTTAGAGGATTTCAGGATCTTGCCCACTAGAAGGTTGTACACTGCAATCTTCCGAATTGATGGTGAGGGCTACCAATTTGAAGTAAAATAGTGGGAGCGATAATTAATTAAAGGCCTAATTATATCGTCAAATTTTCAAATCAATCAAATAAGTCAAAAATGAGTTTTTGGACTAAAATTGCATATTTTCCTTTTGTAGTACAAATGGCAACAAACAACAATCACTTTTCTTTGCGATCAGTCCTTGAAATGGACAAGCTAAATGGGACAAACTTCCACGACTGGTATAGGACATTGAGAATTATTCTCACTCAAGAGAGAAAGCTCTATGTCCTGGATACTCCAATTCCAGAGGAACCTGCTCCTAATGCACCAAAGGCAGAAAGGGATGCTTACAAGAAGCATTTTGATGATGCCATTGATGCAAAGTGCTTGATGTTATGCTCTATGAACCATGAGTTGCAGAGACAACATGAGGACATGGGTGTCATTGAGATGATTCAGCATCTTAGAAACATGTATGAAGATCAAGCACGGCAAGAGAGATACAATGTCTCAAGGGCACTGTTCAAGTGCGTCATGATAGAAGGAGATCCAGTTGGTCCTCACACACTCAAGATGATTGGGTATGTGGAGAACCTGACAAGACTGGGATTTCCACTGAGCCAAGAGTTGGGTACTGACGTGATACTGCAATCGTTGCCAGAATCCTACAGTCAGTTTGTGATGAACTACAACATGAACAACTTTGATAGGCCACTTTCAGAGTTATTGGGCATGTTGAGGACAGCCGAGATACAGATGAAGAAGGACAAGCCTAAGTCTGTGATGGTGATCATGAGCAAGAAAGGAAAGTCCAAGCACAAGGGCAAGGGAAAAGCTAAGAAAGGTTCTGATGCTAGCCAGGAGCCCAAGTCGTCTTCAGCTCTCAAGGCCAAGGGAGGCGTGACCAAGAAAAGAAATTGCCACCATTGTCAAAAGCTAGGACATTGGAAAAGGAATTGTCTTCTCTATCTGGAAGAACAAAAGAAGAAGGAGGCGACAGACGTCTCTACTTAAAGGTGTCCTGAAAGTAAACTTGTAACACTTTTGAGGTATATGATACCAAGATGTAAAGTGTAAAGCACTCATAATTGGGGCAAATGTTGCCACCATAGATAGGAGTACTTTAGTTTATTTTCAGCCTAAAAGGCATGTAATATAGTTATGAACTGCTATTTCATATTCGCCAATAGATAGAAACACTTTATTTTTTCATATTGTATGACAATGATCGCAATCAATAAAGAGATGTTTCAATTCATAAAGATATGATCTTTGTGGTAATGTTCAAACAATCAAATTAGCATCAACCATGATAAATTCATTTCTAGTTTCCATGTGATGGATAAATCTAGACTCTTTTGGTTAGAGAACCAGTAAGAGACATGAATATCTTGGACATGATTAATCAATCTTCACTAATGGTAGTGGGAGAATGATTATCCTATTAGGTATGATACATGTGATGTATTTACATACCTATTGGAACAAATGGTAATAGTTCAAATGGTGTTTAGAGAAATACCAATATGAATATCTTGAAGTGTTCAAGATTATCATAGATGAAGTACAAATTTGGTAAAGTGTTAATTCTTGATGAGATCAATGAATGAAATACTTGGACCAAATGTTTGAGATCCTTATGAGTAATTATGATAGTGTATCATAGTGAACTCATGATTAAGGCATGGTGATGTCTAAATCAAGAAGAAATCATACTCTAAGGAGTTAGAGAATGATTATCAAATAACCGAATTCTTCTTAATAAAAGAATACCCCACACTAATAAAAGAAATTAAGAATCACAAGGGTTGTGAGTTCTTATATCCTAAACAGATACACCTCAATTATCTATGTGATGAGTTGTTCATGTGATGAGTCAACTATATAGATGAATATGAGGAACCAAATTTTGAGTTATGGTTTATGACCATTACATCCTAAATGACATCCATGTGAACCATAAGGTATGACCTTGATGGTAGCACCCATTGGATGAAATCTAAAAGTGCCTTAAGTGTTAAGACACATGGATAACATTTTGAGAAGGATGACGCTTGTTGATTGCAATTTAATGACTAAGCATTTGACATATGGATACTAAAATCACATTCCCATGAGGAATAAAACAAGGATGTGTACGTGACACAACCTATAAGGTTTATGAATCCACTAATGCAAATGAAGTATGTAAGTTACAATGGACTAATCAATGTGATTGATTGAGTACAAGCAACTCAGAATTGGATCTTTACTTTGATGATATAGTCAAAGGGTTTGACTAATATGTCAAAGATAAAGAAGGGATCTGTGATTTAGTGGGAGTGTGTTCACATTCCACATGTTGATGTGAAATGGAAATCTTCTAGAATAGAAATCCAAAAGTGGAAATTATCTTAAAGGAAGATAGAGATGTTTCCTATGAGATAGGAATAGAGATCTATAGAGATAGTTCTCAAAAACCTCTTGACCAGAAAAGAGAAAGCATACATTGGCAATCTATACTGAAGGGTTCAGTATGCATAGATTCAGTGGGAGAAAACTTGTCCATGTTACATGGAGTTAGTATCCTGAGGACAAGTGTCCAATTCTTATGAAGAATGGGAACACTAAGAATAGTTGTGGATCTATCATGTATGTAATCATCCCATTATCTTGCATGGCAAGAACAAAATGCATTCATCATCTTGTATGTATGCCATGGCAATATGATGTGCTCATCCTGATAACTCGTATGTGAGACATGACGAGTGGATGTCTGTCTGCTTCCAGTAAGGGTTACTGGAATACCATGATAACTTGATAAGTACTTGAGAAGTACTAGTTCTATGGAGATAAGGAAGAGTTCAATGTAAAGAGTTACATTGAAGCAAACTTCCGAGAGGAAAGAAAATTAATCGCAAAATATATATAGGATATATATAAAAGTAAAAGTTTGTTGATAATTGGAAGTGTTCCAATAAAACCATTTAAAAGGGAATGTCGAGTATCTATGTGTTGGAGAACAACAGTGGATATTATATGGATCTGCAAGTTCATGAGATGAACTTATAGATATTCCGCTCATTGATGACAAGTATGGAGTCCTTGATAATGAAATGTGGCTTAAAGTTGGCAAAGGAATACTAGATCGCATATTACGACAACTCTATCTCATACGTGTGACGTACAGTGAAGAGATGTGAGACATGCATTTTATACTGACTTTGGCAAGGTGTTGCCATTACTCACTATGTTCGCACTAGAGCACAGTAACATGTGGGACATGTTTGAAGATCACTATGAATATGATTCAAGGGTCATTGGCTCGTAGTGCAAGTGGGAATCTGTTGGTATGTATGCCCTGAGAGCCAATCATAGGATGATTGGTGGGATACATTAAGATTGATTTGATAAACATCAAAGGCAAGCTTCCAATTCTTTCTGGTTCAGTCATATGAGATAGTGATAGAATAGATTGAATGTCTAGAGAATGACAGTACTCAATGATGTATGCTTTCAGGTTGAGGACTTGAATGATGAGATCATACGGATGCTAAGAGTTTGTACATTCTTGTTATGTCGCTAGTCAGATGTCATTGTGGAAGGTAAATAGACAGCAATGACACACAAGACTAGATTGTGGTGTTGGTTGATGACAGAATCTCATTAGTCATGATATAGAGATATCAAACCAAACACATAGGTACTTGTTAGAGAACAAGTGTACCGGACAGACCCACCGTGAGTTTGACACATTGAACCATGACATGGTAGTCACAGTCAGTACTCACAGTGATGGTTGTGAGTGTGATTCTTTGACCTAAAATCACTACACTCAACACATGTCGTTGGGCACACTTTGACATCATCAAATGCAGTCCTGAAACATGGGTTGTTATAAAGGTGATGATTGGGTGGCTTTGACACATGGGGCTTTTGAGGGGTGAGTGATAGATATGGGATTTGTCCCTCTTGAGGGAGTTTGATATCCAAGGACACTTGATGAGTAGGATTGAAATAGGCGTACGCACGCATGTGTCAATCAGTATGTGATATTGATGTCATACATATCTCTTCCAATCTGCTCTGAGATCAAGAAAGTGAATGAACGTTGACAGGATGACTGTTCCATGCCTCGACTTCATTCGGGATATCAGTGACAAAGGAATTATACATTCGATGTAACACCATTCGCAAATTGTAGGATTGAAGGTTGTTCTCCAACTT
Source organism: Alisma plantago-aquatica (assembly GCA_963693085.1). Lineage (NCBI taxonomy): Eukaryota > Viridiplantae > Streptophyta > Magnoliopsida > Alismatales > Alismataceae > Alisma > Alisma plantago-aquatica. The sequence goes on from OY856413.1 coordinate 842,599,938, forward strand.
TCTATTTCACTTGGGTAGCACTGATGTGTGACTAGGCACCGCTCTTTGCTTGTGAAGTCATTAGTGTTATGGACTTTCACTGTCAACGTGAAAATGGACCTGCAGGGTCACACACATAGGATTCAACCTAGAAAAGGAGTTTTTGTCCACAAACAATGTTTAGATTGATTACTAAAGAAGTTTAGTAGTTCAATTAAACACTCAATTAATTGATAGTTCAAAATCATAGTGTTCAAGGTGTTGGACAGATTGATTAGAGTATCAGATTGATTGAAACAGCAATTGACTATTTCAGCACGATCTGCATTCCCAACCGATCGGCTCATGTGATGAACCGATCGTCTTAGCTTGGTGAACCGATCGACTCAGGTTGTGAGTCGATCGGCTCAAGGATAGGGTGAAACGATTGTTTCAAGTGTTGAAACGATCGATTCAACTGGTGCAACCGAGCATGTTGGGAAAGTAGGTTTGGTGAGAAATTTCCTTTCATTTCACTTGCCCAATTTGATTGGAACAAGGATTGGTATTTGGTACCAATTAGAAACAAAAGATGGAAAGTCAATCGGGAACTGACCAGGACCACGAACCGACCGGTTCAAAAGTGAACCGACCAGTTGAGGTGTCCCAACCGATCTGTTGAGGTGTCAACCGACCGGCTCAGGTCCCCAACCGACCATTTCAGAAATAAAATGATCGGTTCAGGTTGCGAGTCGGTTGCTTTGTGGAAAATCTCGAACCCTTCTACTCCTGCTTTAGTCCCATATTGCTTGGGATAGAGAATCCTATCTCATGACCCTCCTATATATAGGGGTATTGGGGGCTTCTCAAAGAACAACTCAGTGCAACCAGTTGCTCTGTGAAGTTGTCGTTCTCTTTGGTTTTGGTAATTGAGAGAGCCCGAGCAAGTGCTACCCGATAAGGGAGGCACAGCAAGGGAAAGACAACTACAGTAAGCGACTAGTGGTAGGAGAGTGTGTTGGCGACTACTACACTGATAGGAGGGTGAGACTCCTTCCAATTCCTTGTGGGACAAGGACATTGGAGTTCTAGGTGTTCCGTGTGGACTACTTCAGAGGAAAGAGGTTTCTGCTGCTAGGAGGACAACCTTCAATCCCGTCAGTCCCGGTGCGACCAGGAGCTGCACAGACACCGTCCAAGATAGGAGGTGAAGACCACGCAAGGCACAAGGTATTGTCGCCGAGCAAGCGTAGGGACAAGGTATGATTCCATAAACCATCCTTTCCTATTGTATAGACGTTGACGTGTTTCCTTGTTTTGGGTTTGGGGAGAAAAATTTTTATTTCCGCTGCCTTTTCTGCCTCCCCTAAAACCCAACATATAACATTTAGGATCTCAATCCCTTATATCATTACTGGGAATTCTCATCCCTTAACATTATCATCATGATTATTAGATCTAGGTATTCAAACCCTTAGTTCATCATTGAACACTATTACCACTTATCAGGTAACTAATACCTCTAGGTCCTCAGACCAAGGTATACATGATACTTGTTGCACAAGCATCTCACATGGTTCACAAGTCCATTGCACATCTTGTCACCTCTCACTAGGAAACAACTTATTCAAATGGCTCACAAGGCCGTTACATATCTTGTCACCTCTCACTAGGCAACAACTTATTCACATGGCTCACAAGGCCATTACACATTCTGCTACCTCTCACTAGGCAACAACTTATTCACATGGCTCCTAAGGCCATTACACATCTTGTCACCTCTCACTAGGAAACAACTTATTCACATGGCTCACAAGGCCATTAATCATTATACTTGTTATACAAGTACTTAACATGCCTCACAAGCCTTATGTGATAAGAGAAATGTAACCTTCCCATCATTATCGTTAGGGTTTCCCTTTATAGCCGAATAGGGTTTCATGTTCATATTATTAATCCAAACCCTAATTCATTGCTCCACACATTTAGGAGCATACATTGATATCATAAGTATTCAATCATACTTATATATTCTCATCATTTATCAATAAATGATTATCAACACAGTGTATGAGTTTCTCTCTCATATTGACTAGGATATTGATTACATCATACTTTATTTACTTGGCTTAACCCTTCTCAAGGCATGTTAACCTACACTTATCAAAGTGCATTAAACTCATTATCTCTCAATGTAAAAATTAACATGACACACTTCATGTGTTACTCATCCAAGTATATTGCATTTGAGGTGCATAAAGGTGTATCAGCCTTGAGATGCTGGATATGATATTTATCATGTCTTGATGTATCACTTCCCTCATCACTTTTAACTTGCTTAAGTTCATCAACTTATATTGTATTAGGGTATTTTTCATCCTAATACTTAATGCACTAACTCATCACATTTATGTTGTAGTTCATCGGCCATAAGTCACACACTTGAATTACCAAACTATCATAAAGTGATATAGTCCCATCTCGAGTTAAGGCATTGTTGATATACCATTATCAACCACTTTAGGTGTTTCACCTATCAAGGTATTAACCACACCATTACTTGGTGTTAGAGTCATCACTCCTAAGAGTGTTTTACCCTCACCTTTACAAGGTGAATCAGAATGAATCATGTATGTCAAGTTGAACACATGTATTGGGTTAGGTGTATATTGATCTAGGCATCATCATATCCCTCATACCCTTACCCATTAAGGTATCAACCTTACCATTCATATGGTGTATCAACTTAATCCTTCATGGTGTAACATCCTCACCTCACTTGAAGATATTGGCCACACCCTACTTTAGTGCATTGGCCATCACATGTACTAGGGTACTAACCACCTTGCCACTCTTGTCATCTAGTGTATTGGGTTACCTTCCATCTTATTTTAGAGATAGGTGCTCAACACCATATCGTCCAAAAAGGTGTATGCTTAACCCAATATCAGTTTAAAAGGTGTATACTTGCTACCCATATCACCCAGTGGTGTATGTGTTCTTACCATATCGACCTTGAGGTGTATGTATGCTTCCATATCGGGTTTGAGGTGTGTGTGTGCTTCCATATCACTGTTGAGGTGTATGTTTGCTTCCATATCAGGTTGGAGGTGTATGTGTGCTTACCATATCACCCTTGAGGTGTATGTATGCTTCCATATCACTTTTGAGGTGTGTATGTGCTTCACACCATATCAGGCAAAGAGGTGTTTGCTTGCTCACCATTTCACTTTAGAGGTGTATGTGTGCTTCACACCATATATGGCAAAGAGGTGTGTGTGTGCTTCACACCATATCGGGCAAAGAGGTGTGTGCTTGCTTCACACCATATCGTGCAAAGAGGTGTGTGCTTTCTCACCATATCACTTTAGAGGTGTATGTGTGCTTCACACCATATCAGGAAAAGAGGTGGGTGCACGCTTCACACCATATCGGGCAAAGAGGTGTGTGCTTAGCCCAATATCATTTTTGAGGTGTTTGCTTGACCTCATATCGTGCAAGAGGTGTATACTACACCACCATATCGTGCAAGAAAGTATAAATCATATCCATATCAGTTTAGTGAAGTAAGTGCATCACCGTATCGGGTTAGAGGTGCTTGCTTGTGTGCTTGAACCCGATATCACTTTATAAGGTGATACCATCTTCATCAAGCTCTAGACCTTCGTTCTAACTATTATAGTTCATGGAAACCGGTCTAAGAAACTACTAGAAATCATAATGTCATCAACTATTTCAAAAAATTTCAGAATTAAAAGTAGATCATTAAGTATAGAAATTTAGGTGATGAATAATAACATGACAGAGTTCAAGTTATATAACCCGCCTCAAGAACAACTTCAAAGCTCCAAGCTCCAAAGATCCACATTCCTAAGGTTGAAGATGACTTATCCAAAGTCCAAGGCTCGTAGACAACTCCCTCATATACAAGGAATCAACATGTATAAGAAATTGGTGAAGAAGAAAAGAAAGGAAGATCATAACCCTAAATTCATGCTTCAATCCAAGGTTCAAGATGATCATGGCCTCACCTTAGGGTTAAGTATGAGCTCCTTCTTGCTCCTTAGAACCTTTTCACGATACCATAATAATAATGCACGATATGACACCACTCATGGACAATATGCCACTACCCTTGGCCGATATCCCCCTCACTTGTGATCAAAACACTCCACTATGGCCAATATCACCTCACTAGGTCGATATAACCCTACCTGGCCAATATGAACTTGCTATGGACAATACCCAAGGCCCTATGCACAATACCACTTCACTCCTGCACAATACAAGGACCCTATTCACGATATCTAAGAGCAAGGAGGTGGTAGTATTTGAAAATTTTCACTTAGGGGTGAAAGGAAGGGTATATATACTTGAGGTTCATGAAAAAGTGTGTAAATGAGGTGTCATCAATTTGAGCTACTAGGTGACACATGTCCATGCATGGGTGACACATGTAAATGCATGTATTAACATTTATCTTGACATGCAAAACACTTGAGGATAATCTAGGAATGAAATTTCGTCCATTACCTATCTCTTTGAATAAAATATATCAACAAAATCAACACTTTATTCACAACCCGGTACAACTTTTCTAAGGAAGTTGTAAATCGATACCCTTCACCTCCTTGAGGTGCTTTGCCCGTCATGGCCTTTTCCAAGAGTCTAAAACCAGATATGAGGCTCCTCCTATGTCTCCTTGTCCTATAGGCACTCATATATAAGATTTTCAACTTGATACAACTCAAGTTAAGGTTTCATATTCAACCCTTTTCTTGGTCATTTCATCACCAAGATTACCATCACTCATAATTGATTCAAACATGGTGCCTCCTTATTTATGTCTCCTCTAAATGATGCATAGAGGAATTAGTAACACTCTATATGTGATAAGTTTCATATAAACCCCACATTTTGGGTAAATTACAATTTGTACCAAAATTGGTGCACAACGTACTAACATTATTCAAACAGGTTCAAACTTGGAATATAGGCTTTCCACAAGCAACCAAATAGCATCATTCTCTCTCTTATGATGCTAAAGAAGTTAATGCACACTCAACATGTGACATATTTCAATATAACCCCTCATCTTGGGTAAATTGCACTTTGGTCCAAAACAAAGGAACATTACTCAAACAACATTCAATTAGGACCAAACTTGGAACATAAGTGTGTCACATGATAACAAAACACCTTAGAGGATTATATTAAATTTATAAGCAACTTACTTAGCCAAAACAAATATGGTTACCTCATAACCAAGGTCAGGGTCATTATATATATATATATATATGTATATATATATATATATATATATATGTATATGTGTGTGTATGTGTGTGTGCGGACGTGCGTGTGTGTGTTTGTGTGTATGTGTGTGTATATATATTTATTTTTTTGTTTTATTATTTATTTATATAAATATATATATGTATGTATTTATGTATGTGTATATATATGTATGTATATATATGTATGTATTTATGTATCTATATATATATTTTGCCAAAATTTCAAATTGTATGGATATAACTTCTATGGCATCCTAACCATGTAAATTTCAAGGAAATACACAAATTATAGTTGTAGTGCCTATTATCAGTTAGAATATTTGATATATAATCCCAAATAATATTTATAAACAAAATATTGGAAACAAAAGTTTAATATATTTTTATTGTATAAATCACTCCATGAGGAAATACATCTTTCAACTTGTAGAAAGGGCAAATAAGAACAACGAATTAGTAACATATCTTATTGACCCATTCGCTAGAATTTTCCTTGCATTAGAATAATTTCACATGTACATGAAAGTTGCTTGTACTTTATCCTCATGGTATATCATTCACACATTTGATACACATATTTATTTCTAGTTGAACTTGGACTAAGCCATAGTTTTTAATAGCCACTACAATCATTGAACAACAATGCTACCTTTACTGAAAATTGGAATGTTTTAGCAACAATGGAGTGACTCACTTAGGACCACCATAAAGTAAAAGGTACCAAGAGTGATTAATCATAACCACACAAAAAAATCTTGTATATGAGTGATTAATCATAACCATAAACATTTTCTTGTATATGAGTGATTAGTTATACAAATGATCTTCTTGTGTATGAGTCACTAATCATAACCACAAATAATTTGATTTTTTCTATAATTGTTTGGGATATATTGATATAGCCCCATATGCAACCACATAGAGATGAAAATATAAGGACCCTGACCTTTGTTTTAGGCTTACCGTGTTTGCTTTACCTAAACTGTGTGTTTAGATGTTTTCTAATCACCTGAGTTGTGGTTAGGGCTTGTTTGTGCTTTGTTGAGAGGTTGAGATGCAACTTGCAAATTACCCAAGTTTTAGGGTTGGTGTGAAAGTTTGTCACCTTGAGAGATGTCTTTCTCTCTCCTTGCATCCTCTAGAGTTGAGAGGATGGGTTGGGCACCTTGCTTAAGTTGCTTTGGGCCTCGTTTGATCTTGTTGAAGCTTAGGCTTGTTGTTGGGGTTTCTTGGGCCTTGTTTGAGCTTGGTGCCACCTCCTTGCTTGGTGTATCGGGCAAGGGTGTTTCAACCAAGAGTGTGTCGGGCAAGGGTGTATTGGCCAAGAGTGTGTCGGGCAGTAGTGTATTGGCCATGGCATCATGTTGGGCGATACACACCCTTCATGACCTAACATCATTTGTGTCACCCTTGGTGACAGTTATTGCTCTTTTCTATCAAGGTGGCATAGCTTGGACAAGTGGTGGTCTGGGTGAGAACATGTGGAGAACCACTCTAGTAGACGCCCACTTGACCCCTTTGTATATATACCCTCTTCTTTGCTATCTTGGGAACCCATTAGCTCCTAAGTTGCTTCCCTTCTTCCTTTGGTGGCGGATACCTCCCCCCTTGGTGGAGCTTGGTGGCCGATATCCTTTGGTGGAGCTTGGAGGGTGACATCCTTGGCAGCCATAGCTTTAGTATTCTTCTTCCTCTAGTGGTAGCCAAAACCCTAGAGTGTCCTTGCTCCTTTCCTTCTCTTGTGGTGAGTATCTTTTTCTCTCTTTCCTTGGTACCTTCTCCTTCTTAGTTGTCTTTCGACCATGGTGGTTATGAGCTTCTCTTCTCTTCTTATGGTGGCCAAAGGTGGTGCCTTCGTGCTTGTATATTTGGAGCTTTGGAGCTTGGAAGTGTGCTTAAGGCAGGTTACATAACTCCTAACCCTAACTATACTACTTCCTTACCATGATGCTTTGTTATATGCTATCTTGATCGGCCATGTTATCTTGCTAGATATGTTTCTTGCTTTAATGGTCATGTTGTTTCCCTAGATGTACCATGGACCTTGTTAGACAAACCTCTGATTAGGGTTCCTTGGGAAAAACCCCTTTCTCTTAGTTGTTGAAAGGTGAGGCTAGGGTCCCCTAATACAATGGTGTGTTGTGGCGTGTTCTTGGGGTAAAACCCCTTTCTCTCTTTGGTCTTGAGAGGTGAGCTTAAGCTCTAGTTGTGTGGGCAAAACCCCTCTCTCCCTTAGTTGTTGAGAGGTAGGTCTACACTTTAGTTACTTGAGAAACACCCCTCTCTCTCACCATGGATTTGAAAGAGTGAGCCTTTGGTTGGGTGTTGACCTAGTTGTTGGTTGGTTGGCCGATATGGTGATGATCTACCTTGCTGCCCGATATGTGATAGACGTTGTACAAGACCTCTCTCCCTTAGTTGTTGAGAGGTGAGCCAACACTCTTGATCTTTTAGGGTTCGGTGGTTGTCTTGAGTTTGAAGATGAACAACCTGATGGATGTGTAACCCGATATACCTTGATGCCCAATATCATTTTGTGGGGAGGTGAAACCCGACATCCCTCTCCTAGGGTTGATCTTGGATGATACGTTAGATGGGTGTCTTGTTGACCCCTTTGACCATTATGAGTCTTTACCCAAGATGTTACCTTGCCCGATAGATGTGGATGGCCGATATGTCTGATGGTCGTTATCAGGATAGTAAGGTGATGTTGCATTGGCTTTGTCCTTTGAGCAATATCAACCTATCACATGGATAGTCTGTTATGGGTGTTATGCACCTTGTTGTCCCTTGCACGATATTGACCCTGCTGTGTGCGTGGCTAGGTGGTATCGGTCTGCTATGTTCTTGCCTGGTATCAACCTGCTCTGAGCAGTGTGCAAGTGTGTTAGCCCGTTATCGGCCTTAAGGCGTTATCGGGATGTGGTGTTAACCACGTGAGCTGTTAGCCGTTATGGGAGTGTGCTGCCTGTTATCAACCTGTTGGGATCAGTTAGCTAGATGATATCAGATAGCCATGGGTGACAATCCGGGAAGAGTGTTAGTTGTGAGCCTGTTATGTGATGTTCCTTCAGTGTGCCAATTATCGGTTTGTACATAGTTGGATGTTAGCCAAAGATAGATGTTAGCCTGATACATGGTGATATTTGATATCCATGTTGGTGTTTGCGATGTTTAACTATTTTGGTAAGGGTTGTGATAACCTTTGGTGAGGGTTGTCCCTTACCTGATATATCTCTAGTGAGGGTTGTGGTGCTTTTAGTGAGGGTTATCCCTTACCCGATATACCTAGGATAAGGGTTGTATCCCATGTTCTTTTGGTAACCCAAATTCTTGCTTTGATAGATATATGTGAATGATTATGCATAGGCATGTTCATCTACGTTGCATAAGTTAAATCTCTCATAATAAAGTAATGAGTTAAATATGTTCCTTGAACAAGTACCATTGTTTCTCTATGATTATGCTAACCATGCAGGTTTCATGTGTATGGATATGAAATCAGGTAATAGCCATGGTGGTGGTATGATAGTGATATGATATGGAATTTCAAGGGTTATGATGAACCCAGTGATATATGATGGGTGTTACCCATGGAATGGAAATGTGTGCCTTGATGATGGGATTGAGTCCTTGTGATGTTGATCCTTGAGGCAAGAGGCCAAGTGGTAACATGTAATGTTGGATCCTTGTGATGGATCAGGATGATGTTGATGGCTTTGAGAATAAGAGTGACAATGTAACACATGATAATGAGATCTATGTTGTTTACTTGTGTAATAATTTACATGTTACATAACTTGGTTGAATCTTGCAATCCACTTAAAATATTTTAATTAATTACAGATGAATCATTCATGTAGTTTGCCCTGGACATAGATCCATCATCGTCAGGAGTTTGGTGATGGTGAAACAGGTTCTCCTAAGGGATAACCTGGAAAGCATATTGTTGAATATGTGGGGTGCGCCTACGCCCTAAGTAGTAGTGCATGTAGAGCATGGTGAACAGGCCCATGGCTAGGATTAGAGCACAGTTTCTGGCCCATGGCTTAGTGTGGTTAGAGCATGGTGAACAAGCCCATGGCTCAGGATATGTGATAGAGCATGGTGAACGAGCCCATGGCTCAGTGATGATGGAGCACGGTGAACATGCCTGTGGCTCAGTTTTCTAGCGTTGATATCTGTACCAAGGTGTGCTAGGTAGAGGGTAGCCTGACCCTATGTGGCTGAGGCCACTTAAGCATGAGACTACGGTCATGCTTGTTGGTTCTTGAGCACTGACCACAAGGGAAAGAGGTTGTGGAACCTGGCTCTCCCACTGACCTTGTATGGCAATAGATGGCCACCAAGCGGTGGTCGGTTTGGATCTGAGTGGTATGACTCACTTCCCCAGGGCATAATAAATTGTAATCCAGCCGTATAATATATTTGCTTAGGACAAACATGGAACATTGGGTGAGGCCTTGTTTTTTTAGTTGTCCTAGTAATATCTTCAACTAATTACATGTTCCTCAGATGTTATGATAAGATCCTATAAGACTTGTATTATCAATCATGTTCCATATATTATCTATTTATATGCCTCTTAGATATACTGGTAAGATGTTATAGAGATAGTTCTACTCAGTATGTTGCATATATGATCTGCTTATATCAGTTACCTGATTTATCTATTCTAGCTTTGCCGAGGTTTTATAGTTCGGCGGGGAGTTATGTTTCTCACTAGGACTATGTGTCTCACCCTGTTGGTTTAAAACCTTTTTAGGTGGACGTGCTAGACGTGGCGGTGATCTTGGTGTTGTAGTTGAGCAGCAAGGAGATAGTAGAAGGCAAGAGATGGATATGCTACTTTTGTGGTTGTTTTTTAGTAGAGTCCTAGAGTCATCATCCATGTACTCTCAGGTCCTTGGAGGTGTTTTTAGGAGGTTTTTTATGATGTATAGTTGATATGGCTTTCTTATCATGTTGATGACTTGGCTAGGTCTGTTATGTAAATAACATGTGGTGAACTCTTGTGCTTATGGGACAGCTAGATCCTATGAGTTGTGGACATGTACCAAGTTTATGTATATTTATATAACATGTTTCTTTGCGGGATGTGGATCTAGTTGTAATAGTTCCTTCCTTATCTACTTTCCACAACCGGTTTTAATTAACTTGTGTTTTTGGTAATACGATGTTTATGACGGTTCCACATGTTTTCGCATTGTGTTTCTCTATCTTTGTGATGGTGGGATGTCACAAGAAGGTTGGTATCAGAGCTCTAGGTTCACTGAGTCTATAGGGATCTAGGACTAGGATTTGTGTCTGTTCTTGTGAATTCTCTAGATTTTCTCATAATGACCTTCTACCCCCAGTAGAAGATAAAGCTAAAAGATGTCTGGAAATCATGAAGAGCATGTTGCCAAGAGAAATGCCACTGCATCAGTTGATGGAGAAAGTGTGCAGGCACATTAAGATCGAGTGCCTGAGGTCCCCCAAATCGACCCAGCCATTCTTGAGAATCCTTCCTACCAGCACCTCATGGGACAAGTAATGGCAATGATTAATCTCATGGTGGAGAGATTACATGTACCTCCTCCAAGAGTACCAGTTCCCCATAAAGAATCATCAGGTATTACGAAGACCTTCGAGCAGCTTCGCCAAGCCAGAGCTTCAGATTATACTGGGACGGCTGATCTAGCAGATGCAGATATGTGGCTGACAGGTCTTGAAAAGGCCTTTCGGATCCTTCACATCCCCGAAGTAGACAAAGTCAAGCATGTTGTCTACCTTCTGAAGGGTAGTGCTGGCCACTAGTGGGCCATCGAAGAGGAGAAGTGACCCGGTGAGGTGAACTGTTGGGATGTCTTTCGGTGGGAGTTCTTGATTCGATACTTCATGAAGACGTATTTGGATGAGAAGATCAGCCAGTTCGAGCATTTGTTCCAAAGATCTCTGAACATCACTGAGTACGAGGCTAAGTTTATGGAGCTATTGAGGTTTTTTCCTCACATGGCGGCGACAGATGAAGAGAGGATCAGACGTTTCGAGAAGGGTCTTTGTGATGAGATATCGACGATAGATGCTGTGTTAGAGAACAGTGAGCACTTTACTATGTTTGTTGAGTCAGTTCAGAGGATCGAGTGATCGGCTCGGGAGAAGAAAGAGGCGATGTCCAAGAGAAAGTCTGGTCAATTTCAGAGGCAAAGGTATGATAGATCCAAGAAACCAAGGTTTTATGCACTGCCTATTGTGCAAGGTTCCAGTGCATCGTCACAACGGTCCCTAAGTAAGGGAAGAGGGCATGGTTTTTCACCATCGAAGGTGTACATCACAGCTTCAGTGGTAGTGATAGGGTCATCTAGGTTGTAGTCGAGAGACCCATCGTGCTTTCTCTGTGGACAGGTTGGGCATATCAAGTGGAATTGCCCGAGGAGAGAGGTTAAAGTATCACAACCGCCGAGGCAGAGTCAGTAGGTTAGTAGTGCTAGAGGGCGAGGACACAGTCAAGCGTCACAAGCTGGATCATCTGCTCAAGGAAGCAGAGGGCATGGACGACATCTGGCAATAACTCAAATCTATGCTATGAGTCAGCCAGAGGCGATAGTCAACCCACGAGTGGTGGCAGGTCAGATGGAGCTATTTCATTTTGATTTGTCTTCTTCTTACTTTGTATCTATTATGGTTGACCCGGGTGCTACACACTCTTTTATCACTCATAGTATGCTTGATAGCTTACTTACTAATTTTCTAAAAAAATAGTATGCTTGATAGCTGTCTTTAACCTGTTAGCTATAAGAAAGATAGCTTATTGTTAGAAACCCCTCTTGATGGTTCCTCGATGCTTCGAGAGGTGTGTCCATCTTGCATTCTATCCTTTTTGGGACACAACATAAAAGTGGATCTCATACCACTTGATATGCATGGATTCGATGTAATCCTTGGGATGGATACCTTAGAGAGGTATAAGGTTGTGTTGGACAGTGGTTCCAAGCAAGCGGTGTTTGCTGATGATGGGGAGAAGTGGATCCTCTAGGGAGATAGAAAGATTCTTTCGACGTGTTTGGCATCAGCTATAGTGGCAGAGAAGTTGTTGCGGCAAGGTTGTAGAACGTTCTTGGCTCATGTTGTGGATACCGAGGCAAAAGGTCTGAGTCTTCAGGACATGAAAGTTATCAGAGAGTTTGAGGATGTGTTTCCCAATGAGTTTTTGGGTGTTCCCCCACATCGAGAGATTGACTTTGAGATCAATCTAGTGCCAGGTACACAACTAGTTGCTCAGACACCATATAGGATGACTCCAGCTAAGATGGCAGAGATGAATAAGAAGTTACATGAGTTGATGGATACAGGTTTCATCAGACCGAGCACATCTTCGTGGGGTTCTCTAATTCTATTCATGAAGAAGAAGGATGGATCAATGTGTCTATGCATAGATTACTGGCAGTTGAACAAAGTTACGATTAAGAACAAGTACCCTTTTCCGAGGATAGACGATCTGTTTAATCAATTGTATGGTGCTATTGTGTTCTCAAAGATCGATCTGCGGTCTAGATATCATCAATTGAGGATCAAGCATGAGGACATACCAAAGTCAACTTTCAGGACGAGGTATGGTCACTTTGAGTTTGTGGTTATGCCGTTTGGGCTAACCAATGCACCTGCTGCTTTCATGGATTTGATAAACAGGGTGTTCTGTCCGTTTCTAGATCAGTTTGTTGTGGTCTTTATAGATGACATCTTGCTCTGTAGTCGGGACAGTCAACAACATGCACAATATCTTCGACAAGCGTTGACTCTCCTTCTCCAACATCAGTTGTATGCCAAATTTAGTAAGTGTGAGTTCTGGCTAAAGGAAGTGACTTTCTTGGGTCATGTGATCTGAACGGAAGGGATCAAGGTGGATCCCAAGAAGGTGGAGTTCGTCTCAGAGTGGGAGAAAATGAAGACGCTGACGGAAGTTCATAGTTTTTTGGGTTTAGCAGGATACTGTAGGAGGTTTATATAGAACTTCAGTGTGATCGCGTTGTCATTGACGGAGTTGACCAGGAAAGATGTACCTTTTGTTTGGGATGATCGTTGTCAGCAAGCTTTTCATAGCTTGAAGGAGAAGGTGACTAGTGTTCCAGTGTTGGTGCTTCCATAGTATGGGACATTCTATGTTGTCATTCGTGATGCTTCCAAGAAAGGCTTAGGATGTGTGCTGATGCAGGAAAATCATGTCATTTCTTTTGCTTCACGACAGCTTAAGAAACATGAGGATGGTTATCCGATAATTGATTTGGAACTGGAAGCGGTATTTCATGTGTTAAAGATTTGGAGACACTATCTTTATGAGGAGGTGTGTCAGATCTTTACGGATCATAAGAACCTGAAGTATATCTTCTCATAGAGTGAGCTGAACATGCAACAACATCGCTAGATGGAGCTGATCAGTTATTATGATTGCACCATTGAGTATCATCTTGGTAAGGCAAACATGGTATTTGATGCACTTAGCATGAAGTCTTCTTCTCTTCCTACGAAGAAGACATACTTGAGTTCCTTGATATGCCATAGGAGGGATATGTCCATCTCTTTGCGGTAGATGAATGTACAGTTGGAAGTATCCTTATTGGAAATACTTGGCACAGATGCAAGTGAAGCCTATGTTGAGGAAACATATCAAAGAAGCACAACAGACATATGCTACAAATCAGTTGATCAGGATAGAATTTGGCAGCGAGAAGTGTGCTCGAGGATGGACTAGTTTGTTATCATAACAGGATGATGGTTCCTGATGTTGATGATCTGAGAAAGTTAGTGCTCAAGGAAGTGCACACATCGATGTATTATATGCATCTAGGTGTCACCAAGATGTATCATAATCGATATGACCTGTATTGGTGGCCTGGCTTGAGGAGAGATGTGGCTGAGTTTGTGGCTAAGTGTGTGATATGCCAGCATGTTAAGGTTGAGCATCAGAAGTCGGCAGGTACGTTGCAACCCATGTCGATACCGTGGTGGAAATGGGATCATGTAACCATGGATTTTATAATTGGTCTTCCGAGGACATCCACAAATCATGACTCCATTTGGGTGATAGTGGACAGATTGACGAAGTCTTCCCATTTCATACTTGTGTAAATGACATATACAACAAAGAAGCTTGATTAGGTGTATGTGGATGAGATATTGCATTTGTTTGGTGTGCCCACAATGATAGTCACTGACCGAGGTCATCAGTTCATGAGTCATTTTTGGGAACAGTTGCACAGAGCGTTGGGAATGCAGTTTTGGGTTCAATACCGCTTTTCACCCACAGACAGATGGACAGTCTGAAAGGACTATTTAGAGTTTAGAGGATCTTCTCTGAGCTTGTGGTTTATAGTTCCTAGGCAGTTAGGATGTGCATCTCAGTTTGATAGAGTTTTCCTACAACAACAGTTACCAACGGAGTATCGACATGGCACCTTATGAGACTTTATATGGTAGGAAGTGCATATCTCCTTTATGTTGGTATGAGTCTGGCGAGTATTAGCTTTTGGGTCATGAGTTAGTGCAATAGACGATAGAAAAGATCAAGGTGATACAACAATAGTTGAATGTGACACATGATAGACAGAAGTCGTATGTAGATAATCGTCGACGACCTCTAGAGTTCTAGGTCGGAGACGAGGTCTATCTCAAGGTCTCTCCATGGAAAGGCATGTTGAGGTTTGTCCGTAAATGCAAGTTGGCTCCCAGGTATATGGGCCATATCTGATGATAGCACGTGTTGGCAAAGTGGCCTACAAGTTAGAGCTACCGCCAGAGTTGTACAGGTTGCATCTAGTATTCCATGCCAGTGTGCTGAAGAAAAGTCATCCAAGCATAAAGATAGTGATACATCCGGTTCAAGTTGAGCTTGATGAAGATGTGACCTACGAGGAAGGTCTAGTGTTGATCCTTGACAGAAGAGTGAAGAAGCTGAAGTGGAAGGACATGGTTCTTGTGAAGGTTCTTTGGCATCATCATGGCATTGAGGAAGCCATGTGGGAGCTTAAGGAAGAGATGAGGAGGAAGTATCCCTTGCTTTTCTCTTCAGCTTTTGGGGGCAAAATCCTTTTATAGGGGTTTATGGCTTGTAAGGATCCTGACCTTTGTTTTGGGCTTACCCTATTTGCTTTGCCTAAACCTTGTATTTAGATGTTTGCTAATCACCTGAGTTGTGGTTAGGGCTTGTTTGTGCTTTGTTGAGAGGTTGAGGTGCAACTTGCAAATTACCCAAGTTTTAGGATTGGTGTGCAAGTTTGTCACCTTGAGACATGTCTTTCTCTCTCCTTACATCCTCTAGAGTTGAGAAGATGGGTTAGGCACCTTGCTTGAGTTGCTTTGGGCCTCGTTTGAGCTTGTTGAAGCTTAGGCTTGTTGTTGGGCTTTCTTGGGCCTTGTTTGAGCTTGGTGCCACCTCCTTGCTTGGGTGTATAGGCCAAGAGTGTGTCGGGCATGGGCGTATCAGCCAAGAGTATGTCAGGCAGTGATATATCATCCATGGCACCTTGTTGGGAGATGCACACCCTTCTTGACCTATCATCATTTGTGCCACCCTTGGTGACACTTGTTGCTCTTTGCTAGCAAGGTGGCATAGCTTGGACAAGTGGTGGTCTGGGCGAGAACATGTCGAGCAGCCCTCTAGTGGACGCCAACTTGACCCCCTTGTATATATACCCTCTTCTTTGCTAGCTTGGGATTCCTTTAGCTCCTTAGTTGCTTCCCTTCTTCCTTTGGTGGTGGATACCTCCCCCCTTGTTGGAGCTTGCTGGCCGATATCCTTTGGTGGAGCTTGGAGGGTAACATCCTTGGAAGCCATAGCTCTAGTATTCTTCTTCCTCTAGTAGTAGCTGAAACCCTAGAGTGTCCTTGCTCCTTTCCTTCTCTTGTGGTGAGTATCTTTTTCTCTCTTTCCTTGGAACCTTCTACTTCTTAGTTGTCTTTCTGCCATGGTGGTTATGAGCTTCTCTTCTCTTCTTATGGTGGCCGAAGGTGGTGCCTTAGTGCTTGGAGCTTTGGAGCTTGGAAGTTTGCTTAAGGCAGGTTACATAACTCCTAACCCTAACTATACTACTTCCTTACCATGTTGCTTTGTTATATGCTATCTTGATCGGCCATGTTATCTTACTAGATATGTTTCTTGCTTTAATGGTCATTTTGTTTCCCTAGATGTACCATGGACCTTGTTAGTTGAACCTTGGATTAGGGTTCCTTGGACAAAACCCCTCTCTCTTAGTTGTTGAGAGGTGAGCCTAGGGTCTCCTAATTCAATGGTGTGTTTTGGCATGTTCTTGGGGCAAAACCCCTTTCTCTCTTTGGTCTTGAGAGGTGAGCTTAAGCTCTAGTTGTGTGTGCAAAACCCCTATCTCCCTTAGTTGTTGAGAGGTGAGTCTACACTCTAGTTACTTGAGCAACACCCCTCTCTCTCACCATGTATTTTAAAGAGTGAGACTTTGGTTGGGTGTTGACCTAGTTGTTGGTTGGTTGGCTGATATGGTGATGATCTAACTTGCTGCTCGATATGTGATAGAGGTTGTGCAAGACCCCTCTCCCTTAGTTGTTGAGAGGTGAGCCAACACTGTTGATCTTTTAGGGTTGGGTGATTGTCTTGAGGTTGAAGATGAACAACCTGATAGGCTATGTAACATGATATCCCTTGATTCCCAATATCATTTTGTGGAGAGGTGAAACCCAATATCCCTCTCCTAGGGTTGAGCTTGGATGATATGTTAGATGGGTGTCTTGTTGATCCCTTTGACCATTATGAGTCTTTACCCAAGATGTTGCCTTGCTCGATAGACTTAGATGGTCGATATGTTTGATGGATGTTATTGGGATAGTAAGGTGACGTTGTGTTGGCTTTGTCCTTTGAGAGATATCAACCTATCACATGGATATCCCATTATGGGTGTTATGCACCTTGTTGTCCCTTGCATGATATCAACCCTGATGTGTGTGTGGCTGGGTGGTATCGTCCTGCTAGGTGCTTGCCCAGTATTGACCTTCTATGAGCAGTGTGCAAGTGTGTTAGCCTATTATTGGCCTTAGGGCGTTATCAGGATGTGGTGTTAACCATGTGAGCTGTTAGCCATTATGGGAGTGTGATGCCAGTTATGGACATGTTGGGATCAGTTAGCTAGATGATATTAGATAGCCATGGGTGACAACCCATGAAGAGTGTTAGTTGTGAGCCCGTTATGTGATGTTCCTTGAGTGTTCCCATTATCAATTTGTACACAACTGGACGTTAGCCCAAGATAGATGTTAGCCTGATACATGGTGATATCCAATATCCATGTTGGTGTTTTACGATGTTAATTTTTTTGGTAAGGGTTGTGATAACCTTTGGTGAGGGTTGTCCCTTACCTGATATATCTCTAGTGAGGGTTGTGATGCTTTTGGTGAGGGTTATCCCTTACCTAATATACCTAGGATAAGGGTTGCATCCCATGTTCTTTTGGTAACCCTAATTCTTGCTTTGATAGATATATGTGAATGATTATGCATAGGCATGTTCATCTATGTTGCATAAGTTAAATCTCTCATAATAAAGTAATGAGTTGAAGATGTTCCTTGTACAAGTACCATTGATTCTTTATGATTATGCTAACCATGTAGGTTCCATGTGTATGCATATGAAATCAGGTAATAGCCATGGTGGTGGTATGATAGTGATATGATATGGAACATCAAGGGTTATGATGAACCCAATGATATATGATATGTGTTACCCATGGAATGGAAATGTGTGCCTTTATGATGGGATTGAGTCCCTGTGATGTTGATCCTTGAGATGGATCTTGATGATTGGCAAGATGCCAAGTGGTAACATGTAATGTTGGATCCTTATGATGGATCAAGATGATGTTGATGGCTTTGAGAATAAGAGTGACAATGTAACACATGATAATGAGATCTATGTTATTTACTTGTGTTATAATTTACATGTTACATAACTTGGTTGAATCTTGCAAACCATTTAAAATATGTTAATTAATTACAGATGAATCTTTGATGTAGTTTTCCCTGGCCATAGATCCATCATCGTCAGGAGTTTGGTGATGGTGAAGCAGGTTCTCCTAATGGATAACCTAGAAGACATATTGTTGAATATGCAAGGTGTGCCTACGCCCTAAGTAGTAGTGCATGTAGAGCATGGTGAATAGGCCCATGGCTCAGGATTAGAGCATGGTTTCAGGCCTATGGCTCAGTGTGGGTAGAGCATGGTGAACAAGCCCATGGCTCAGGATATGTGATAGAGCATGTTGAATAGGCCCATGGCTCAGTGATGATGGAGCACGGTGAACATGCATGTGGCTCAGTTTTCTAGCACTGATACCTATACCAAGGTGGGCTAGACAGAGGGTAGCTTGACCCTGTGTGGCTGAGGCCACTTAAGCATGATACTGCGGTCCTACTTGTTGGTTCTTGTACACTGATCACAAGGGAAAGAGGTCGTGGAACCCGACTCTCCCATTGACCTTGTATGGCAATAGATTGTGACCAAGCGGTGGTCGGTTTGGATCTGAGTGGTACAAATCACTTCCTCAGGGCATAAGAAATCGTAATCCAGCCATATAGTATATTTTCTTAGGACAAACACGAAACATTGGTTGAGGCCTTATTTGTATAGTTGTCCTAGTTATATCTTGCAGCTAATTACATGTTCCTTAGATGTTATGATAAGATCCTATAAGACTTGTCTTGTCAATCATGTTCCATATATTATCTGTTTATATTCCTCTTAGATTTCCTGGTAAGATGTTATAGAGATAGTTCTTCTTAGTATGTTGCATATACGATCTGCTTATATCAGTTACCTACTTTATCTATTCTAGCTCTCTCGAGGCTTTATAGTTTGGTGGGGAGTTATGTTTCTCACTGGGACTGTGTCTCGCCCCATTGGTTTAAAACCTTTTTAGGTGGATGTGCTAGACGTGGTAGTGATCATGGTGTTATAGTTGAGCAGCAAGGAGAATAGTAGAAGGCAAGAGATGGATATGCTACTTTTGTGGTTGTTTTGTAGTAGAGTCCTAGAGTCATCATCCCTATACTTTCAGGTCCTTGTAGGTGTTTTGATGAGGTTTCACGATGTCTAGTTGATATGCCTTTCTTATCCTGTTGATGACCTGGATAGGTCTGTTATGTATATAAACAGGTGGTGAACTCTTGTGCTTATGGGACAACTAGATCCTATGAGTTGTGGACATGTACCAAGTTTATGTATATTTATATAACATGTTTCTTTGCAGGATGTGGATCTAGTTGTAATAGTTCCTTCCTTATCTGCTTTTCGCAATCAGTTTTAATTAACCCATGATTTTGGTAATACGATGTTTATGACGGTTCCACACATTTTTGCATGGTGTTTCACTATATTTGTGATGGTGGGATGTCACAGAAAAACATAGATATGGTTCATATAATGTTGGTAATTATCACCAGTAGTGTCACACTGTCATCACTATGTAGAAGTACAACATAATGCATATAAACTACCAGGATTGTATGAAATTTCAAGTCCCTAGATAATTCTTGGTTGTAATTTTCTAAATATGACATTATAAAGATATTCAACCCCTTATAAAATCTCACCGAACTTGTAATGCATCAACTCAACTCAACTATCCATCAATACAAAGAAGAAGAAAGGCCTCACACTAATAAGATTACTTAATTCTATTAAACTACTCAACCATAAGTGTAAATTGTATACTCCAAAGGTAGATCACATTATTACCATCAAATAAATATCCTTTATCATAAACATATAGACTACAAGAAAAATTTCTCTAAACACCATAGAAGTATGCATTGTCATACAAATCCCATGACATCTGGTCATTTGTAAACACTACTTTATAATGGCCTTTGATACGATAAATTGGACCCTCCTTTGGATCTATCACAATGTTTGAAACTTCCCTCCCTTTTGGATATCTAAGATAAATGATAATGTCACTACGAAATCCTTTGAAAAACTTCCCCTAATTATTTTTAAAAATTAAATGCCAATAGACAAGGGGTCCCCTATCATCACCATTTTCCATTGTAAAGTATCAATGCATGTGTAAAATGCTGAACCTAATCACCTTCAATGATATTATTTATACTTCCATAATTCATGATTTTGAATATATCTCCTTCTTGTATTATGTTGATGGAATAATTTTCCCAATAAAACCAAGAATGCATTACTAATTAACTTAGGGAAAGCAATTTATATCAAAAATTATATATGACTTCCAAAATTAAGTTTAGTTGCATGATCTTTATTAGTTGACATACAATACAAGTATGTTATATATATATATATATATATATATATATATATATATATATATATATATATATATATATATATATATATATATGTACATATACATACACATATATATACATACATATATATGTATGTATATATATGTGTATATATATGTACATATATATATATATATATATATATCTATATATATATATATATATATATATATATATATATATATATATATATATATATATATGTATATGTATATGTACATATATATACACATATATATACATACATATATATCAATCACTCATGTTGAATTTTTAAGAATCAACCTTGGCTATTGTTATCATCTCATTCCCTAACCATGAACATCTGGGCATCCATCGTTGAGAAAGAGATTGTTCAGTTGGATAAGGTCACTTGTTTCCCTTAAAGTCTGTGTAATCTTAGAAAATATGTTTTTCCCCCACAACTACCTTCAAACTTCATCTAATATATACTATATTCATCACCTTGGAAATATGCTTAGCAAACTAAGACAGTGTTATATATTCCAAAATGAAAAAAAATCCACCTTCTATCTTGACATACTATTTACAAAGAAAAATCAAGATGGGTTGGGTATATTGATCTTAGTCTCCATGCCAAATGCTTTCCCTTATGAATATATCCTATCTCGACTACAAAAATTGGATTCAAAGGTAAATGTACAATTCTTAACTTTTTTAACAAAACTTCAATTTTGGATACAACCTTCTTCACATCATTTATCCCCTATCAAATATCACATATCAATATAATCATCCCTAATGATTATCCTCTCTCAAACTTACTTCTTTGATATAGAACTTCTTTGATGTGTGGTTTGAAGGATCTAGATTAAAAATCTTCTAATGCACTCTCAATATTATTCACACATTCAAATATTTCAATGAAACAAGTCTTATAGAAACTATACAACAACATGCTTAATTAATGAATTCAAACTACTGAAAAGAAATATTCCTTTCCCCTTAGATTTGTCTTTCTTTTCCAATACATGCTGATCACAAAAACAAGTGTTCGCATCCTCTTCCACAATTTCCATGTTCCGAGCCATCTAATTAGCATGTATCTTTGAAATATTTGGTTAGAAAGAGTTTATTTGTAGAATATAACTGATTAACATATATCTTAAAGGAAGGACATTATACGACATCTTTGATTATTTGGAGAACTTATCTTTATTGTTTTTTTCTTAGCTTTGTTTCTAATCAAAATGTCTAATGGGATATCCCCCTCCAGATCATGAAAAGTCCTCTTCATTTGTTGTTTTGTTTTGTCTTTCCCTCAATATAAGCCTATATACATGCACCCACCATGAGCCTTTATGTATAACATTTTGTATTGCCATGCTCACTCCTTATGAGCCTTCATACATGGCACTACATAAGACTAGCTCTTTGTTATGCCAAAAACATCTAACTTTTTGTATTACACTTTTTTATAATTGTCCTCGCATATACATATAAATCCCCCATGCAACCACATTGAGGTAAGGAGTACATAGATATGAGACCAATAGTGATGGTGGTGATCACCAAGGGTGTCACCCCATCATATCAACATGAAAATAACATACTGAGATCGTCAATGTCTGTGATATGGTGGGGTTACCTTTATAACATCCCCATGATGATATGAAATAACCAGGAAAAATGTTACATGAAACTCAATTTTTATCTGTTTACTCCAAAATCAATTTCATGCCGTCCACATGTGGTCCCACTTTATTTCCATCTGCTTCAGGGGTGGTCTCGATAGCTAAAAGTCATCCAATCCCTATACCATTTGAAACGCCTGGGAATCTCTGTGAAGCTCTACGGGTGAGAGGGGGTCGGAGATGTAGCTGTGTTGTCTAGGGATGTCTCCTTCTCCAATGTGGTCTATGTTTGTTGTTCTTGTTGTGTGGTAGTATTGTGTAGTACATCATCATCTTTTTGCATGTTGCTCTATAGTGGTTCCATTGTTGTATGTGTAAAGCTTGTAGAGGGGTTTGACTTCCCTACTTCAAGCATCGTGTAATGGACTTGTCACAACCAAACACTACTCAAAGAAGAGGGAAGTAAAACACTGCTACTAGGGATGTGCATAGTCAAGATACTTCTGCAATAGGAAGTGGCACAGGTTCAAGTCACAGGGAATATGATCCCCTTGTAGAACTAGCCACAGGGTCACGGTAATGCCTGAGGATGATAGCCTTATGTTGTGAAAACCTCTCAGTCACATGACGTGAGCTCTATGTTGGAAGGTGACATTCCATCCCTGGCTGAGGTCCAGACCGATCTTAACATCATACCATCCTTTGACCAATTAAAGTCCTTCCAAATGATCCTCATGGAAAAGGACCAATTAAAGTCACGGGGAAACAAACCATGTTCATGTCTATGCCAGGAGTGGAAGCTGAGGGATGTTTCTAATATGTGTTGCTGGTGGTTGTGTGCCGTCCTTTAATATGATTCTTATATAGTTGTGAAAATGTGGTTGTCTCCTAGATTTTGTGTGTTTAAGTGTATGAAGACCACATTTGCTCATATAGTTGTTGTTCGGTGTAGGGAAGAATGTGTGATAGATGAGTACACCGACTCAGGGTGGCAAGTAGGGGAAGAAATGTCATAAATATTGTCTCTACCTTGATGCGTCGTAACCAAAAGCTGTGGAGAATGGTGGTTGTAGCAGTAAATGTCACTCGGTGAACAACCAGAAGGTGTATATCTGTGTGGATCAGTGTGGGGCGTGCATTGTAGCCTTTGATGTTGTCTAGTAAACTAGTGTAGCTACCTGAACTAGTCGGAGCAGGCTGGATCGGCGGTGCCAGATCGTAGGAGAGAATCAGAGAACGAAGAAAATGAGAAGGTGATCAGTAGTACCTTATGTGATAAGAGTTACCTCACCTGATACTTAGAGAATCGTGTAGAGCAGCGGTTCCGTGATGAAGTGAAGAGTTTTTGGAGAAAAGGTGGAGCTTTTTCTAAAGAGAAGGTGGAGAGTAAATGTGAAACGGTAGCTACGTGTGAACATTTATAATAAACAAGCTAGCAAGACGACCCCAACCAAATGATGTTTTTGTTGTATTGCAAGCAGCCGTAACCAAGATAAAAGATAGATTTTATGGGCGGAATCATAAATGCACAATAGGGGGCTGATTCACAAAGGGAGTTTAAAAATAAAATATACAAATACCAAGATTTGAACCTGCACAACTAAAAATGAAAAGCACCACTTCAGCTAAATACTTTTTTGGGGATGATACTTTGAAATATGTATATATCTACATAGTATTTGTATCATTATATTTTTATAAGTACATTTTATCATTTTTTGGGGGGAGGGGGCCTAGAGCCCCCATCCCTCCACCTAGTTCCGCCGTAGTTTCATATGTCTAACGGATCCTTCTGACCATATAATACAGGGGAAATGTGGAAGCAATATATACATGCATAGGAGCCCTCTTCGTTTTTTTATATTACATTCTGACCCGGTGATGTAATAATTTATTCTACAGCAAAATATAGGCTGCTCATCAAAAACGCCACTGTAGAACTGGAAGGTGTCAAATGTTATGGGTGGGAAGTAAATTTGACTGAGGTAAAAATTCAGCAGCTCCTTCAACAGTCTTCGAGTGTGCACCTTGTCATTAAGTGCACGCTTTGCACAACCAGGTCATTTGGGTTTGTATGTTGATGCTCATCTCGTTGCATGCAGATCTAATCACAATTGTACCACATATACAGACATGTTACAAGATGAAACATGAACCATAGTATGAGCGAATATTATTGTTCTCAGCATATCGTTGTTACATGCAATATCGACAAAAGTACAGTGCAGTGACCCCCTCTTTTCATGCTTCTATTGAAGACAGCGTTAGCACTGACTCCATCAGTGACAATCCTTCCTCGTTTATCCCTCGTTGTAACCTACTGGTCATCATATTCCCAACCAAAACACATCTAAGACAACGCAAGAAGCCACGGTGCTAGCTATATGTCCAACACGAGTTTCGTTTTGCTGCCCATATGTCCACTATAGGAGTCTATGTTCCAAACCTTGGATTCTCATCCGACAGTTGCAGAAGAATTTACCTATAACCGACACGCCCGAGAAATTTATACTTTTCAATAGGATTAGCACACGAGACATGATTAACATAGTGAAAGATGCCCACAAGCGTACGTGTTACAAGTTGCAGCTATTTTAATTATATTTTATTTGTGTGGGGTTCAAAGCATCCGTTGTATGTAAACAGAAGGTATCCCGCGTGTAAAAAGACGACTTTACCTAGTTTTGACTTTTTTGCTATATTGGGTTCTTTGTCCTTTTAAAACCTAGGAGAGTCAGAGTACACGTGTCCCTTGTCTGGCATGACCATGGACTTTTCTGCAATATGGGATTCTTGGAACTGTTCGGGTTCAGCCTCCTATGGTCTCAGTATCTCACATCTACTCATGACTGCTCGTAGGTGGGTCACATTCCCCTAAAGTCGTGGGAAAAAAGATTTGTAGATTGCGACTTTGCGAGTGGGTGTGTAAAAAGGAGTACTCCGAACGCGTTTCCGAAAAAGTATGTAGCTAACCCTACCATCCAAGATGTGCCCCCAATCATACAACTAGAAAGGCCACAATAATACCATCGTGAAAGACAGCATACAACAACGAGAATTACATTACAATCCGCAAGAAAGGATAGGGTGCAAAGCATGGGATCGTATAGTTAATCAATCATGTTGAGTCAGTATTGTTCACTCAAATTTCGTTGATAAAGTTAATCTTTATGGTTTAAAAAAAAATCGTCAATCATTTCCGAATAGAAAAACTAATCCATTGAAACACTACATCCATAGACTTGGGATCATGATGTTGCTATGCACAACCTTTAGAAGCCTCTTGAGATGTTCCACAACTTCCGATGTTAAGAAATCAAAATTGTCAAATACAAAAGGTATAAAAACATGTTGATAGTTAGGGCATGCTTTTCCATTCTTCTCTACTTCAATTGAGACAGTTTTGAGAACAACTTGTCCAACAGTAAATGTCCCGCCTCTCAGGCCTACAAGTAGAAAAAGTCCAGTCAGATCCACACATGCATGCTTTCCTCCAACCAATTCAAAAATTAAGATATCAGCCAGTCTAAGTGTTGACCTGCAGGTTGATCAAAAAGTTAACAGGTGCCTCTTTCATAGAAGAAATTCCAACATGTCTAACTATGTCATAGAGAACATTCTGAACAAGAACATGTCTATACTTGAATTCAGATAGCTCTCTGCAATGAATTACATACTCCCCAAAAGTGTCTGAAAATGTCTTATGACAAATTAGAAATATTTCATCGACAGGAAATAAAAAAATCATGAGACGGTACCTAAGGATAGTACCATACTCCACTGGTGACATATGCAAGCCTTATCCATAAATAGGAATAGTAAGGAGAAAATCTTGAACATGATCAATTTCTATACGCTTAAAAACTGCTTTTGTCTAGCGGTGATCTCAAATTTAACTTCCATATCCTCATAATTTTACTAAAAAAGGAACTTATCAAAGCATGTTGGACTCTAGGGAGACCGGTGTTCTTCTTAGAAAAACTACTAAGGTCAAAAGTTAGGATGGTAACATGAAGATAATATAAAACATTATCAAAAATCAGAATTCATATTGTAGATCTCGTTGCCTCGTAAGATATGATCTTAAAGCACTCAAGATTGGACTCAGGAGGCCAGAAAAGTGTATGAGTAAGATACTATCGCCTAGTAAAACCCCAAGCTTCTGAGAGGAAAGGAAAAGTAAGTAATCCGTCATTGAAGTTTTCCAATAAAGGACCTCGACAAACTACAATATCTTCAAGAGAGTTTCGCAAACCCTTGTCAAACAATGTTGCAACCTTCTCCATGTATGTTAGTTGACATGTGCGGAAGTCAAACATTAGCATGGCATACTCATATAAAAATGGAGCAAAAGGAGCTCACTATGTGGATCACCCAATTGCGGAAGAAGATTCATCATCTCAACAATATTTGTAGCCCTCTTCATGGCTAATCCCTCAATAAAGTCTTTGTCCCGACCCACTACTCCTCCAAGTAGTTTCTCTCTCAACAAAAGTTTCATGATATCAACGAGGAACAACCTCTTGTGAATCTTGCTACTATCACATATAGGCTAAAAACTTTCAGTTTTACGAATAGCTAGTGTTAAGGGTATAAGTACATGAAGCTCGATTAATGGAGGTTTGAAATGAGCCTTGCGCTCCCCAAAACCTTCCTTTCCAAAACTCAGCCAACTCCATTATAACCATAAAATCTTCCATCTTTGCGCTGATAAATTGATCCAAGACTTTAGTTCTTACACAGTAGCGGGCTTATACAACTCACCTTTAATACACACATAAAAAACATGGGACAAGAACGTAAACAGTTCCGGTGGCCTCAAACCTGCATTCACCGCATTCGAACATGAGATATATGATGATTAATAAATGCAAGAAAAATGGGAGATGGGTTGACGGAGAGAGGAAAAGTAGGTAAGCAATAAAGCGTGTCGAATCAATACAAAAAAAAGAACGAGAATTAGTCACGGAGGATGCATAACTGAATCTAAAAAGATAATGTGTTCGCAAAACTAAATTTAAACTAACCAAAGAAAATGTATACATCTAAGGAAATATTTGTGAGAATGTTATTTTGTTTTTTTAAGCATGCCGCCATTCATTGATTCATAGTTTAAGCAAAATAGCTTGTATTCAAGTCCATCACACGCCTGGTAAATATGATGCTATTGAGGAAGTAATAGGGGTGCTGCTTCTATTGTTGGAAACGAGAGGATGCACTTGACACCTCACAGATCCATGTTGATTTACCTTCCTTCTTCTTCAATATTATCCTCTATGTATTCAAACCTTATTTTGATATTACTCTTAGAACTTTTAAAATACATACTAACACTTTCATTGACAATGGAACTAGGGTTTCCTTATATATATGGTTAATAGCGTGAGATTCCATCTTGATAATGTATTTAAGGCATGGTTTGTATTTATTTTTGTAATTCATGTCTCTACAAAGTTTATCATCGATCTTCTGTAACTGTGTGATCTATTTAAAATTTGTTACAAGGTGTGCTACAAAGTTATATATTCCTAATGAAGAAGTTTAATGGCCAATGTGATAAAAGAAACGTAGTTACCCTTATTTGTTGCTTGTTCAATGAAATTGAAGTCATGTATCTATCCTTAAGATTTAACATGCAAGATATTACCAGATTGAGATGCCAACTGGGTAGATATATCTTTTCTGTCTAGTACATTATTTTTACATAGTAAGATAGCATCAACGGCGTTACTAATGAACGAACATAAATGATTTTCTTGACACTACTAACAATAGAAGGCACACCCCTGTATATAAAAGAGATGGAAAGACAAACCCCGACAGATAGACTCTCCCTAATGGTTATGCTAAAGCATCTAAATTAGTTAACATGTTTAATATCACATGCAATAATAGAATCAAGACTTACATTCTTTGATTTCATCATCAATGATATATAACATGTCTTGAGGGGTATAAACCCAAAGTAAAATGTTAAATGATCATTAGAATAAATCAAGAGAATTTCCAATTGAAGGGTATGATAGTTCAATCAGAGAGAAAGGATAACAGTAGGTGCCTCATTATGGGAAGTTGTATGTCAAAGTCATATAAATGGCTAAATAAAAATAGAAATTGCACATACCTTTCTAACAATGTCTAACACTCCAAAAGTCTTCCTAGAATTTGGGGTTAAGCTTTCCAGTGCCTAATTCCAATATAGATAGACATAAACTCCATTAGTTATGTGTTTTGATTTACATACTAATAACATTGTATTTTGACTATAAAACATTACCATAGAATCAGACTGATCTGAGGATCAACTGAGAAATCTCATGCCAACCCTGAGCACGATGTTAAACCGTCCATGGCGCACAACCTAGATCTAGAGGGTGGGAATCTAGATTAAATGATGATGAAACCATTGGACAACACTTGGCAACCTCACACAGGGTAAAATAGTTCCAATAGAAAAGGGGGTTTCATGAATGAGCATAAGAGAAGACTTATTGATCATCGCTGAAAATATCCCCATCCTTCCCATGATTGAGGGCACTCAATCTCCCTTTGCAACTAGCTACATAGTTCTTTCCAACTCAGGTTGCAAACCTATCTCTGCTGGAACCAAGTCCCTGAGAAGGTTTTGGAAAGGTTATGTATGTATGAACGGATCTTTCAATCAATATATGAGATGACATTGTGGTTGTGTTTTGGGAAGATACGTTGTCATTGCTTCTTCATTGGACGGTGCACCACATGGTTATCACAATTGCCTCTAATGGTGTTTGCCACTTCTAGTGAGGGGTTCTGCTTAACGATGGGTTTTTCTTAGCCAAGAAACGTGGCTTAGAGTAAGAGGTAGACAACACAACTATGATTTTGTTGTAAGGAATGATGGATCCAGTAGTGGTAGTGCTAGCTGTGAAAAAAAAGGTACCAACTTGCGATCAGGCTGAGAGGGGTCTCGATACTTGTTTCAAACTTACAAACCTAGCACCTACGAGATGAGGTCGAGCACGGATCCTCACAAGAGGCTTGAATGATTCTGAATATCATCAAAGAATCATCCAGATTGCTTCTAGATCACGTGACCACTACTGGTGAATTCAAGAGGACACAACTAGGAGGGTGAAGGATTGATTTTCTTCTTTCATAGCATGGTTGTCATAATCATGGAAGAGCAGTGAACAAAGTATGTGTAACATCCCTGACTTGGGTTATGCTTTAACTGTAACATCCCTGACCTAGGTTATGCTTTAACCCTAGGTGTTTTGCTTAAGAAAGATAATTATATGCTTGATATTATCTTTTGAAAAGTAATCAAGGCTCAAGAGGAACTTATATTTCATTTTAGTCCTTTTTAAATAATGTTGAAAATAATGTTTTGTTTGTTATGGACTAAAGTGCAATTTACCCAAGTTGAGGGGTTAATTTGCAAATGTTACATGATAATATGTTCCTCATATGTTGAAGCATCATGGGAATGAAGATGATCCATAGGTATGGCTAGTGAGAGCCTGAGTACCAAGAAAGAGCTGATAAAGCAATGTTTGTGCATTAAAACCTAGTTTTAGTGTAAGGTGCAATTTACCCAAAACCTAGGCTTCAATATGAAATTTACCACTTCAATAAGGTCCTTAATAATTCTTGGCATCATGTAGAGCAAATAAAATGAGAGGGGGTGCCTCATTTGAATCACTTTGAAGGAGAGAGAATCTTGATATTAAAATAATCAAGATTTAAGCATAAATGGAACTTTACTTCAAATTGATGCAAAAATAAATATATTAATTGAAGGGCCTTCAACCAAAAACGAGATGGTTGGATTTGTTCAAGTTTGAATACCTTTGTTCCTTGGCTAGGCCACGAAATATCTAACTTGAGTGGAGAGTCCACTCACCTTAAGTTAATGGAAAGTAATATCCACTAAAATGGGATATTAATATAAAATGATTAAGGTGGTTAATTTCTTTTCCCTTAATTCATGGATAATGGAAGGGAATTTGGAGATAAGGAATATAGCTTTTCATGCACGCAATTGAGGAGGAAGAGGTGGCACAAATTTTGGAATAAAAGGATTTTTATAAGGAATTTTCTCTCTCATTGATTTTCTTATAAAAAGACCCTTTACCACTCAAACCAAGGACTTTTTCGAATCCACTTCTTTCCTTTTCTTGCAAAAACGATCAAGGGAGCTATGGACATCAGGAAGACGAACCTCAAGCTGTTTGTAAGCTTCTTGACCTTCGTTCATCTTGATTTCATGGTGGAAATCACAAATCAATGTATGGTTTCTTCATATCTCGATCCCATCTTCACTTCTAACCATTCATTTTCCCAGATCGGGGACTATCCAAAATTTACTCCTATTTACTCCTAATGAGTAAATTTTGAATGGGTTTCTAATTTAATATATATATAATATTGTCATATTTATATATTAAGTTAAACATCATGCATTGATGATCTCATCTATAAACCCTAAAGTGTCAATCTGGACTACACAATGTCTACCCTCATATTTCTAGAATATATACAATGATTAAATATGTGACTGATAATAAAATGTAGATATGAAAGAATACATATTTTTATTATTGATTGGGTTACTAGTCAAATAAAATGAAAAAATAACGTAACTGACACGAGCCGCTGAGATGAAAATGAGAGAAGACCATGGGCAATGGAAGGCGCACAAGTGGCAAAGAGCAAGAGGATGATCGCGTACTAAGCGATGGATCTTCTACGAGCAAGAGGATGACTGGTTGTTGGATTCCCTGTTGATCATTTAAAAACATGCAGTTGAAGAGGTGAGGGTTCAGTATATGGGGGTTTACGGATGTAATGACTCCATATAAAATGTGTTGAATAGACTTAAAAAAATACATCGTTTATGGGTAAATGTCTGCAATGACACCGAAGCCAAATCCATCAAGTATAGGATATCTTCCATGGGATATCTTCCATCAAATTGTTGTGAAACATACATCATTTATGGGTATACGTCTGCAATGATGCCCATTTATAGGTCTTGAAGCCACCCTAAAACCCAAGCTATGCACGATAGCCATAAATCCTAACAATTATATAAAAGACTATAATGACATGTTTGGTTTGTAGGAAAGGATTAGAACATGATGTGTCTAAGGATGGGATATGAAGGTATAAGTGAGGGATGGGAGAATGGTTAATCATGTCCTATGTTTGGATGCAATGCCGAATAGGATAGTGATACCTTTACATAAGAATTCCTAGTTAATCCACTAATGATGTACTCTATTTTGAAGATCAATGATGAATGATGTACTATTTATAATAAAACATGTTCAACAAGACTATGAAGAACCTAATGACATTTTGTGATTGTGAAATCTTTTCATAGAAATTGTTTTCAAGAAGAAGAAAGCAGGCACTTACGAGTCATATAATAGATGTAATAAGGATCAAAGCAAGCACCATCCTTTTATGATTGTGGCAATGTACTTGACAAGAATTAATGCTTAAGGAAGAAAATATTTCTTAGGAGTTCACAATCAATTGAAAATCATTGTCATTATCAATGGACGAAGTTGATAGAAAATGAAGATCAATAAACCAAATATATTGAACTAGTAACCAAGATACAGATGATCTCGTCACCTTATGTGGCAGTATCTCTCGTACCTTGTCTGCAAGACAATGAAGATGAAGCCTTCAGTGCCTACGACAATTGGAGGAAAGAAGAAGCCATTGACGCCACACACTTCAGCACCAGCAAGGGTATCCACAGCGGGAGAGGACGACGACGTTGGTAGATGACGGTGGTGTGGTGAGCAAGAGGTTGACGGTGGTGGGGGAGCTCGCAGTAAGGGTCGACGGAAGAGCTGGGAGCAGAGAGAAGAGCGTCCACCGGTTTTATGGGTGCTAAGAATCGCTCCCAAAGAGCCAGGCAAGAGGCCAGTACCCTTGCGCCTCAAGGCGAGCGGCCAGTGCTGAGCTGTTCCTGCAGTGAACAATAGACCGAGGACCCATATGGCCTTCCTGGGATGTACCTCAAGGCAAGATGGCAGTGGGTGGGTTCGTAAACTGGCGAGATGACATCATCAGAGACCAGGAGCCCCTCGACCCCTCCACTTGTTGTGGGTGAAAATTATGAAGAGGACTCAATGAGGAGGCACACTGCCATTGTGGCCTTCTCCCAGATCTTGGGTGATGTTGTGGAGGACGAGAGTAGATGTACGATGGCCGCAGCATTGGTGTGGCCTAGCATGATGAGCATGCCCTTGTGCCGTCTTCGTCGAAGAATAAAGACACGAGCACGTGGTAACTGAAACCCTATAAGGGAGAGTCCCGATCATGATAGTTAACCAGACCCTACTCTATAGGGATGGTTATTGTGATATAATCGACCCAAGAGATCAAGAAGTCTCTGAACAAAATAGCTATAAGGTCGCTTATTATATGAAAAACCGACCCTACAGGTAGTAGTCACCGAACCACCTGTAAGGTCAGTTATCTAGGGAAAATAAACCCAAAAAGTCTCAAAAAATTGAACCTACAAGGTCGGTTGGGTGAAAAAAACCAACCCAATAGAGGTAAGTGGTACCCGATTTTTTTTTACACTATTAGGTCGGTTATTGGGCAAAAACCGACCCTATAGCTCGACACTTATGGATGCAAGAAGGCAAAATGGAGCTAATTTTAGCAGTGGGAAACATGTTGGGTTGGTTTTTTTGATAAAATTGATTCTATGTTTATGTGTGTGAGCAAAATTTTGATTTTGCGGGTCTTTTGTAACATCAATTATCTTCAGTATAATCAACCTTGTACCTCAACTGATACCCGGATTTTTTCCTAGTGACTTATTGCTTCAATTTTGTTTAAAAGAAATGATGTAATAGCTTATTAAGTCGGTTTTGGTAATAAAAGTTACACTTTCGACAATGACGTTATTGGCCAAAAATGTAGTAGTGAAGGGTTTTATGTGAATATTTGATGGTGACACTTTAGGATTTAAATATGTACAAATTAAATGATTGGGTTCACTTTGCTTTCTCGATTGGAATGCATGAACATAATTGAAGTGTATTCTGCATGATAATCTACATGGCTCACCATTGAGGTACGTGGTTACGCCTATTACTACCCGCATTAGTTTGTTGGTGTTTTCCGAGTGTTTCTTCAGGATTGAACAACTAAACTATTAGATGCTTGTTTAGTAATCTTCAACTATAATGGCACTATGTGAATCACATAAATAAAGATTATGTGGAGAAAATGACAGTTCCTATTTGCATGTAATTGATTATTATATGTTGTTATGTACTTTCACACTTTTCCACGCACCCCACATACATAATATAACTTGTTATATTGATCTGTTCTTTTGTTTGTTGACCATTTAGGTACATGATAAATGAAAAGATGGTTAGAGACATGATAAACCAGATGAAGTGACATGAAGGCATTCATCTAAGGTGGATTTAGGTAGACACTTATTATCTATGTACAATTTTGTTGATGGAATTTCATGTAAAAGCATCTTGTAAACAATATTTGACATGAATGAAATTATTTTCTATTATTTATTATTTGATTAAAATTTGGATACTTGGGAAAAAATGTAGGTAATGTCTCTCATCTTTTTGACCTTCCTTATTTGGGGGTTTCTGGAAAGTGAGGTCGTTACATTTGGTATTAGAGCCCTAAAATTTTCAAATAATATTTAATAGTTTATAATTTCAAGTAATCTATAGATATAACATGGAATTATCAGGGAATTTTCTAAAGACGATGGTGTCTAGAAGGGACCACGAACCAAGGGATGGCGATACTTTCATCTGCACCACTAGTCATTAGCAATAAGAAAAATGTGAATATGTTTATGTGACCCAACCTCCCATACATGCATGCGGAGAAATTTATGCATGATGCATGAGAAAGAAATTGAATATAAATGAGAAACATGAATAATCAAGGGTTATACATGTAAATGAAAACATGAATATAACTTTCTCATCACCCTAATTCCAGCTCTAGACGAATGGAGTAATAAATAATACCCCCAGTGAGTGGGCATGCTACCCCCTATGAGTGGGTAAGCTATTGAGACTACCCCCAGTGAGTGGGTATGTTATTGGAAGTACCCTCAATGAGTGGGTATGCAATTGAAACTGCCCCCAACAAGTGGGTATGTTATTGAAATTACCTTTAGAAGATAAGTACACTACCCCCAGTGAGTGGGTACGTTGTTGAAACTACCCCCAGTGAGTGGGTGTGCTATTGAAATACTCCCATTGAGTGAGTATTGATATCATGGAAAGAGATTACCCCAGTGAGTGGGTAGATCATTGAAATACTCCCAGTAAGTGAATATGATACTACAAATGCCCCCAGCGAGTGGGAATACCACAAACATTGGACAAATACATGTTGAGACGTTATAACATAAAATGTATGTTCAACATAATATGGTTACTATATATATATATATATATATAAAGTGAATGACTTAGGTAACTTTGTCTTCCATGCATATGTGCACGTGGAACAAGGTATTGATGAGAAAAGTTTAACAACATAAGCAAACTATGAATAATGCATTTATGGATATAACTTGCTCAATCCATGTATTAATTGTTGGATAAATTGGATATTATGATAAATCCCTTTTGTTTCGATGATGACAAACATTTCATTCTTAATGTTCTAACGAGCTACTTAAGTGTGCAGGAATAAGGTGGATGACAAAGCAACTAGGGAAAATCCACGAGCTTACATATTTATTTTCATGCAATGTAATCACTATTGTAAAAACTTGTACAGATATATAATGTACAAGTACTTAGATTGCATGTAAATCAAGCGTTAGATCTTCCCTAGCTAAACACCTCACTTAGACAAGTCATCCCCTTCCAATAGGATCACAATATGCACACTCACACATATAATTAGTGCCTAAATTGACAGTTGCAAATAAACGTTAATCCAGAGAGCCTGTCGGTCGACAAAACTTCGACCGAGTAGGTATCTCGGTCGACAAATTGCCGACCGAGATGGTCTCTGACAGCAACTGCAGAATAAAGTAACTAGCCGTTACTAATGCACTTAACTTATATCTAACGGCTAGTTAAGCACTTAGAAGCCTCTAGAAGTTGTCTAGAACGTCCTTAAGTATTCATAGGCCACTCCTATAAATAGGACATGCCTTAGGACACCAAAACACACCTAAGATATACTTGTGCTATACTTGAGCTTGAATACACACTTGCAATCTGATTTAGAGCAATAGAGCAATTCCTACACTTGCCATTCATTCCTATTGCTCCCATTTCGTGTCCTATAGGCTAGTATCTCCTATTCACTACAATCACATTGTCATACACATTGGTTAGGAGATATAAACGCTTGATATAGGAAAATCAAGCCTTGTGCTTACAACGGTATTGTAATTTCTATTTTTCCTTCTTGTTCCTTTTTATCTTTTGTACTCTCCTTGCTACTCCTAGGGTGGGAGGCTGCGGATTGGAGAGGGTTGACTTCTCAGGTGGAGAAGGGGACTTCAAGCTACTTCAAGAAGGCTATCGCACGGGAAGCTACTTCAGAAGGCTGGTGCAACGGGAGTTGGTGCACCTACTTCAAGGGAAGGCTGCTTCAAGGTTGGGCGATTACTTCTGGGTGAAGGTTGCTTGAAGGGTTTGGGAAAAGAAATTGTATTTTATGTAAAGTCCTTGCGAGGTAATAAAATAAATTTCTTTTCAAATCCCGGTTGGGTAAGCAACCGGGTAGTGGACTGACGGCTATAGTATTTGCTATAGTTGGAACCACTCTAAACCCTGTGTCTCCTTGTCCAATATTTTCATTGTGGTTGTTTGAGTTTAATTAATTATTAAAATCTCCATAAAACTCTATTCACCCCCCCTCTAGTAGTTTTCAATTGGTATCAGAGCGAGGCTTCAAGGAACCCTAACAAGGTCTTGAAGAAATGGGTGATGGAATGCTCAACAACCTCAACATTGAAGGGACTCTTGTTGCTAGGCCGCCGGCGTTCGATGGAACAAACTACCAATATTGGAAGAGGAGGATGCAATTCTACTTCCAAGGAATCAACTGGGATTTATGGAGAATGGTGTCTACTCCATACGTGCTTCCTCAAAACGAATTTGCGGAATGGGATGCAAATACGGTAAAACTAGCCCAAATGAATGCAAAAGTTGTAAGTATTTTATATTG
Source organism: Alisma plantago-aquatica (assembly GCA_963693085.1). Lineage (NCBI taxonomy): Eukaryota > Viridiplantae > Streptophyta > Magnoliopsida > Alismatales > Alismataceae > Alisma > Alisma plantago-aquatica. The sequence continues at coordinate 842,636,296 of OY856413.1, forward strand.
TTCTATTTCAGTAGGAGAATTTAATAGAATATCAAATTGTGATACAGCTTATGACATTTGGCATAAACTATCTATAACCTATGAGGGTACAGCCCAAGTTAGAAATTCCAAAGTTAGCATGCTTAAAACGAAGTTTGAACATTTTCGTATGGATCCAAATGAGTCTATTAGTGAAATGTTTTCAAAATTCTCTACTATTGTTAATGGTTTAAGTGCCCTAGGAAAACCTGTTCTTGAGGAAGATCAGGTATCAAAAATTCTTCGATCACTTCCTCCTAAATACAAGCCAAAGGTGACAGCCATTGCAGAAGCAAATGACCTCACTCGACTCAAAATGGAGCAACTCATTGGCAATTTAGAAGCTCATGAGGCAGATCTAGAAGAGGAAGAGACAAGAGAACATGAACGTCAACATGGGAAAAAGAAGGACATTGCATTCAAAGCTTCAACTAGAGACAATCATGACACAAGTGAAGATGATAGTGAAGAAGAAACTCTCGTTGTAAATGGTAAGAAATATAAAAGTTTTAAAACTAATAAAACTTCTAGTGTTTCTTCTTCCAGGTGCTTCGAATGTGGTAAGAAAGGACATATGAAAAGTGATTGTCCAACACTCAAGAAAGGGAAGAAATCATCCCACAAAAAGAAAGAAAAAGCATATCGAGCTGCATGGGATGATTCAAGTGATGATAGCGATGATGAAGAAGCAGAATGCCTCATTGCTACAACAAATGAAGACGAAGAAGAGGTAAGTCTTTATGATCTATCAAAAGAAGATATAATTGCTAGTCTTCAAGATACTCATCAGAAATATATTGAGTGCAAGAAGAAACTTAAGAAAGCAAATAAAGATTTAAATGCTAAACTTCTTGCTCTTGTATCTGAAAATGAAAATCTCAAAAAGGAAAATGAAAATTATGCTCTTCAGTTAAAATCAGTAGAAGCTAATTGCAATCTTCTTTCCTTAGAAAAGTCAAATTTACAAACTCAAGTGAATGATATTCAGAAACAACCTATTCTATGCTCACATTTAGATTATGATGAGGTTGTCAAAGAAAGAAACTCTCTAGCATCCAATTTAGATCAGGCAAAGAAAGATATTGCTAAGTTACAAAGAAATGTAAATGAGTTAAGAGGAAATGACATACTTGAAAATATTCTGAAAAACTCCTCTAGTTATAATGGAAGAAGAGGATTAGGATACGATCCAAGGAGAAATAAACCTAAAAAAGTTAAAGCATCCAAGATTATATTTGTACCTAGGAACACAATTCCTAGAAAGAGAAATGAAGTTGATGCTATTAGTTGTCATTATTGCATGCGTCTTGGACATTATTCATTTTCATGCCCATATAAGAAAAAGAATGATGAGTTAGCTTGGATCCCTAAAACCTAGTAGCTTAACATTGACTAGTTGAGATTTGACCTAAACTGATTATTGATATCAAAATGTCTTATCTCAACACAATTGAGCTCTAATTTGCATTATCTTTTTTTTTTGAAAACAATTAACAGTTCTGAACATACTCCAGAAACTTAGTCGGTCGAGAATTTGTCGACCGAGTGAACCTCGGTCGAGAAATTGTCGACCGAGCATATCACTGTTCTTTAGAATATTGTACAAATGCTGAATTCTTCTGAAATTGATCAAAATTGCTGTCTATTTGTGGTTAATGACTGTACAATAAAGTATAAATTATGGAAATCATCCTTGAAAGATTATGTGAAGTTAATTTGGTCAAAAACCAAAATTATGCATAGCTTAAAGAAAATTTCTGTTTTATCATAACATGCCTTTATTGTTCTATCATTACATAGGCAAGCAAAAGAATCTATTGATGGTATATCTCTTAGAAATGCTTGCAAAGAATATAATGTTTTCAATTGATATATTCAAAAGATTTGAAATATTCATTGTGCTTTCATGATTAGTATCATTTAAATACGCATCAAAATTGATCTACATGCTTAATTGGAAATCTGAAATTTCTGCCTCTTGGTTAAAACAAAATTTAGCCAAGGGGCGCTACGGTCGTAGTCAAGGGCAACCTAAAATAAGCTTTGACAAAATGCTTATTTGGACATCATTTTATTGCACTTAATCTTAGTATACTTCTGATAAAGGTCAAAATCAACATTTAAAATTATTTGTGACCTTAGAAGCATTAAATTGCTTAAATTGTAAGATTAAGGGGGAGCTCATAAAAACAAATTTGATTAATTGATTAAGAAGCTTAGAAAAACATTTGAAGCTTGTTACGACCTTAGTACTTTTTACTCTTGATTATAGAGAATTTCATAAAAATGATATATTTTGTACTTAAAGAACTCTCTAAACAAATCAGGGCTTAACATCCCTTGCATTTGGTTGGAGACATTTTTATGTACTCTAAGATTAAAAGGATTCTCATTCAATTTAGGGCTTAACATCCCTTGATAGATGATAAATAAATATACATTCATTATAAGCTTAAGGGAATCTCATATCATTTCAAGGCTTAACATCCTTTGCAAATGATTGAGAAACAAATTGTGGATAAATTAGACAAAAATGATATTTAATCCATGTTCCTAATAGGATATCTATTTAAGGGGGAGCATAATATAAAATTAAGGGGGAGAAGAAAAATAAAATATTCAAATTGGATATCTTTTTGAAATGACAAAGGGGGAGAAAGAATATAAAATCTAAAATATAAATGAGTTTCATCTTGATGGCCAACACTCACTTGCAATACAAGAATGGCTACAAAAGGTAACTTTCAGGTATGAAACTCACATGCTTTATATTTCCTTATTTCATATTTAGGAAATGTTTGTCATCTTCAAAAAGGGGGAGATTGTTGGATAAATTGGATATTATGATAAATCCCTTTTGTTTCGATGATGACAAACATTTCATTCTTAATGTTCTATCGAGCTACTTAAGTGTGCAGGAATAAGGTGGATGACAAAGCAACTAGGGAAAATCCACGAGCTTACATATTTATTTTCATGCAATGTAATCACTATTGTAAAAACTTGTACAGATATATAATGTACAAGTACTTAGATTGCATGTAAATCAAGCGTTAGATCTTCCCTAGCTAAACACCTCACTTAGACAAGTCATCCCCTTCCAATAGGATCACAATATGCACACTCACACATATAATTAGTGCCTAAATTGACAGTTGCAAATAAACGTTAATCCAGAGAGCCTGTCAGTCGACAAAACTTCGACCGAGTAGGTATCTCGGTCGACAAATTGCCGACCGAGATGGTCTCTGACAGCAACTGCAGAATAAAGTACCTAGCCGTTACTAATGCACTTAACTTATATCTAACGGCTAGTTAAGCACTTAGAAGCCCCTAGAAGTTGTCTAGAACGTCCTTAAGTATTCATAGGCCACTCCTATAAATAGGACATGCCTTAGGATACCAAAACACACCTAAGATATACTTGTGCTATACTTGAGCTTGAATACACACTTGCAATCTGTTTTAGAGCAATAGAGCAATTCCTACACTTGCCATTCATTCCTATTGCTCCCATTTCGTGTCCTATAGGCTAGTATCTCCTATTCACTACAATCACATTGTCATACACATTGGTTAGGAGATATAAACGCTTGATATAGGAAAATCAAGCCTTGTTCTTACAACGGTATTGTAATTTCTATTTTTCCTTCTTGTTCCTTTTTATCTTTTGTACTCTCCTTGCTACTCCTAGGGTTGGAGGCTGCGGATTGGAGAGGGTTGACTTCTCAGGTGGAGAAGGGGACTTCAAGCTACTTCAAGAAGGCTATCGCACGGGAAGCTACTTCAGAAGGCTGGTGCAACGGGAGTTGGTGCACCTACTTCAAGGGAAGGCTGCTTCAAGGTTGGGCGATTACTTCTGGGTGAAGGCTGCTTGAAGGGTTTGGGAAAAGAAATTGTATTTTATGTAAAGTCCTTGTGAGGTAATAAAATAAATTTCTTTTCAAATCCCGGTTGGGTAAGCAATCGGGTAGTGGACTGACGGCTATAGTATTTGCTATAGTTGGAACCACTCTAAACCCTGTGTCTCCTTGTCCAATATTTTCATTGTGGTTGTTTGAGTTTAATTAATTATTAAAATCTCCATAAAACTCTATTCACCCCCCCTCTAGTAGTTTTCATTAATCTTTGGTGAGTTAAATAGCATTGGATTAATAAAGTCATCTAGGAGATGACTGGTGATTGATCTTACAAAGGAAAGCCTATGTATGGTTATGAAATCACCTCATTCCAAGAGAGGAAAGCCAATATATGTATTGTCCACTACAGAGACCAAAATCCTTAGAGAGAGTTCCTCATAGAGAGGATACCCTTAGATAGGGCACACCATCGAGAAAAGAGGATAAGAATGGCGAGGTTAAAACAAGAAATGCTTATTTAGGTTGCATAAAAAGTTGATAATGTGAATCCCTTAGTTCAAATTTTAGGTATGGTGTGCCAACCTGGGGTGTGTCAACCCAAGAGTGGGAAAGGGACCTATGAGGGAGGAAAAACCCTACACCTAAGGGGTCGCATTGTGGCTAAAGAGCCTAACCTCCTCCTATGATCCAAGAGGGAACCCTAGGTTAGGACCTTCCCTAGAAGGGTGAGATGATAAATCGATTTAAAGATTGAGGTAACCATGACACTCACCTAAAAGATGGAGAATTAAGTATACATAATTGAAAGCACATGTATTGAGTATGATTCTTTAGACCCAAGTATTCCATGTCTGATGAACATGAGGAAAAGTCACTATGGAAATGCTTGATGGTGTGAGACCTAGCTCGAAAGTGAAAATCACCATGAGCCCAATGAGAGAACATAAAGTGAATAATGAACACCATAAGAGATGGAGGAAATTCATTTTAAAGAGTTACATATGAAAATAATTTGCTTGAAAATGGTTAAAGTTGTAATATCTCAAATAAACCCTTGAGAAGGGTAGATCCCTAACTCAATCCTAAGGTCAAGTTTGGAGTATTAAAGGTACATGGATTAATGGGATGAGGAGTTCACTGATCCCTAAGACCATTTAGTCAGGAGGTTACAGTTGTGTTTGTTGAGGCCCATGTCTCAAGAGATTGGCCACCTTCATGATGTTCATGTAGCCATTGGGTGAATGTGAGAGACACTCCCTAGATGCATAAGGATAAGATCACTTAAAAAGTACATGTATCCCTAGAGACATCAAGGAAGTGGCTAAGGATCACAATACATGAAATGTAAATATAAAGGATACAAGAAGCCATATAATAATGAAATCTTAAATGAAAGTGTGCACAAACTCAATAGTGAGAAACGCACTTGACTTATCAAATATAAGAATAATGCATAAATAAAAAATATTTATGGTTTGGAACCTAAAATGTGAAATACGAAGATAATATGTGGATATGCCATCTCTGCTCTTGGAATGGGATGAACTATGCTTTTGAACTACAAAAAAATGCTTATTTCATTTTTGTTATGAGTAAGAGAGATTGGGTGGCCACATGTTATGCTTAAAATTTAGATATGAGAATAAATATCCTAAGTTGAAAGTTTAATGACATGACCTAGGGTTTAAGGTGTCACCTCACCCTTATGTGAAAATAAAAGAGATATAGGTTGGAAACCTTGGTGGAAATGGTTTCTACTTACCCATACAAATGTAATCACCAGATGAAAATGAAATCACAAATGAAGATATAATCACCAAATGAAAATGAAACTACAAATGAAGATGTAATCACTAAGAGATGGTATCATGTAAATGCTGAGGATGTGGATATACCTTGAATTGGATCTTAGTAATAATGTAAGGAATTTTCATGTCGATAAAAGATGTTAAAGGTATCTAAGAAGGGTTTCTACCCCATGGTTTTAAATTAAGATGAGTTCTCAATCACCTTAACCTTACCAAGTTCGATTTTTCGGACCAAATTCCTATTATGGAGGGTGAATGTAATATCCTCAATGTTGTGAAATGAATTCATTAAATATAAAGCATGTATTGATGATTAATCTCCCCAATGGTACAATTGAGGGAGTAATGAAGACACCTTTCCGGCATGGGTTTGACCTATGACCCAAGTAAAGCCCAGAAGACTAATTGCTTTGCAAAAAGTTCCATATGGCACAATTTTTAGTAAAAAAAGGAATTATCACAAAAATAAAAGATAATGGCTTCATGAGTTATTAGATAACTAATGTATGAGGAAAATGGTCTCATACCATCTTCTTGGATGACTGGTCAAATTTTAAGGAAAAAATTCCTATAAGAGGGAAGGATGTTATAACATGGTGTTTCCTATTTGTAATATATTTGTTTACAAATAATATAATATGAAGGACACATAAGAAAGATGACTTTCTATGTGTCTTTTTTTTGGAAATTATGGATTGAAAGTGCAAATACTCCATGTGGGGTGGATTTCGTGTAATGAATTGTTTTCAATTAACCATTAATTGATTTGGATAAAGAAAGAGAGGAAAATTCCAATAATAAAGAAATTACTAAAGGCATTTCACAATGGATGTCCTAAATATGGAATTATGTGGAATACTCTAGAAAACAGAGTTTTGGTGCATAAATGAAGGATGATTACTTTATGAATTGTTGAATAATAGAATTATGGAGTCTAGTACAATTTTCCAAAACCCAATAAAATGTGTGGTGTTTTAGTTAATTAAAAGAATATTTATCTAGACATTGTTGGAAACACAATGTCGGGGGAATCAAACATGAATATCTCAGTATGACTTTTGATATACATGGAAATAATAAAGAAAAGAAGATAATTCTAGAAATTGGGAGAAAAGGGATATGTCATGAGATACTAGTTTGTTTTAAAATAATGTTGGAAAAGAGCAAGTTTTTGGATATTCTGATAAAACCCCACAATGTGAATATAAGTTGGGAAAAACATTAATGAGTTCCTATTGTTAAGTTAAGTAATATTTTAGAAACATAAGATAAGAGAATAATCTAGAATTCATTACCCAATTAGTATCATAGATTAGAATGATTTCCTTGATGGATTTTAGTGTGCCAACTAAACAAGAATTCAAAATCAATCGTGGACGTGTAATCTATAATAGAAATATATTGAGTGTCTTCTTTTTTACAACTATGTATATACTTATCCATGTGGTGCTTTGTATTAACCATGAAAGACAAAAGACTAGAAAAAGGAATATAATCCTTTCTAGTTGGCATTGAAATTTTGAGTAAAAAGGATATCTTTATATTATAGAAAGGACATAATAGCAAGTATCTTTACACCAAAATGGTACCTAACCATTTGGGACTTCCTTAAACTACATGGGAGAAAAAAAGGAAATGAGAAGGGAAGTGTTATAAATGTATATTGTCGGTATGATAACACCTCTCATTTCAATACATTACGACCCTCAATGGTCTCTTACCCATGTGTGCAAGGAGGAATCACGTTCTGTTCTTATCTTGCTTTATCCAATGAGTAATTTGGAAGGAAAAACCCAAACATTACTAAAATAGTCATGCATATTCCTCCTTCCCATCTTGTTCTCTCTATGTGGTGCATATATATGGTGTGGTATACTGCTTGATGTCAGGAGGAACGGGATGCAGACCCTCAAGTACCATCATCTTTTTTCCCCGAAGTCCTCCTCTTTCTATGTGCAGGAGAGGGTCAAACATAGAGCCATGAAGAGGAGCATGAGGGAGGTGCGACCTGCACCACAATCGATCATGGTTCCTAGTTGGATTGGATTCATTTTCCTTCTCTCTAACTACCTTGTCTAGGGAGGGAGCTCTCCAGATTTCTTGGAATTGAGTAGTAGCTTGTGGGAACCAACAGAGCCTCCACAAGTGGTCCACAATGGTGGTGCATATAGGTAATGGAGCATATCCTTATTCTTTTTGTTCTACAGGTAGGGTTTAAATTGGACTTTCAAAAGCTCAGTCCTCATGGTAATGACCTCCCTAACCGATTCCCTTGGCCATGTTGAGTCCAGGAAGGGCTATAAGAGACATGGGACATCTTTCTCAGGCATTGGTTGGCCTGGAAGAGAAGGTCAGATCAGAAGATCACGACTCCATGTTCAGTTTCCATCATGTGGCGAGAAAGAAGGTGGCATGAGAACTTTTAACCAATATACCCCTAAGTTTGTGATGCCAGGGTTCACAGCACTAGGGGCAGGGTCATCTTTCCACCCCTACTCTTCAATAAACCCTCATGAAATAAAACAAGGAAATTTTGAAGACGTATTAACTAGGGATTGTCCCATTAGATTTTATCTTGTAAAATTCATAGTAATTGTTAGGATACTCGGATCAAGACATATAATATATTAAAATTGATCAGCAAAATGAGTGGAATATAATTGAGACTTGATAATGCTTTCTTTTCTAAAAGTAGTGCAAAGATGGGTTTGAGTGGTGATTAATGCATGCAAACCATTGTTTTGAGTATTAAAATGTTCACGATGTTAAAAACCTCTATTTTATGTTATTATTTGATATTTTGGAATATAGTGGTTATCTAACATGGTTATGATTATAATGGTGAGCAACTAGGTTTTCTAGAGTGGAGTCTCCTTAACATGTGTGATTAAGATCTTGAACATCAATGATGTAACTTGTTATAACCTTAATGTGACTAATACGATATAAGTGTTCCAAATTTTATAACATACTAGATATGATAATACTGGCAAAAATTAATACGAATTAAGTATGTTATATTGTTAAACCAACAAACATGGGGATTAGGGTTTCAAAGCATGACTCTAGTGATAAATTGATACCAAGGAAGCCTAAATCCTTAAATAGAACCGAGTAGGGTTTAATATGAATAATGAGATGGTGACACTTTAGGATTTAAATACATGTAGATTAAATGATTGGATTCCCTTTGCATTCTTGATTTGAGTGCTTGAACATAATTGAAGTGTATTCTGCATGATAATCTGCATGGTTCACCATTGAGGTATGTGGTTACTCCTATGACTACCCACATTAGTTTTTCAATGTTTTCAAGTGTTTCTCAAGGATTGAACAACTAAACTATTGGATGTTTATTTAGTTATGTTAAATTATAATGACACTATGAGTATCATATAAGTAAATGTTATGTGAAGAAAATGGCAGTTCTTATTTGTAAGTAATTGATTGTTATATGTTGTTATGTACTTGCGCACTTTTACTCATACCCCACATACTCAATATAACTTGTGATATTTATCAATGCTTTTATTTGTCAGATATTTAGGTACATGCTAAATGCAAAGATGTTTAAATACATGATAAACTAGATGAAGTGACATGAATGCATTAATCTAAGTAATAAGGATTTAGATAGACACTTCTTCTCTATGCATAGTTTTATTAATGGAATTTCAAGTAAAAGAATTTTTTAACAAAATTTGAAATGAAAGAAATTATTTACTATTATTTATTGTTTGATTAAAATTCGGATCCTTGGGAAAAATTGTAGGTAATGGCCCTCATATTTTTGGTCTTCCTTAATTGAGGGTTTCTAGAAAATGAGGTTGTTACAGTTGTATTCAAACATCAAGGATTCACCTTGAGTAAGAGTAGGAACTATTTCTTCTTTTTATTTATCTTAGATCTAATCATGAAGTGGGTAGTAAAGATTGGCTTGAAAGCTTCCCAATTTAGTTGAATAATTTGTATCTCGTGTGTAATTCTGTCACCATAGTTTGACCATTCCCTTCATCTAGTATGTGACAAAGGTCACTCTATTATTTTTAGTGCAACCCCAACACTCAGATGCTTTTATTCATGGAACATATCCATGTGTATCCCATGTCCATTGAATCTTCCTTATCTTCACCAAATAATGATTTGGGGTCAAACTTAAGAAAACTTATTCTAAGTGACATGTTTTGGATTATTGATATGGATTCCTCAAGGACGTAAGTTTTCCAAGTTGATTGTATCCTTAAAGAGTACTTTGTTATGTGACTCTTAAACATCACCTTTAACTACTTTTCATGATCCCTCATCATCATCCTCTTTAGGTCCCCTACCTCTTCTGGGTCATTTCTCCTTATCCATCCCTTTTACTTATCTTTCTACTTATTGGTTTCATGTTCCTTTTCCTTTTAAGCATCCTTGTTTGTGTTCTATTATTCTTCCTTTTCCTTTTCCTTTTTAGATTCCTTTTTCTTTTTAGCTTCCTTCATTTTTGCAACTTCCCTCTTCTTATTTGCCTATATCTTCCTATTAACCTTCTCATTCCCATCCTTCTTAGTCCAGAAGGTCAGACTTATTCATTGTGGGTTTTTGGAACCATTGGAAGATACTTCTTTGCATGTGTCATTATCAAATAGATTTAGGCGATAGTATATCACCTCATAGTATAATATTCATGCAAATTTCAAAAACGATTATTTCATATATTAGTTTTTACCCATGCTACCCAAAATTGTGAGAGTTTAGATCAATTCAAGACACCTAGAATGAGAAAGAAAAGATGAGGACTCACACTACTTCAATATAATGTGTGGTTTTTAGGGAATTTCCTAGAAAAAAGATGAGTGATGGAAGACTCTCTAGGTTTTTAAATGAGAAAATTTAAGTATAATTTTGGATCCACTAGGACCAGGGAGAACAAGAAACATAGCCACTATCAATAGATGTGTATGAGGTATTACTATCTAGAACCCCTTATGCACATTCTATAGACCCTAGTTTTACTTATTATGGGATTATGGGCTTCCTAAGTTCAATCAAGATTTGAGGATTTGAATAATAATCATCTAGATTTGTGTGTCTAGTTTTGATACCAACTTTCATTGATTCATCCTTATCCCCATTCCTTATCCCACCATTTAGGCAATTGGATTGGAATTGGGGTAAGAGTGAATATGTTACACCAATTTAACCAATTGATTAAGGATCAACATGACAACAAGGGGTCATCAAATTAAGGCCACCAATCAATGGAACATCTTACCTAGAAGCCCTTGGTTGTTAGGTTGATGCATGTGACTTGGAGAGGTTTGCCTTGCTCCCCAAGGTAAGTCGTTGGAACGTTAATCCAAGTCTATATGAAAGTTGGTTTAGGGAAAAATATAAATAGAGAGAAAAATAGGGAAAAGGGAATTTATTTATATTATCTTCTATAAATGTTATCTCCCTTATTATAGATCTAAATTTCCTAATATTTTCATTACGTCTCAACTAATCAAATGATTTTTATTTAAAAAATTGAAATTTATTGCAAGTTTAGATATCAAAATATCATAGTGTATGTAGAGTTATTTATATTATGGTTTTCTTTTATTGTGAATAAACAAAACTCATTATAAATGCCAACTTCCTAATTAGGTAGTCACATACCACAATAGTTTATTGACAATTTCAAGTGAGTGGTTACATAGATGGGTAAAAATTATATTATGAAAGAGTTTAGAAAACTCATTTTATCTCATCATCCCCTCCTTCAAATGTACTTCTATCTCAAAATTTAGATATTTGTGAGGCATTTTGTAATACATTCATCCATATTAGACTTGATCTCCCAAGTGGTGCCTTCACTAATCTGATGCTTTTAGAGTACCTTCATCATATTGGTCTTCCGATTCTTGATCTCCTTACATTTTCTATAAAAGATCTATATTGGGACTTTCTTGAACATAAGAGTGTCCTACAAATCGATATCTGCATGGTTGAAGGTGTATTTTGGATCATTTACACACTTCTTTAGATTTAACACGTGGACATTATTATTGCACATGTTACATTGTCAAGGTAAGACCAACATGTACACGTTCTTCAATATGGCCAAGAATTTCAAATGAAACCACACTTCATGGACTAAGTTTCCCTTTATATATTGCAGTATCCCCAATTGGAATTATATTAAAAAACACATCGTCACCCACTACAATATTATATTATTCTTATAATCATCTGCTAATGCATTTTGGTATATTTTTTCATATACAGACTTTGTTGGATCATATACACAATATTATAATAGAGCTCTAGATCTCTAGAGTTCTATATAACCTTTTTATGAATCCATGTCAATGGAGTAGATACCTACATAGCCTTCAGTGAAGACGGTTTCACCAGATCATGCTGATGGTGGACCAATAGCTATTTTTGTAGGCCAACTTCCCTAGTGGAATGTATCATCCCACAAACCTATAAAAATCAAGGACACATGATCTCAATGAGCCCTCGAACACCTAAACCATTCTCTTAGATTGTTTGTTGATTTGTGGGCTATATGATGTATTGATATTGAGTTGTGTTCCCAATTCCTCATGTACTTCCGTAAATAGAAATTAACTTATAATCATGGTCAAAAAATAATTCAGATAGAAATCACATGCAACCAACCTATTTCCTGAATGTATAATTCTGCATACTCCATAATGTTGGTTTTATTGTTGTCTAGATTGGAATGAAGTAGGTTGACTTATCAAGGGGGTCAACTATATCTCAAATGGCATAAATCCCTTTCTTGGTCCTCAGTGAACCAACCGTAAAGTCTATGGTGATATATTCATGGATTTATAGTGTTTTAAAATACATCAACGCCTATCCAGTATGGCTTTGATTTTCTTATAGGGCAAACACTTGGATAAAAGGAAACAATATCATTCTTAATTTCTCTCCACCAAACAATATTGCTCTAGGTTCTTATACATTTTAGTAGATCATGGATTCATAATGTATTTGAATTAATTAGATTTATGTAACACTCTCTCCCGCAATTTAAACTCCTATGGGACCCATATAGATGTTTGTAATGAATAGCCCCTTTCATATCGATAGAGAGATCATTTTGGGTTTTACTAACAGCTTTGTCTTCGCTCTAGCATTTATGTGTTCTTATGTCTTATATGGAATTCAGAATGAAGCCTAAAATTTACACTGACGTTGACTAGTCTGAATTTTTCACCCATATGTCTCAGATCCCATGGAAATAAAACCCTCATATTCCTCCAATCAATGGAAAAACAATATCACATTCACATGCTTCTAGCTTTGTGCACCTTTCACCACATTTGCCTTACCAAGGTGATAGAAATTTGTGAAACCAAAATCATTAAAATATTTCATCCAACTTTCTACCTAAGGTTCAAAATTTATGTGTTATAATGTAATTTAGGATCATATGGTCCATGAGTATATTAATATCATAACTATATAGATAATGTTGGTGGATATTCATAGCATAAACATTAGCAGCTTCTCAAGTTGAGGATTATATAGTTTACTTCATTGGGATACAACTGGTAGGATTCATAAGCAATATCCTTTCATTCTTTCAACATGACACATCTCAATCAAGATTTTGGGTCATCAGTGAAGATAAAAAAACCATCAGTTCCTAAAGGAAGATACAAGACATGAGCAGTCGTTACCTCTGCCTTGAGGTTGTAGGATCCAAGCTCACAAGCATCACACTAGATGAAAAATTCACATTTTATAGTGAGCTTCGTGATGTGCAACAAACTCTTATGAAAATTAAGAATGAAAGGTCTATAATAACCAAAAAGTACAAAAAAAACTACAAATATCATACATGGTTTTAGCATCATGGGGTCAACACAAACGTTTTTTCCCAATATAATGTGATCCAAGAACATGACTTCAAAAAATTGAAATTCTGATTTTGAAATTTCAACATAAAACTTCTTCATTTGACAAATGTCTAGGACCTTATGGAGGTGTACATGGTGTGACGTAACATCATTTAAATGTATGAGGATTTCATTGATAAAGACCACTATGAAGTCGTCATGAAAGGTTGTAAGACGCCATTTATTAGATCCATAAAGACTCTCAAGGAAATGTTCAATCTAAAGGGTATGAACATAAACTCATATTACCCATATCAAATTATAGATTGGGAGATCTATTCATTCTAATTATTGACTTTGTGGCATCCAAATCGAGTACTGATTTTGGAGAACACATGTGAAGAGTAGAGTTCTTTGAGTAAATCATCAATCATTGTTAGAGGGCATCTTTTTCCTTATTGTAACATGGTTAATAATATGATAATCAATGAACATCCTCAAAGTTCCATACTTCTTCATAAATAAGAGTAAATTTTCTCCCTATAGGGAATAACTATGGCACACTAAACCCTCACCATGCAATTAATACAACTACTTCTTCATTCAGTCAACTCAATAGGATCTATCATATATGTTCTTCAGAAATAGGTGTGGTACATTGTTCCATCTTTATGTAAAAATCAATATCATGACTTTGAAGACATCCTTGGGAGATCTTCTAGATAGAAACTAAGGTACTCTCATAGTATATCAACAATTTTCTATGGTGGTTGTATCAATATCGACCACGGTCACAGTCGTTAGGCATGCTTTATACTGTTTGGCAAGCCTGGATTATGACTTAATTGAAGAAATGAAAATTACCACTTTGGACCATTCTTTCCAAAATAACAAGAATAAGGGAAGTGAACATAGACATAATGACTTTCTATACCTAAAAATCAATTACAATATGGATCCATCCATCCCAAGGATGAGGTCAAAATCTTCTATGTATAGTAAGATGAAGTCAGGCTCTACCTGGTGATCAACATAATATAAAGGGCCTTATTCTAAAACATGCTAGGAGTTTTTCATCCACCCACTAGGAATTTCCACATAAAGTGTCTACCCTAACTCATCCAACTTCTTGTTAAGCACATACACTAGACTTTTAGACATGAATATATGAGTTGATCGAGAGTCAAAAGTGCACTTAGTGATTGGTCATAGAGGTATGCAACATCAATTCACATATATATCAGGTATAAATTTCTTATAGATTGATACATGATACTTCTATTATTAATGTAATCTGGAATAAAAGATATATTCTATTATTTGGTTCAAATTTTCTTTGCCTCGTAAGCATTGAGAGAGAGAACTTTGCCTTGTCAGCGCTCAATATTTTTATCCAAGTATGGGATATGTAAAAATCCAACCTTGACAAGTCAAAAAGATAACATAATTTCATTTTAGAATCTATTCAAACAATCATTACATTATACATGTGATTAGAGTACACATAATTTTTAAATTTATATACAATAAAACTATAAATACATTGCATAACATATTCATGTTTCTCTCCTCATAATTTTGGGCAACACTTGATATGTTCATGTATTTTTCCCAAGGAAATATATTCTTAGATGCATCATAAGAGAACAGAGGACAACCACAAGTACCATTGAAAAAGAAATCATTTTAAAAATAGCAAATGTATGCTACTAACTACTATGGATTTTCAACAAGAATATGCAAGGAATATAACATATTGGCAAGTGTCAAGTAGTAAACAAGGATTATCTTTGTGAATAAGATTCTAAATTCAATTTTAATTTCAAGATGAATGGTGCAAGATGTTAATAGTTAGCACATGTCAATATCTACTTTTGTTGGGGAAGCCATGTATTCTCTCCATGGAGAACAACAACTCACCAATTGTATTTCGTAATATATTGAGTGGTCTCATGTCCTTTATATGAAAAGAGTTGTGGAAGAATTATTCCACTTGATCTAGTGGGCACGACATTGTCCTTTTTGATGTTTAAGAAGTATACTACCATTTTAGGATACCAATGTTTTAGGATTTTTCAAGAGAAAGGCTATAGTTTCAAAACAATTGTGATCCATACAACTTATCTACCGTGCATTCATCTAAGATGGAAACAACTTTTCAAGTAGAGATAGTAGTTTCATATATTTGAATCAAAAGTACAGAAGATGCAAGTATTCCAAATATTAATCTCTATGAACTAATCAAGAGAGATATCTATGGTTACTATTGGAATATGTGGTTCAATTTGTGCTATTTATGATTAACCTTTTTCATCTAGGACTGTTAATTCATATTTTCTCATTATCCAGCATTATAGGCTTATAATTTGATCATATATAGATATTATCAATGTAATGCACTCATGTATATCATCATAGAGTCCTTTTATCCAATAAATAATACATACATTTTAACATCATTCAAATATATAATCATGTAACTAAGATACCAACATATTTATATTCTATATTTTCTACTCTTATCAAGTGAATATATTAAACCACTATATACTTTTGAATGTCCAAATCGAAAATATTATGTGTATATACTAAAGCATGATTTAATATTTTCTCATGGAAATCCACCCATGGACATAAGTATCAAATAGAATACGAGTTACCACATGAGGTTATATATTGATATTAATTTCTTATACTTATCAATTGTGGTTTTTGATCGAGATGCTCTCTGATATCCATATTTATTTGAAATATATCCACATAGTCTTTCTAAAGTTTCATCTTTGTCATTATATCTTAAAGTACGTTAGAGTTATCCAGTTATCCCAGCAACAAAAGATATTCTCTAATTTAGATCCGAAATCATGTGATTCAATTTGGTCATCTCATGTAATAGAATATCATTTCAGGATATATTGATTACCAAGACACCATTGGAGATATATAAGATATAAAATATTTCCATATGTACATAACGAGTTGATTATATTACAATGTTTAGATCTAAGTATGTATCTAGTTATAAGAATGTACTCAATTTTTTATCTATATGTATTCAAGGAATTACGTCATCCAGTACGAGGTAAAATGAGATCATTTTAAACATATTGAGATATAGTTTTCATGTTTACAAAATTGTATTTCACAACTAGACCATTTATATTTTCTTTCTCAAATCTAAACACATTATTAGAAGATATGCATGTCTTGTAGTGTTATTCATAATCCTATATTTCACCTACTCTTATATTTTCATTGCCATGTTTAGTCTTATTTTACATTTCATTTAATTGACATATATTAATTCCTAGTTATGTATAGTAGAATTATCTAAAAACAATAGTTTTTTTTTAGAATACGAGGGAATCCCATTCATTTATATAACATGTTGGTTTCATACTCTACAAAATAAAACCATCACAAAACCCTCCTACTAGTTGCACCTTCATTTTCTACAAACTTAGACACCCAAACAGCCCCATCTATGCTACCCTACAATGAGTATTTACATGTGTAGGTGGACAAATCTATCATAAGGCCAGACCTCTCCAAAGATAGGTTTGGCCCCATGCCGCATGATGTTATGAACCTCTAAATGGTAGCAACATCCATGCCAAACCAAGGAACATATACATGGACAAGAGGCAAGCATCGTACTCTTCAAGCTAATGGGACTTTTGTTTGCTTATTTGTACACTAACCTACTTGTGATATTCCAATCATGCAAGAATTTTGAGATTTTGGTGCATCCGTAGGACAACCCATTAATGGACCTGATTGAATGTGCCTTGGGAACACGACATGGTCTTTGAAATTTATAAAACTCAATCAACACACTCTTATATAGTTCCACAACCGCACAAGCTTAGGAGTTGTATAAGAGAAGTAAGTCGGGGTTGAACCTAAGGGAGAGGGGGGGAAGTAGAGCTAATTTCATTTTGAGATAGGTTCGTAGGAAGATGAGTCTTGTTTCGGTGCAATGCTTGTCCTGGGGGGGCTTAGGGACAAACCAGGTCAAAACAAATCGTGAGTCAAATAATGGTAGTTCATTGGAATTGTAGCCCATTTTCTTTCCTTAGAGGTGGGTGTTCTAATTTTTATATGGAAATTAGGAATAAGGGAGAAGTAGCAGCCTCGTCAGCATTAGAAGTGGAGTCTAGGGTTCAAGTAACTATCTAGGTTTTAGTTGAACAACACAAAGGAGTCAAGCAAGCAATTAAAAGAAAGTGAAACAAAATCTAGTATAGCCCTAGACTATTAAGTTCTAATTAGCAAGAAAGGAGACTAAACAAGAAAAGAGGAAATTTATACTAAGCCAAGAAAGCTGAGATCTAACACTAGCACTACCCTAACTCTGACAACTAGTTAAACAAAATAAGAAATTACGCTAAAATAGTAATAAAAACAAGGGCAAGCAAGGACTAAGTTAGAAACTAACTAGCTAAGACAACCAAAAAATAGCACTAACTACTCTACCAAGACCCATCTATCATGACAAAAGAAATTAACTAAGAAGGAAAGTAAAGAGACTAGCTAGGCAAGGAAGAAATTAGCATTTTTATGTAATTACATGAAGTGTGGGCTATTTGGGGTAATGTGATCCGAACATAGGTTCCGGGAGTCATAACATGAAAGCAATGTTCATTCATTTCGATCATCCAACCAAACAACAAGTTAGAAGGTAGAGAATTTCCATAACACTAATTGGTGTCAAGGATGGAATAGGGGGTGTATAAGGGAACTACCCAATCACTTCATATTCACCCTTACGAGACTCATTTGGATTAGGGTTTAGGTGGGATTCAAATAGGAACTAATCAATTTTAGGTTTATAGGATAGAATATATTAGGACAATTAGGGCCAAGGTTAGTAATGGAGAGTGGAAATGAGGGTTTTACACCTCAAATTGTCTACCATTAACCTTTAGGTAGTTGCAAACCAATTGCACCAAGTGCTTATAAACTAGATACTTATATCTCACCTAGTTGTAGAAGAATAGATTATCTTGTAGGAATATGGGTAGCTATCTGTGGATCCACTAAGTGGACCTAGGAGAAAATTACAAAATAGCTACATATAAGCCATTTCCCTAGAATCATAAGTGATTTCAAGAAGAAATCAACAAGAAATCCATCTAAATGAGATAGAAGTAGAACATAATCATTATCAAAGAAAATTATAAAGTTTACACATTTCTTACCCCCAACATATAATCAAAGTCACATTTAACCCTAAACAACCCACCTATGGGGGCTTAATTTCTCATAATAATGAAAAATACAAAAATGGAGAAGAATGAGAAAGAAGAAGTCTTGGAGCTTGGTGTAGAGGATAAAATCTTCTCCTTTAATAGTTGCAAGCTTGAGAACATCCCTCTATCAAAGTGTAATGGCATTAAAATGGAATGGAAAGTGGAGAAAACCCTAAAAAGAAGGATTTTGGGATGGGAGGTGATAAAATGGGAGTGGAATGAGGAAGATAGGTGATAAGGAGGTGAAATGAATGCTCAAGGACGCCAACCCTCGATTCTAGCTTCCTTCAAGGTTTATATAGTTCTTGGGGGTCTAGGGTTAAGTGGGGCATAATAGGAAAAATAGTAGGAAATGCACTAGGGTTTAATGGAAGTACGACCATTTTGGGAAAAATAGATATGGTGGGTGGAGTGTAAAATGGTCATGCTAAGATGGAACGACCACGGTGGAAGAGATGAAAATGTCAGGTTAAATTGGGATTTTGGAAGACTGGTAGCAAGGTTGTGGTGGGTAGGTGAGTATGCTTGTGGTGAGCACCACGGCCATTCTGGAGGGGGAAATGCTTAGTCTTTCTTTTCATATTGTTTGTGTTAGGATCCTACCATTGCAACCATTTTTCCTGGAATGGCCATGGTGGCTTGAACACCAAGGTTGTTTTATTGGACACAACTGAGGTGATCACTTGTTGTGTTTTCTTCAAGCTTGGACTTTTAATTATGAATCTGACATTGGCAACACAGTTTTTCCATGGTACTGGTGTGAGATGTTTGCACACATAAGTTCCCTAAGGGAAGGGTTCCCCAGAGTTTAACCTTAACAACAACAGTCAAGTCTCCTGCAACCAAACGAGTCAATAATAGTATCAAAAAGAGTTGAACCCAAGAAAAAACATGATTAAGAACTAATTGGATTATATTCTAACCAAGAAAAAGTATTTAACAAGGACAGATCAATGTGATGGTTTTATTTGTTTAATTACATTAATAATGCAAGAAAAAGAAATCAAACTATGAAAGAACCAATTTTTAAAACTAGGATAAATCACTAGCATGACGTGGTTCACTGCCACGGCCTGTGTAGCTATTTTAATCAATACAACTCTTCAAAATTAACATTTTAGATTAGGACCTAGTAGGTTTGTATCCTTAAGGCACACAAATCCCATAAGGAACAAACTCCCTATAAATCACGGATCTCAGTGTTCATAGATTATTATCCAATCGTCCAGTAGAACTTCATCCAGAATCTCTTCTGGAGTTTTACACATTTATTTGGTGTCATAACCTTAGGATTAGTGGCCTCTTCACCAAAAAATATGACAAATAAGAAATATAATAGATCAATTAATAAAACACGTTCATACATAAAATGAAACACATTTAGCAAATAAAATTCTTAGAGTTAATATTAACTAGAACATAATACATGCTATGGGTATACACCCCATGCCTTAGCAATGAGATCTATTCTCTAATCAAGCTCATAATATAAGAATACGAGAAGTAGAAGAACAAGATCATGGAGAAATTAGTAGCGTAGAGGAGAATATCAATGGTCTAGTCACTACTGTAAGTGGTCTAGTCACATTTCTCGAATGATAAGTTTAGTCTCCAATCCAGATTGATGGGAGGAGCATGTCTCCACGTCAAGGCAGTAGCTTTCATATCCGGACTCCTTCAGTGACATCCAGGGTTGTATATGGGAGATAATAGCTTTGAACTCCATAACCCTGGACATGCCTCATGTATTTTAATATTTTCCCACAAAACATCACATCCATCTAAATCAATCCAACAACGACTAGTTGTGGATTTCCAATCTCATGGGTTTTGAGAAATTTTCAGACTAGTCATAAGATATAAAGTAGGATGATAATATTTTTCATTTATATAATGAAACTATCTTTCCAAAGCATATTTAAATATAAATATTGAATTTGGATGAAAAACATATGGTCGTTTTGGTGTGGGATATATATCAGACACTGTTAAAAAATCTACAATCTAGTCAACCAGTTGGAAAGCTAGTTGACTGACTAGCCGAGAGGCCTGATATTTGTTTTTCTTGTATATAACGGAATTCTCTTTCTAACGCATATTTAAACATTAAATTCTGAGCTTGGGTGCAATATATATATTTGTTTTGATACAGAATATACATCAGGCACTACTAGAAAATCTATAGGTCAGACGATTGGTTTGATAATCTGTCAACCAGTTGGCTTGTCTTGAATTGTTGTATGAGGTTCTCACTCCAATTTTTGGAGTTGTTGAGTGAGTATATGTGATCTTTGATCAATTCTTAGGTTTCTGAGGAGAGATATTTACTTCTCTCTTGAACTTGCATCAATCCTACAAATTAAAATAAAAAACTCATTAAATACCAAATAAATTGCATAAGCTACAAAAGTCCTAAAAAAGTGAAATATGGAGTGAAATGCAAATGAAAAATCAAAATTAATATATAATACATCTAAAATGCCCCAAAAATATGATGAATGTACATTCATCAACTATCATGGTCATCCTGGGCCCTTTCACTTGCACTTTGATCTTCACTTTGGAAATCTTTAGAATTCTTTAATCTAACTTGATCCTTGGCCACTAAGGGTAGGTTGAGGAATCTCTTGGACCCTCTAAAGATTCTTACAAGGGTTAATGAGCCCTAGGATCATCCTTCATATCTCATGTTTATCTAAAGTGTGGTCCAAGTACCTGGAAAACATGCAAATAATGTCCATAAATGCATTTAACTATTATATGCTTATTCACAGAAGTAATATGCACTCTAACATGTTTATATGTGATTAAACTACAAAATGACACAAGTTAATCCCTAAAATTGGACTGCATCATATTATAACAAACATCAATTTATACCGCTATGGGGAAGAATTACATGTGATTCCATAAATTCTACAATAATCCACATGTACAACAAAACCCCCATCCACCCCACACATCTAAGGGTCTAGATGCAAGCCTATAGAGCTGATGGAATGCCTCCATCCTATCAACATCAACACTAGGCCCTGCAAAACATCCAAGCACAAGACCCCTTGTGGTTTTTCCGCATGCCTCTGATAGAAACCCCTCTAGATTATTGTTGATGGGTCCTCCAACTAGACACACCTATGTTAAGTTTCACCAGACCAACAATATATTTGTGTGAACCTCACTTCTTTTGTTTACGTATTAAACCTTACTTCTTTTATTTCTTTATTGGGACTAGCCATTTTTCACACCCATCAAGAGTATGGCAATCTTACACATCATGTACTCAAGGAATCATTTCCCCTTTTGTTCCGCCTCTTCTATGAGTTTTGTGTGAATCCAAGTTGTGTGATGTTGACTCCAGTCATAGTGCTAGTAGGGAATAAGTTTGAATTCATTGTGTATGGTTGTGAAAGTGGTACATTACACCTTTCTTTATCTTTGCACATGTGTTGATGTAATTAAAATTGGTGGTTATCATTAAACATTGTTGAAATTTGTATCAATCTAGTATGGGGCGTACTCTACTTCATGTTTACATGGAACTAGTATATCTTGAGATCTTGTATGGGATAGGACTAGGATGTCATAATGATTATAACTTGTTTGGGATTTGAGAGATATAATAGTGGTGGGTTAGTCTAGTTTCTAATCATGTGATGTTTGGAAACCTAATAGGCACTCATGTTGGACTAGACTCATTTTTAGTCTTGCATTAAAACAAAATAGTATTAGTGACATAGTTAAATCTGGATTAAGATTTGTAATCCTACTAAAATCTGGGCTGAGTTGGTATGAATAATAGGATTATGGAATCCTAAAAGGACCTTATTACTCCAACTTGTATCAAATAGGAAATGAATGGATCCCAACTAAGTTGGTCTAGATCACAATGGTGTGGTTCCTAGGTGGAAAAAGAAGACATAGCTAAATCTTGACTTGATCTTGTCCCAAATAGGGGCTGAGGGATTAGGGAAGAGGGTTGGTGATGCATTTAAGGAATAAAAAATTGACCTTCTTTCTCCTACTCTAGGGAAGTGACAGGACCAACAATGTCACGAAGTATTAGGTGTTAAATGGATACAAGGGAGGCTAGAGGTGTAGGTTTTTATGGATATGGACATAGTGGAATACTAGAAAAACATTCCCTTTATAGGTCGTTGGATTCGTCGTAGCTATAACAAATCATTGAAGAAAATACATGAGAAAGAATAAAGGTTATACCTTTGCATACACTGGCTGTCCAACAATTATTCACATCATTTTTCAGTGAAGAACTCATTTTTTAGATCAAGATCTGAGTTGGCTGCCAAGATTTATGGATGAATCAGTAAGAGATCTAATATGACCACCAAGTTGTTTCATAGTTGTCTTCTTTATAGGACATTGTTGTCATCTTGTGAAATATCTTCTCCAAGCCTTTCTGCACATGTCTCAACCTATACTTCATCCATGTGGATGAGGGGAAATGTGGTGGACCGCCTTTGCCACCAAGTTGAAGAGGAATAGGATTTTTCGACATGCTAGTCATCTTGGAACCCTATTTCTTCTTCTATCTCGGTCAACCATCTTTTGGGATATATCTATCTCTTGAAGAGAGATATGAAGGCCAACTTATCTCGTAAGTTGTCTCAAAGGATGTGTTAAACCCTTTAGATGGACCATTTTATAAAGGAGAGTCATGGGATTGGGAATCCTTGATTCCAATCCCCTTCCTAATTGCAATCTAAAAAATAGTGCAATGCTGAAAACTAGGATTATGTTGGACCTCCAAAGGCATTCACATTAGCCAACCGAGTTACCCAATCAACTAATCGGGTAAATTTAGATCCATATTTGAATTGCATTCCAATTTGAAACCTTCCTAGTTAAATTTTGATTGGTCGATTAGGATACTCGATCAACAGTCTGAGCATGTCCATCACAAAAGTCATTCAAAAAATTGACAAGTAATTGATCCATTAACCCAATCAATCTGATTGGACAATAGTACATTCCAGTCGCCCAAACAGATAGTAAATCATCTTGTTCATGATTCAGAATCATTATGATGATATCCTTAATTGAAAACTTCAATTCCCTTATGATTCCTTATATTTGTGACCTTGTAGGTCCCATTATGTTTGCAGTGATGTTTAACACAACACAAGAAATATTATTGTGTATTTATACATCAATGCCACCCATATAATAGGAATTAGTCATAAAATAACTACAACACATAAAATGACCGATGTTACAATGAACATATATTCACTTTGTAAAAGATATCCCGACTAAAACTCAGAAATGGAATGTCATCCTCTTAGTATTCAATCTATGTTCCTTAAACTAGAGTGACTATTTGAGATATCATGAGTTTAATATCATATATTAACTCACATGAGCATGGCCATACATTTCCTAGTCTAGCTTATCAAGTGCCATAGGATATCACTCGAAAGGATGGATAAAATCCATCTACATCATTCACAACAATACATATGTGTCACATTGCACTTAATTACTACCTTTTGGCAACTTTTATTCCGAGCACATTGAAATAGTGCTCAGAGTGCACTGAACATCAAATGTTACTACAACGACTTTGTGTCTATGGATCACATTCACCACTATCACGTTGAGATATGACTTTAACATGGCATTACATGACATCCATGTGTCATTCTCAAGGTAGGTACATCCAATAAAACTTGTTCTCTGACAAGTACCCATGTATCTAACTTGATATCTAATATCATAACTATAGAGATGTAGTCATCACTCACCATACATGATATTCATGTGTACTTTTGGTGTCATATACTATCCACAATAATAATTGGCTAGGTACATAACAAGAATGAGTACTCTAAGTATGCATATGATCTCATATTCAACTCTTCAATTCAAACCACATATCATCAAGTAATGTCATTCTTAGGGAATGATTAGGTTTATTTATTATCTCAATATTGAAACATATATAATAAGTGGATTACCTTTTATTAATAATCAATCAAATACAAAGTATCCTTATTACAAAAAAAGTATCCTTATTACAATCATCACATGATGGCTCACAGGGCATACAACGAATGTCCCACTTGCACTAGAAACAATCACTCATGAATCTACTTTGAAGTGAACTAACATGACCATCTTGCATCCATTTTGAAAGTGCATTTGTCAAGGGATCAACAATGTTGCTTTTAGTTGGTACTTTGTAAATATTAATATCTCCTCACTATACGATCTCATGTATGAGATGGAAATGCCAGAATATGTACTTCGAACATTGGTGTGATCTAGCTTCCTTAGCCTATGCAATAGCTCCATTGTTGTCACTGTAAAGCTCAATTTTATCTTCATTTGTTGGAACCACTCCAAATTCACTAATGAACTTCTTGATACATATAGATTCCTTCAATGCATTATATCTGGAAGTATACCCAGCCTCGATTGTAGAATTAGCCACTCTCTCTTTCTTGAAACACTTATAGCTTACAACTCCACCATAAAGGAAATACACCAATCTAGACTATGATCGATAGTAATTCTTGTCAGTTTGGAAGCTTGAATCATTGTACCCTTTTACAATTAATTCTTTGTCACCATGATTAATTAGAAATTGATCCTTAGTTCTTCTTAAGTGTTTTAAGATATTCTTCACAATGATCTAGGGACCAACACTAGGATTGGATTGGTGCATGCTTATCATGCTCAAAACATACAAGACATATGGGTGTGTACTTACCATTGCATACGTATTAGATCCATTTTTAAATGCATATGGAATCTTAGACATGCATGCCCGCTCTTCCAAAGACCGAGGACATCAACATGCAGAGAGACTTTGTTCCCACTCATACTTTGTTTATGATGATTTTAGAGCTTAAGGTAATTTTGGTGCTAATAACACTTTTGCTAATTAATTGGTTGATTTGTGCTTTATCTTATCTTAAACTTGTTCTTTGATTGGTTAAAGAAACAAGTGTTGTGAATATGTAAAGGTTTGAACCTCAGTTGATATAGTAGTGACACACACATGTTGGTAGGAAGAGATTTAAGAATATTTAAGGAATTGAATAATTATGAATTATTATTTCAGAGTTTTGTAAAACTTGTGTTGTAGAATTGTACATAACTCAAAATGAATCCAATGCAAAAGGAATGAACGAAATTAAAGATAAATCACAGAGTTATTTTACTTTTACTTTTCATATAGAAATACCTTCAGTTCAACAACTGGAGGCTCAAAAGACTCACAACAAAGGCTCGGTAGACCCACATACTGAAGGTTCAACAATTGATGACTTGGCAGACTCACAAAACAAATGCTTGATAGAATCACAAATACAAGATTCAATAACCAAAAGCTTGAAATACTCACAAACCAAAGGCTTGACGGGCTCAACAACTGTAGGCTTGGAAGACTCGCAAACTAAAGGCTCTCCGCCATCCAACACAACCAATCACAAAAATGGTCATAACTTTCTCTCTCGCTCTTTCTCTCTCTCTCTATCTCTCTCTCTCTATATATATATATATATATATATCTATATATATATATATCTATATATATATATATATATATATATATATATATATATATATCTATATATATATATATTAGAATGCAATGAAATTCATTTTGTTGTTTCTTTGTTTGATGCTCTACACATCCGGGCCCTAAATCTCTAAAAAGGAGAATCAAAGGGTATTTTAGGGAGACATTAGAGAAGAACGTGAAGAACATGGGAAATCAATGGTTTTATCTTAGGTTTGACCTGGTATGTAGATATTAGTTATATATCTCTTCATATCTTCATTTTCCATTGCTTAGAATATTCTGATTCACATATTGAAGGTTTACTTTAACCTTTGTTATTCAACTTCTACCTCCATAAGGCTTTATTTAGATATGTTACATCAACATCAAGCTGACTGGAGTTTTTCTTAGAGTTTTAAGCTCAAAGCCAAGCTTCGTAGATCAGAATCTGAGTTTACCTAGTTCAAGCTCAATATCCATAAGCTAGAACACATACAAGCAAGTACAAAATCACCATTGAACCCTTATTTTTATAGTAAACAAGCTTAAAATGATCGCTAGTGTGTACTGATTTTTCTGTTGATGAAGGATTTAGAATTTGATAGTCTTAGATATGCAATTTTAGTTGAACTACTAAATGATTCAATATATTTGTAATGCCATATTAATGTTCTAAGTCCTCAATTACGCTACATTAAGGTCTTGGTAATATCCAGTGGTGGAATGAGAGGCACAATATTTTGAGTCTGCCCCTAATTTCTACATTAGTGTTATGTGTTACAAAACTTGAGGCTTGATTGATAGTTGTTTCTAGCCTATGCATATGATGTTCAATGAACGATTTTAATTGTGGTCATTAATTCTCAGTTATTAGTTAAAGTGCATTCTTTATTGAAGCCATTGAATCATTCTCTATAAGAATTCTATAAGTGAATATAGAGACCATATCTATAGAGAAAAGGTGAAGTTCAAACAACATACCTTTCACCGATGATTTTAGAGTATAGATCTCAAAAAGTAATAGGTTAACCCTTTGAGCCAGATCCTAAATCAACAATATTTGGATCAAGGGTTACGATCATGGTATTTAGAAGATCATGTTTCAACATTCGATATTAGGCTTACACTTTCCTATGTTAACCTTAGGGTTAGGTCATCCACTTATAATCAATAATATTTCAAGATGTCCAACATTATTTCAAGTGTCAAGTATATTTTTGAGTGTGAATGACCTACCTAGGTTTTCTAGGAACATATGTGTTTACACTAATTATGATTATTATCCAAGTCATTATCAAATCCCTAGATCATCATCATGATGTGTTATCACCATTGGTATTCATGATCAGATCACAAGGTTTGATCTTTATTAGGTTCAATAATCATAAGAAAAAAATTTGATAGTAATATTCATATTTCATGAGCAAAAGTATCACATGTATATAATAATATATCTAGATATTATTTTGTCTTAGATCTAGGCCGCAAGGAATCAAAAGTTACTGAACATTATGGGTCCATAGATCTAGAATCATAATCTCAATGGTCGATCAATTAACTGTTGTCAAAAGTAGATCAAATAAGATTGAGAGTGTTCATATTCACAAATATGGTGTTAGAACCCATCATCAAGATTTATCATCATTTAGGGTACATAAATCATATTCAAGAGTGAACATGTCAACAAAGTTAGATCTAGATCCCTCATGAATGTATGAGAGGCAAAAAGTTTAATATTATCATTTGGGTAATAGATCCAAAACAGATTCTACAAGATTTCATGATATCAAGTCAAAATTTAGATAAAGTTTCAAACTTATTTTACAAGTCACCATCGAAGATAGTTACATAAATATAATTTGGAAAAGGATCAAGAATTAGGTCTTCAAGGTATTTTCATTGTGCCGGTCTCGTTCTTATGATTGAAAGTGACTATAGATTCAGCAATTTTAAATACCAGATGTAGAAGATATGAACATAATATGATTGTAGAGAGAGAAAGGGAGAGAATACAATTCTGAGGAGAGAGAAGGGTCATAAAAATGGAGTTTTCTATAGTTACCGTGGCTACAAGGTCTTTGGCCAAGATGGGGAAACTTATGAGAGGGCATGAAAGAAAAATCAAAATATATGGATGTGTCCGTAGGAAAGAAAGGGAGCCAAAGTGGATCTTATATAGGTGTGAGGGTCTAGGGTTAGGGCATAATAAGGAGCCGAAGCTCCATAGTGGCATCCATGGCAGAGGCTCAAAGCTTCACGAAACGGGGTTGGTTTCGAGAGAAAAACATATGAAATAGGAGTGAAATTTGAAGATGATGATAATGAGACCAATTTCATGCAAAATAGAAAGAATTGCTAGATATTAGATGCCATGAACACTGAAGAATTCATCACAAAGGACTACACTATGGAGGAAACATGCCTACAAATTGCTAGAGTCCAGGATGAGGTAGCCAGAGCATACCAGAGGGTAATGATGGACTAAGCCTAGTTAGGATGGTCTCCTAAAATTAATAATATATCCATCATTGACCCAAGATTCTAGTGGTATGTTGTACAGTCCAGTTAGTTTATTTACTACTTAGTAGGTGATCCCTAGTGCAACCACTGATGCAGGTAGTTAAGCCAAGTGATTTGATTCTCCGTCTTAATACTCAAGGTTAGAGGAGTCAATATTATCTGGCCAGCTATTTAGCAATTGAGGCAAGACATGGAGAGCCTTGTTGAAGACCATGGAGCTAGTTTAGTAGACTTAGAATCTTGAGTCTTATCTAAGTATTGTACGATGGTATTGTAGCTTATTACAATACTTCCAAATGTTGTGGTAAACTTCATGTGGGTCCAAGGCATAGTAAAAGGGTTAAAAGATTTAAACAAATGGACTTAGTTATTTGTTTATTGCAGTTATTACCAAATTTATTTTGAGGTTAGATGGTTTAGTTTTAAACTGACATGCATATATGCTTCTATGTTGATTCTATTAACTATATACAACTGAATTATCATGGTTTACTATTGATTCATACACATTCATCCAGTAGCTCATCCAATCTGCTAAAACATTTTTCAAGCAAGGGTTCAACATTCTAGGATGAGTCATAAGCTAGATTTCAACAAGAAGTAGACCAGTCGAGGTCTTGAGAGGAATAGTAATTTTACATAGATGGTCTTTTATCCTTCATCTGGATCCTAGGAATTAGATATTGAGAAATGAGAGAATTTGGTAATAAGTTGTACCTAGTTTATAATAAACAAGAATTCTTACATTTATACAAAAGTTGAACTTTGTTGTAAACTTTTATGTTTTCCATACACTAGTTGTAATATGTTCAGTTAATGATGTGGTTACATAAGTAAGAAAGAAAGAAAAAAAGAATAAAAATTAAGGTCAAATTTTTTTTAGTGATTTAAAGTGAATGGTTAGTCTAATATCCTCTTTGACGGGCCTAAACCCTAGTTGGTGGGTTTGGGTTGTGTCAACTCTTGGTATTAGGGCATAGGTTGAGCGTAGGTTGATCATAGGTCTAGAACAGAGGCGGTAAGAGACCAATAGGTTAAGATGTTGTCATCTTTGAACTACAATTTTCTAGCATATGTGTGATGTCCCTGGATTTTCAAAAACTTAATCTGATGTGTGACATCTAAATTGAAACCCTTACCTTAGTGAGAATCCCAATTTAAACACCACACACTAGGCTAAGAAGAAGAAAATCAAGGGAGTCAGAAGGAAACACAGTAGCACATGCACATGAACAATAATAAAACCATACACACATGTTCACCATTCAACATATAATTACAACATGAATTATTACATCATTTGATATTACATATTGAACAACAAACTTATACATATACATGTACTACCACTAAACTACATGATCTTAAGTCAACATGTCCACCTGTACATTAGCTCACCACACAACTCTCAACTATCATGGATCTTCAAGATCATAACCACAACCTAAAAAAAAGATTACATGCGATACACGTCAGCACAATATTCAAGAATATTGTATAGAGTACGCGTACGTGTCTTTTATGTACCTCTCATCATATCTTGGCAATAAGATAAAACTAATACTTGGCAGTAATAGAAGAATATAACAAAAAACCATATACTTGAACAAGAATGTTTATTAACAAAAGAGAACACATATTTTAATCTCATTTTCCATTATATGTTTGTGCATCTGCATACCAATGGGATAGACACATCCAGGCCTCATGAGCTGCTTACCAAAGAGATAGATCATTGTACATGTGATTTGCTTACCAAATAGATAGATCACTCACTAGAACAATGCTTACCAAAGAGATATAGTGCTTCATATAATGGAACAAATATATTATGTTTGATGTGTTCATAATCATAAGTATGGAAAGCTCAAACAACATAGTATACAAGAACAATCATTTCAATCAATACCATATTCCAAGTTTTTACTACTATATAACACAAGCATATTGTAAAATAAGCCAAGTAAGAGGTAATGGCGTACCTTGATCAAGAAAGACAAACCTAATCACTTTCCTGATGTCATCTATCCTTGTCAACCCTGATTAAGACAAGATAACATATCACCATCAAGTTCTCATCATCTCAACCCTAGTTATGTCCACTTTAGGGTTTACTATATCTCATTAGGATATTCCCATAATTACTTATATTCTTGTCTTGGAGTCATCTTATTCATGTCATTTTCCATATTATGGTTCATTATCTGAACATTAGGTTGCATATCCTTTTTATGCACATATTAACCCTAGATTATATACATTATTCAAACTAGGGTTACAACCCATATATTAAGGGTCACCTTCATATAACATGGATTTCGTGTATAAACTGATCTCATATCTAAAACTAATGTTCCATATATTGATATGGGCTTACTCCGTAATTCCCAAGATTTTGTGAGTATATTTGTAATTATTACACTTTAATTAGGGTTATTAGCCCTAATTAGCCATATAAAGCAAAATACATGATTTTGTGTCCAAGAATCATCATATTTGATATTTTATGGATTATATATCATATTTAAGAGTTACTCAAGCATTACAATAATTTTAGGCGATCGTTTGATATTTATTACTCATAAACTAAGCATAACACGTCTTACATGATATCACTGATATTAAAGCATTAAAAGGCTGATATCATGATTCCATTTGTTCTACGCAATTTTCTGAACAATTTGGTATATTATTTGTATTTTTTGGACCGCAGAGATATTTTCTATGATTTATTGAAGAACTGAACATTTTGGGAATTCTTACCTTTTCGGGCCAATCTGGCCATGCCATGTGGTAGGGCACTCCCCTTTGCTGGTTGGGACCCAGACCGGGTCTGGGGGTTGGATCCATGAGAACCTGGACCCGATAACCTGAGCGGGCTTCTCCCCTCTTTCTCGTGATCTCATGCTTGCGGTCCCCTATTTGCTCTGTGAAACAGAGCGCCACAAGCGAGCTCTGTTCCATGATGTTGTTGCCATGGGAAGGGTCTCCGGCGAGCAATGGACATTGAATCTATCCACCTCAGACCCTTCCAGCATGATCCAAAGGCTCCAAGGAGCTCCACGCCACCATCGGGGTCACTATTCCTTTGTTCGGCTCTAGTGCTATGTTATGGGCGTGTATCGGCGCCACCGCCTGGGTGAAGGGCTTTAGCGGCGGTCGACCACCCAAGATCCGCCCTCCTTATGATCTTACGCTACTGCAGGTTTCGAGGCACAAAGTCGTCAGCCATAGCTACTTAAAACGCTTCCATTTGCCTGGGATCTGTGTGAGTGGCACTGTCAGCTGCCAGGCTTGGATGCCCGCGTGTGTGGGCTGTGTCTACTCGCACGAAGCCACCACAGCAAGGTTCCAACCTTCAGTGGCTGTTAGGTCCCTCTTCCTCCTAGCTCTCTGAGCACTGTCGACCTCTCTACTATGGCTGACTATGGAGGGGTCTAGGTGTGTGTGGGTGGGGGGGTCTCGCTCCCTCTCCTCGTGCCTATAGAAACTATATGGACTCACACACCCTTCCCCCACGATTGGTGATCGTGGCTATGTAGACACTGGACAATCACAAACCTCCTTGCCCCATGATCATTTCAATCCAAGGGTCAAAGAAACTCCACATCATTGATCTGTGACAACCCAGCTCAAGGGTGTCATATATTTTTGTTACTCAAATCTTATGCTATAATAATAAGTAACCATAGTCCTAAAGTCACCAATACATACATTTATTCACAAACTTCAAACATCAATATCTCCTTCTAGGAACCTCAAAACATTACGAGACTTTAAGCATAACTTCATTATCATCCAAGCTACTTCCCATCCAACATTAGAGTCAAAACTTAACTATTTGACCAAAAAATTAAATTCCTCAAACAATATTAACTTTGGGATATTAATCATAATGTAAATATCAATCACCATCCAAACTTTGCCAAAGCACATGCAACACTTATGATAACCAAACATGCACAAATTCTCTTGTGTCATTGGACATTTTAGGATTCCAAAAGTCCACTCTATCACATCCTACACACCTTAAAAGAAATTCCGACCTCAGAATTAAGCCAAAATCCCGTCTTTCACATCATATACGTCTTAAAAGAACTTTTGTCCTCGAAAGTAAACCATCCTCTTACTCCAAGGAAAACCTATGATCTTCTTCCATATGTAGGGCATGTATGGGTAACATATACGCAAAGGTTACCTAGAACCCTGTATCCAAAGCACTATTAGGAGGGGTTACAACCATCTTGGGTGCACAAACACCCCATTCAAGTTTGAACTCAAGGTTTAGAAGCTTAGGTTATGTCGTGTCATATTTCATGTTATAGGATTTGCATCCTTATCTTTACCCATGCATTAGGGTTCCCACATCATATTACCATGTTCTAAAGGAGTTAACTAAGATTAACTCATTATCAAGGTGTCAATAACATTTTATTGAGCTAATTATTAGAACATGTTCAACATTAACATATGCCTTTTAGGTGGGTGTTAACTAAAGTTAACCCAGTTTATCCATATAGGTGTCATAATCTTTATGTTGTGCTAACTATCAACGCTATTTTTTTATTGACTAATATTAACAACTTGTGTAACATGTTTCTTGTTTCATAAGTGTCATCTCGTTGTACTCTCTTATTTACGTTATAAACTCCTTTTGAGATTCATCATGAGACTAGCCAACTATTCTCATTATCATCATTAATCATGTATATTGTTAACCATTTATGCATTGAGATTTATAAACCACCTCTAGGTATTTCATCATGTCATGTAATTATATAACGTCTCAAGATTAGATTACATCCTTACATATATTATATCATGGTTGTGCTAAAAAAACTTATGTGAGTGGCTTGTTAAACATGTATCAAAACTTTATCTAGTCCAATTGAGGTTCTCCTAACCCATATCATGAGGGTAGTGTCATGCTCAGTCACTCTAAACTAACTCAACTCTATGAGCATCTCATATGCCTATAATGTATCTTTCCTCTCTGATCTATGGTTATAGGTATACCTCATTGGCACTAGTGATAGCTTCACAAGATCTATCCACATAAGAACATACCAAAACATGCGACGACATCCTCTTCATAGATCTCTACCTACAAAACATGCTTACCCAAAACTCTCTCAAACATACACCACTAGAGTCCTATATGGGGAACCACTAACCCGAGCATGAGGCTTCACAGAAACTAACATAGCTACCTCCTCTAGGGTCTTGGGCTCTCTCCCTCACCCAGATGGCATTCACTCATATTCATTTTCACTTACACACATATAACGAGCCTCTCTCTATCTCTAGGGTTTGTTCCTCCCAAGGACATCTAGGGTTCAAGATAACTCTAGGAATCATGCATAAAGCAACTCAACTCATTCACTCAGGAGTTGTCTAGTTTAGGACGTATCATATCACATATTTCTCATATCTTGTAGTTCAGGTTCTCTAACCTTCTCCCACTAGGTCTCACTCTCTCTGGAGTTAACCCTAAAATTGGTCCTACACTAGAGGTCCTCATTTGTAAAAGAGCTTGAGGCTCGTGCTGACTCACAACCTTACCTTAGCTTAACTTATCTTATCTCATAAAAGCCTAGTTAATTGCATCATTAAAACTCATCTTGCATCCTCAAAACTGAACCTTAAACCTTAAAAATAACATTGATTATCATAAACCATCTTATATCATCTATATAAGACTTACATTATATCATCAAAACTTATTTCATCTATTCCATCTATCATATATATTCCAACAAGGATCTAGACATCTAATCTAGAACTACACTGTGACAAAGTGGTTTTTGCATTAATTTCGAGGACGAAATATCTTTTAAGGTGTGTAGGATGTGGTGGAGTGGATTTTTGAAATCCATAAATCTCCAATAACATATTAGAATCCATATCTTGCGTTACAATGAGAGTTCCAAGTGTTTTGGTAAAGTGGAAATGTGAATGAGATTTATATAATGATTAAGATCTCTCTTTATATGCTTTTTGAGGAATTTAATTGAATGGTCCAGTAGTTGAGTTTTGTCACCAAATTTGAGTAGAAGGTAGCTTGAGAGGTAAGGAATCTATGGTTAAAATTTGGTGGCATTTGGAGTACCCTAGAAGGAGTTATTTAGGTTTGAAATTGGTGAAATAATGTGTATATTTGATGTCCTTAGACCTAAGTTTGGGGCTTAATGGATGTGTCACGCGCCCTTGGATTGCACTGTGTCTGCGTGGACAATTTTGGGTCGTTCATGGTTAATCTGATGGTTCAGGCCCTTGGCTTAAGGGAAACCACGGATTCGACTATATCTAGCTTCAACATGGACCATAGATCGTGGATCTGATGGTTGTGAGTTTGTCCCCAACCTCCCGACGGTTTCTACGGAGACATGGGTTGATCGTGGTCCAGCCTCAGTGCCACGATCAGCTTGTTTGTGGGGCGACGGAGACCAGTAGACCGGGGGTGGTTAGTTCTTCTCCCCAATACGAACCCATCAACGCCTAGGGCGCGTCAAACAACAAAGTGAGGTGAGAGAGAGTGAGCCCTCTTATGCCATGAGCTCTCCAACGCACGGAGCAGAGGTGTCCGCAAGCCAGGAGGAGTGGAGAGCAGACCGATAGGCCTTGCCTTCTGTGATCGGAGGGCCACACAAGTAGAAGTAAGTTCCCCCGCTGTGTTGAGAGCTTCAGACTGGTGTGAGACAAGCCGGGGAGTTTTCCCCTAATTTCTCTGCTGCAGCAGAACTCTCCAACGACAACGGGATTCCTGAGCCACAAGAAGGAGGATCCGTCGGTTACCCAGAGAGGCAGAAGGAAGAGATGATTCAGATTGAGCTGACGGTGGTCATAGAGGAAGAAAAGGAGGACCGTCGTGCTATTGGTTGCTCTCCGGAGCTTCCCCCAGCCGCGGCGGCGGCCCTTGCCGGCAGCTGCGGGATAGGTAGCCTCAGAGCCAAGGTCAAGACTAGGATCAGCCGTGGAGAATCGAAGGAACCCTCTGGAGATGTGGGTAGCCGTAGGAGCTGGCTTGGAGGCCCAAATCTTAGCTGCTTTCTCATCGGAGTCGGGACCATGCGGCGGTGCCCTGTTTCACAGAGGCAACAGGGGCAATGCGTGAGGCTCGCGAGCGGAAGGAGAAAGAAGACGGACCGGGTCCAATCCCAGAACAATCCCGAACCGGCCGATTCAAGGCTGAACCAAGAGGAACCGGCCGATCCCAAGCAAAGAAACGCCAACCCTGGGAGCCACGTGGCAGTCCCCGATTGGCTGCAAAAAGGTAAAAATCCAATAATCTCACAGATCTTCAATAAATCGCAATAATTAGCTCGATGCTCGCAACAATACAAATAATATACTGTTATTCTTAGAAAAATGCGTAGAACAACCTGGGATAATAATATCATGCTTTTGATGCAGTAATATCAGTGATAATATGTAAGATGTGAAATGCTCATATGATGGATAATAAATATCAAATGATGCCCTAAAATTATGGGAAAATGTCAGTAACTCCATGATAATGTTTATAATGCACCTGATGTCAAGGATGATCACGTTGATGTATGAAATCATATAATTTGCTTAATGTTTTCATTTAGGGCTTTTAACCCTAAATAAAATACAATTAATGCATGCATGCTCTATAAATGATAAGATTTACAGAGTAAGCTCATATCAGTATATGAAACATCAGTATTAAATATGAGATCAATATGATACACATAATCTATGTTATACAAAGATGACCCATAATACACATGATGAAACCCTAATTTGAGTAATACATGTAACTAGTGTTAATTAATGAACACAAAATGCTATGGAAGATAATGTTCAGATAATGAGTCATAACCTAGAATATGACATCAGTATGATAATTCTAAGACAAGAATGCAAGTAATGATAAGAATATCCTAAGGAGCTAAGTGAAGCCCTAATGAACACGATTAGGGTTAATATGAGATATATAATAAGATGAGAACCTGATGATAGTATATGGTCTTGTTTTGATCAGGTTTGACCAAGCTTATAGTTGACATCAGTGATATGTGTTTAGTATGATCTGTCTCTTTGGAAGGTACGCCATTACCTCTTACTTGGCTTATTATACAATATGCTTGTGCTATATGCATAGTAAAATACTTGGCATATGATATTGGATGAAATGATTGTTCTTGTATGATATCTTGCTTGATTTTCCATACTTATGGCTATGAACACTTGAAACATAATATATCTGTTCCATTATATGAAAGCACTATATCTCTTTGGTAAGCATAGTGCTAGTGAGTGATCTATCTCTTTGGTAAGCGGATCACATGTACAATGATCTATCTCTTTGGTAAGCAGATCATAAGGCCTGAATGCATCTATCCCATTGGTAGGCGGATGCACGAGCATATAATGGAAAATGAATTTAAAATATGTGTTCTCTTTTGTTAATGAATATCTTTGTGCAAGTATATGCTTTTTGTTATATTTCTTTATAACTGCCAAGTATTAGTTTTATCTTATTGCCAAGATATGATGAGGGGTATATAAAAGACACGTAGGCGTACTCAGTAAAATATTCATGAAATATTGTGCTGACGTGTACCGCATGTAATCTTTTGTTTAGGTTGTGGTTATGCTCTTGAAGATCCAGGATAGTGAGAGTTGTATAGCGAGCTGATGTACAGGTGGACCTGTTGTCTTAAGATCCTGCAGTCTAGTGGTAGTACATGTATATGTTTAAGTTTGCTGTTCAATATGTAATATCAAATGTTGTAACAATTCATTATGTAATTATATGTTGAATGGTGAACATGTGTGTATGGTTTTATTATTGTTCATGTACATGTGCTACTGATGTATGTTCCTTTTGACTTCCTCTGATTTTCTCTTTCTTAGCCTAGTGTGGGATGTTTAAATTGGGATTCTCGCTGAGGTGAGGGTTTCAATTTGGACGTCGCACATCAGATTAAATTTTAGAAAATCTGGGGACGTCACATACACTCTCTTCTAGACTGATGTCATTCACTTTCTCACTTAGGTTGCATGACCACCTCCTACTCACACATCAGATTAAGTTTAAGAAAATATGGGGACATCACAGTATGTGTTCTGGTATGGATATGCATATGGTAGGAAGAGGATGTGGTCATGGTAAGGAACATGTAGAGAGAGACATTATAACCCGACCTTCTGGCAATGGATTAGAATCAAAAGATAGAGATGAGGCATCTAGGATGTATCATATATTTCTGGAGACAAAAGGAAAATATAAGATGAAGAGGAGGTCTTCATATTCTAGCATGGATCTGTTGAGATTTCATGAGTTGGTGAAGAAGCTTTAAGTGATTGAGCTTTCTAGAGAAATAGACCCAACTATGACATATATGTGGCGTCGACAATTAGAAAATGTTTTCCACAAAATGGAGTTATCAGAGGACAAGAAGATCAATTTTGATATCTATCTACTTAAAGGAATGTTGAGTTATGGTGGTGTGGAATAGAAGATAAGAGGATAAATACAATGATGACATGGAGGGACTTTTTGGATGCGTTTCACCTAAAATATTTTCCTCCCACCTTCCTAAGTGATTAAATCTAATAGTTGGAGATTATTAGATAGCATAGTATGACCGTTGGTGAATATGAAGCATATTTTACGAGGTTGGTTAACATATCTCTACATATTTTGCTCTGGATGACACAGATAAATGCAATAGGTTTCAAGTGGGTTTAGGAGAAAAAATTAGATGCATAATATCATAACTTGTCCAGAGGGACAGAAAAAAATTGGAAAATTTATATAGGCAGAAAGATGTATTGAAGAGTTAGTTAATGTTGATAAACATTCTAAGGGTAGAAAAAGATCTAGAGATTTCAATAGTGGATGATAGAGTAGTTGTGGATATAGTGAAGGTGGTGGATTCTTTTCCAAAATAGGATGAGGTCTTGGTTGTTTTAGAAGTCAAGTATATGGATCAAGCGATATTATATTATCTCATAGTAGGGAAAGATCTAGCTCTAGAAAATGAAACACACCACCAAGATGGGCACTCTCATTAAGGACTTTAGGATCATCAATATAGTGATAGGTCCACATAGATAGGATATAGATATATGTGGCATGCATGGTAGGGAATACTCTGGTTAGTGTTGGGGAACTGAAATCAAGGATATCATTATTGTGGACAGATAGGAAATGTAATAGAGACTATCATAAGCTTTACATCACACCAACACATGGTTCACAGTCTTAGTTTCAAACTCCAAAGAGGTAGCAACCAGATAGGGTATCAAGTTCCTAGTGGCTTCAGGCTCTAGAAGGGGGGCACCTAGTAGAAGTAGTGGACAACAAGGACACCATGTCAAAGGGAGATCCACAAGACGTGTATATTTAATGACTCAATTAAAAGGAGTAGTCTCGCCCACAGTTGTTATGGATGAGAAGCTTCTCTTTAATAGCATTTTAGTTACAATTTTATTTGATAATGGTGTCACACATTATTTTATTCAGAGATTAGTAATTAGTGGATTGAATCTTTTAACTAATCTATTTAACTTATGAACTGTTGCTAACAATATCATTTGGTGAAACCAACAGTTTTGTCAAAATTATGTTCTAAATGTCTTTTGAGTTTAAGTAGATATACCGTAGTGGTTAATCTCATACCATTAAATATTATTTATTTTTAAATAATTATGTGTATAGATTGCCTTAAGACATACCATGTCCAATTAGATTGTTGGAAGAAGAGTCTATCTTTTAGCAATGTGGTTTTTCCTATGCCTTCACTGGAGACTATAAAGTCCAACCCATGTGCATAGTATCAGTTGTTGTAGCAGATAAGATGATGAGAAAAGAGTGTGAGGATTTTTTAGCACATGTGGTAGATGCAATTGCAGAGAAAAGAACAATTAATATGGAGGATGTTCCAATAGTGTGTGAGTTTTAAAATGTCTTTCCTAATGATTTATTTGGTTTACCCCCAGAGAGAGATGTTGAATGTGAGATACAGATTCTACCTGGTAGTCACTCAATAGCTTTACCAGCCTATATAATGGCACATGCAAAGTTAAACGAATTAAAAATTCAATTATAGGAGTTATTTAATAAGAGTTTTATTCAACCTAGTCCATCAGCTTGGGGAGATCCAATGCTTTTTGTGAAAAAGAAGCATGAAATCGTGTCATTATGCATATAATATAGGAAACTAAAGGAGATAACCATTAAGAATAAATATCATTTTTCTAGGATTGATGTTCTATTTGGCCAGCTAAGTGG
Source organism: Alisma plantago-aquatica (assembly GCA_963693085.1). Classification (NCBI taxonomy): domain Eukaryota; kingdom Viridiplantae; phylum Streptophyta; class Magnoliopsida; order Alismatales; family Alismataceae; genus Alisma; species Alisma plantago-aquatica. The sequence continues at coordinate 842,676,389 of OY856413.1, forward strand.
AGCAAAAATCTTCTAAAATATAGATCGGATGTTAGGTTATGATCAGTTGAGGATAAAGGCATTAGATGTACCTAAGTCATTCTTCAGACCAAGATATGGGCATTATGAGTTTATAATCACATCTTTTGGATTGGCAAATTCCCATGTAGCTTTTATGCACATGACAAATATAGTATTCAAAAGGTATTATGATCATATCATATAATTATTTATAGATGATATTCATATATATTATAGAGAAGCATAACAACATGAGTAGTATTTGACAATAGCTTTATAGTTGTTGAGACAACATCATTTGTATGCTAATTCCAACAACGGTGAATTCAGATTGTCAGAAGTTTCCTTTCTGGGACATAGCATATCATGAGAAGGAGTCAATATAGACCCTACGAAAGTGGAATCGATTCAGGAGTGGGAGAAACCCACAACTCCCACAATGATAAAAAAAAATCTTGGCTCAGACAAAAGTTATAGGAGATTTTTAAGAAATTTATTTTTTTAGCAACACTCTTACACATTTAAAAATGAAAGATATGCCTTTTATTTGGTTTGAAACATGTGAGAGAAGTTTTCAAATGTTCAAGAAGAAATTAAATACAACATCAGTTTTGATTTTACCATAGGTAGATAAGGGATATGTGATGTTATGTGATGCATTCAACAGAGGTTTAAGATGTGTTCTTATGCAAGAAAGAAATGTAGTGGCCTATGTTGAACTTAGCATACAAATAAGACAAATGAAGAGTATTATCCAACATGTGATCTTCAGTTGGCATTAGTAGTACATGAATTAAATACATGGTGTCATTATCTATATGGTGATTCATGTCAAATATACTGACCATAAGCCTTTAAAGTACATATTTACACACAAGAATCTTAATCTAGGACAAAACATGTGGTTAGAGTTCATAAAGTATTATGATATTATCATTGGTTTTCATCCTAGAAAGGCCAATGTCGTGGAAAGATGGTCTGAATAGGAAGTCTACATCACTTGAAGAAATATTTTTTGTGGTAAGTGTAAAAAGAGACTTATTGGTCAAAATGAAAGAAATGAAGTTAGATTTAAGTGTTTCTATACAAGGTGAGTTGGTTGCACAGATGCATGTCATACCCACATTCTATGAGCAAATTAAATAACATCAATATAGTGACAGTGAATTGAAGGATATTATGCATGATAAAAAAAGTAAGAAGATGGAGTTTTGATATTTAGATGGTGGGATGTTGCAGTAATGGAACAGATTATGTGTTCCATAGAACACTGAGTTAAAGTAGTAGGTCCCTATAGAAGCATTTTCCTCTATGTATGTAATGCATCCATACAGTTGCAACGAGTACAACAATATCAAGGAATTGTATTGGTGGCTAGGTATGAAAAAAATGTGTTTGACTTTATAGCTAAGGGTGGTGTGTGCTAAAAATTCAAGGTTGAACACCATAATCCAGCAAGTATCCTACAACCACTCCCTATTCCTATGTGGAAGTGGGAAGATATTATAATGGACTTTGTGGTGGGTTTGCGTAGAACATTGCATAATTTTTACTCTATATGGGTGATTATGGATAGACTAACTAAATCCACTCATTTAATATCTGTTAAGTCAACTTGGGATGAATTGAAACTAGCTATATTCTACATAGATGAGATAGTTAGATTGCATGGAATATCGATCACTATAATATCTTATGGAGACCCCAAGTGCACATCTAGATTCTCGATTCAGCTACTTCTTGCCTTGGAATAGGGTTTGAAATTTAGTACTACATTTCATCATTAGACAAATGGACACTCAAAGCAGACAATTCAAACCCTAGAGGACATGCTGAGACCATGTGTGTTACAGTTCAGTGGCAGCTGAGATGATCACTTTAGTCTTATGGAGTTTGCTTGTAACAAAAGTTACATTAGATTTTAGGCATCGATCTTGATCAATCTCAATATAGGACAAAGTGTAGATCTCCTATTTGTTGGTCTAAAGTTGGTGAGAGATAGAGCCTAGGTCTAGAGTTGGTGGAAGAGACAATGGAATGATATTCATCAACATACAATAGTTGAAAGTTCCACACGATAGACAAGAAGGATCTACAAAGAAATGTCATAGACCGCTTAAGTTTGAGTTGGGGATGAGGCTTACTTGAAAGTAACACCATGAAAAGGTTTACTATGGTTTGGAAAGTGAGGCAAACTAACTCCTAGATACATGGGTATCTATCCATTCACTCAGAGGATTGAACACAATAGCATACAAACTTGAATTGCCTCCTGAGCTAGCCAACATACATGATGTGTTTCATGTATCCATGTTGAATAAGTGTCATCTTGGTAAAGAGAAGATCATAGACCCAGATCCATTACAACTAAAAGAAGATGTATCCTATGTTGAAGTCCCTATACAAATTTAGACTGGAGAATTTAGAATCTTAGAAAGAGGGAGATATCCTTATTGAAGGTCCTTTGGAGGAATCATAATGTAGATGAAGCAACATGGGAGTTATCATATATGTGTAATAATTATCCCTTACTCTTCTTTGAATTTCATGCTGAAATCTTTATTAGAGGGGAGATTGATACAATCCATACCTCATTTTACTGATAATTTTAAGTTTTAAGATAATCTAGGAATTTATTACACCTTTTTTAAATACCTTACATTATTAGTTGGTTGGTTTGTGTTTTATCTTATCTTAAACTTGTTCTTCTATAATTTAAAGAAAACATGTGTTGTGAATACATCAACTTTTGGACCTTAGTCGATACAGTAATAACACATACAAGTTAGGTGGAAGAGATCTAAAAATATTTAAGTAATTAAATAACTATAAAAAAATTATATGAGAGTAAGACTTTTACTATAGCATTATATATAATTTAATTATGAATCTAATTCGAAAAGAACAAACCAAATCGAATTTAAAATGAGAAATTTATGGAACTTTTAGTTTTCACACAAAATTACCTTTGATTCAACAACTGAAGGGTTGGCAAACTCACAAATTGAAGTTTCAACAACCTAAGGCTCGATAGACTCACAAACCAAATATCAAACAATTGAAGGCTCAATAGACTCACAAACTAAAGGCTCAATAGACTCACAAATTTAAGATTCAACAACCAAAGACTTGATAAACTACCAAACCAAAGTTTTTTAGTTGCATCACCGTCCAGCATAACTACTAATAAAAATGGACATAACTTTTGTTATATACATCTAAAACTGATGAAATTTATTTTCTTGTATTTCTTTTTTATTCTCTATACAACTAGAGCCCTAAACCTGTGAAAAAATGAACCAAAGGGTGATTTCTAGGGTGAATTTGATAAGAACATTGAGAACATGAGTAACTGATGGTTTCATCATAGATTTGATCTAGTAAGTAGGTTTTACGTGTATATCTCATCTTCTCTTTGTTTTCCCTTGGTCGGAATCTTCTAATTCGTGTATAAAAGGTTATATTAGACCTCTGTTCTTCATTGTCTACCTCAAGGAGGTTTTGTTTAGATCTGCTAGATCAGTGTCAAGCTGGTCGGAGTTATTTCTTGAAGTTTTGAGCATGAATCAAAGTTCGGTAGAGTGGAATCCAAGTTGACTTAGTTCAAGATCGTGATCCTTAATATAGAACACATGCAAGTGAGTGGAAAATCACCTTTAAACCCTAATATCTATAGTAAACAAGCTTAAAATGATCACTAGTATGTACTTATTTGTATTATGATGAATGATTTTGAATTTGATAAGTTTAGATATGCAGTTGTAGTTAAACTAATAAATGATTTAGTATAATCGTGATGCAATATTGATCTTAGCCCTAAATTAAGATACGTTGGGTCATGGTAATTCCTAGTGGTGTAACGAGAAGCCTTGGTATTCCAAGTTTTCCATAATTTTTATATTAATTTTATGTATTACAATGATGAGGCTTGATTGACAGTTGTTTCTAGCCAATGCATGTGAAGTTCAGTGAAAACATTTAATTGTGGTAGTTAATTTTCTTAGTTATCGGTTATATTAGATTTCTTATTGAATCTATTATATTATGCTCTATCAAAATTTAGTAAGGACTAAGTCCAGTAAGGATGGACTTTTTATATTAGTAAGTGTACTCAACATTAATGGAAGATTTTGGTGGTACCCAGTACAATATAGTATTTTTGATATCGCTCATGATGTCAGCCATTACAAAACCACTGATGTAGGTAGTTAAGCAAAGTATTTGATTCTCTACCTAAATACCCAAGGTTTAGAGGTGTGTAGTTTATTCTGTCAGTTGTTCATCCACTAACTTCAGACATGCCGACCCATGTAGTGGACTAGGGAGATGGTTCAGTGGACTTTGAGTCTGGGGTGTACTTTGTAAGTCTTGTGCAGTGAGATCATATCTTGTAGTAATACTTTGTAAGTCTAGGGCACAATAAAAGGATTGAAATATTTAAATGAATGGATTTAGTTGTTTGTTTAATGCAATTACTATAAAATTTATTACCATTTTGTATGGTTCAAAATTTTAAATTTCCATGCCTATATTTTTACGTATTTAATTCTATTAACTATATACAACAAAACTATTATGATTTCTTGTTGATTTTCAATGCACTGAGCCAGTAGCTCATACAATCTACTAAAATATTCTTCAAGCAAGGGTCCATCTCTATAGAAGAAATCAAAAGCTAGATTTTAACAAAAGTAGATCAGTCAAGGTCTTAAGAGGAATAGTTAGCTTAGATAGATGGTCTATTATCCTTCCTTTGAATCTGGGGAATGAGAGAGTGAACAACAAGAACACTTTGTAAGTAGTTGTACTTGGTGCATAATACGAGAACTTTTACTTTAATATAAAAGTCAAACTTTGTTCTAACCTTGTATATTTTCCATAAACAAGGTTTTGTAAATTTAGTTAATGATGTTCTTATATCATTAAGAAAGAAATAAAGAAATATGGTTGATTTTTAGTTAGTGAATTTAATGGGAATGGTTAGTCTAATCCCCCTTTTTGGTGGGCCTAAACCCTGGTTAGCAAGTTTGGGCTATGTCAGACTTATTCCATGAGACATGGTTTAGTTTCCATTCTTAGAATCATCCATTCTAAACCTCTTTAACCCTTTTTCAATGTATGTACTTTGACTTAGGAAAAGAAGATTTCTACAATATTTATTTCTATAGATCTTAATTCCTAGTATATAGGACGCTTCGCCTATGTCCTACATGGAGAAGGTATTTCCCCACAATGTTTTAACCAATTGTAGAGTTGGTGTGTCATTTCCCATCAATATAATGTCATCTACATAAAACATGAGAACTACAATCATGCTCTCACTAACATTCTTGTAAACACAAGGTTCATATTCATCTCACATAAAGGAAAACTATTTGATTGTCTCGTCCAAATGAAGATTGTAGCTCTAGGATGCTTTCCTTAATCCATAGATTGACCATAGTAGCTTACAAATTTTAGTGGCTTCATTTGGAGCAAAAAAACCTATAGGTTGTGACACATACACATCCTCTAAAAGATTCTCATTAAGGAAAAATATCTTAGCATCCATTTGTCAAATTTCATAGTCAGGATAAGCTGCAAAGACAAGTGTGATCATGATAGATTTAACCATGTCAACTGGTGAAGAAGTTTCATCATAGTAAACATGTTGAACTTATTTGAAACCTATTAAAATCAATCTACCTTCCTAGGTTTGTATATTATCATCCATGTCGGTCTTCATATTGAAGACCAACTTGCACCCGATAGGTTTTACTTCATCAAATGGATCCACCAAGGTCCATACCTTTCTAATACACAAGGTGTCTATCTCAAATATCATGGCTTCAAGTCATTTCTCATAATATCATCCCTCAATAGGCTCGTTGTCGGTTGTTAACTCATTTTCCTCAATGACCAACACATCATCTTCTTGAGTCATGAGAAATGCACACATGCCCTACTATATCTTCAAGGTTTTGATGTTATGATAGGGACTGAAAGTTCTACAATAGCCCATGGTTTCTCTTGTACCTTATCTACCTCCATAGGTTCAATGTTCTCTTATTGGTCTAGAACTTCTTCAAGTTATATTTTCCTCCCATTGGTTCCTCTAGAACTGAATTCCTTTTCAAGGAATATAGAAGTTTTGGAAATAAAACACTTTGTTATCAGATGAATTATAGAACTAGTAATTCTTAGTATTCTTTGAGTATCCAATAAAAATACATTTATCCATTTTTGTTCCAAGCTTTTCACAAAACTTTTTTGACATAAGCTTCACATCCCCAAAAAAGATATATTTGGACATTTCCCATTTGATATCTCATACAATGTCTTTTTAATGAATTTGAAAGGTACTCAATTATGTATAAATGGTGGTGGTTTCAAGAGCATGTCCTCAAAAGAAACAAGAAGATTGGCTAAACTCGTCATTGAGTGTATCATGTCCAAAAAGGTGGGTTTCCTACTTTTTAACACGCCATTATGTTTTGGTGTTCCATGCAGATTCCATTTTGATACATTGCCACAATCCCTTAGAAGGATCTAAAACACTTGTCTTAATTATTCAATACCCCTGTCATATCAAAGTTCTTTAACTCCTTTTTGAAGTTGATTGTGTACTTCACTCATGAATTCCTTGACATTTTCAAAAGATTTTGACATGTTTCATTAGATACACATAGACAAATCTACTTAAGTCATTAGGAAAAGTGACAACATCTACACACATCAGTATGTATGTGTCCTAATAAGTCACTATCTCTCTCAATTTTTGATCTTTCCCAATAAACCAATTTGCATGTCTCTATTGATTCAAAATCAAAAGAGTTCATATTATGAAGCCCTAGACGGTAGTGCCAAAGATAAAAAAAATTTGATACATTTATTTTTCATTTCTTGTTATTTATGTTATATATGTGTGTCTCAAAATCTAATAAATAAATACCATAAGACATAGGGGTACTACCATAAAATATCTCATCTTTAGAAATGAAAATTTGATCATTCTTTATTAGAAATTCAAAATATTTCTTGTCTAAACAAGAAATAGAGATAACATGTCTATTCATGGTATGTACATAATACTAGTTCTCGATATCTACTACAAGTAAATTGGGCAAAAATAAACAATAGGTTCCTACTATAATGGCAGTAACTCTTGCTCCACCTGCAAGATGTAGTTCCACCTCAGCCTTCTTCAAGGGTCTATTTATTTTTCAGATTTTACATATTTGAGCATATGTGAGATCCACATCATGTATCCAATACCCATGATGAAGTAGTAGATAAGTTCATTTCTATAACATATTTGCCTTAAGTAGAGAACTCTTTCCCTTGTTTATTATTATTCATTTCTTAAGGTAGAGAGAGAAATTTCTCTTCCAATGTCTAGCCTAGTAACAATGGTGGAAGTTTCCTCCCTTAGCCACGCATCCTTTTACGTAAAGTGTAAATTACTTTTGCCTAGATTTAGAATCCTTTTTTGCTTTTCCTTTTACATTGGAATTCTTTTTTCCTTTTTTGACCATTAGCACAAATTTGTGTTTGTCTTTCATTTGTCGCTCAGTAGTTTTCAACATGTCAAGTAGCTCTACAAATGGCTTAGCAAAATTGTTCATGTTGTAATACATGATAAATTGTTTGTATGAATCCAGAAATGATTGTTGGATCACATATATGGCTAACTCTTGACCCAAAGTAAATTCCAATCGTGTAAGACTTTCAAAATACATTACTAACTTGAGTACATGGGGTTCAACTGCATCACATACTGTCATTTTGCAGTTAAACAATGCCTTGGAGCATCATACCTCTCTTGTCTTTCTTATTCTTGATAAATATTCCTAAGATGTGTTATCATCTAAATTACATTTACATTCTCATGTTGCTTTTGAAGATCATGGTTCACCGATCATAAAATGAGGCATTTCATGTCCACATCATCATCAAAATGCTTCCTATGAACAATCATTTCCACTCTAGGTGCATTCGGAGTTGGTTCGTTAGTTATCGGTGTGTCCAAAAGTATATCTTACGCTCATGTGTGAGAATAATTCTCAACGTACTAAACTAGTTGTTAAAATTATTCTTATTTGTTTTTCTTTCTCAAGTACCAATGATAGTGAAAAAGTATCATTGATTGTGGTTTCCCTTGATGTACATAGAACAAACTTTACATGAGTAAACAAACTAACTTGGGAATCAATTTTTATTTTAAAATCTGATTTGAAAAAAATTGTTTGGACTAAAATTGATGATGCTCACACTATTTTATTCAAATTAACATCCCTATATAGTATTTAGAATATTATAATGAGAAATATTCTACTGAGTCAAGATCCAAAATGCATTAAGTTGTGAATCAATTATGGCTGACCACTCTATCGAGGTAGGTAAATAGTTACCAACTACAACATATACAATTCATCGATACATGGTTGCACAACTCCATGCCAATAATTCATCATATGAAAAATATGCCATTTTTGTACGTCTAGGTGTTTAATCCTATTAAGTTCACCTAGTCAAGTCCAACTCAATACAAATAAAATAAGATATGCATCATGCTGAGAAGACCCACATACTTATTATCACACTTTCTCAAGAAAGACGGTGAACCACACTTGACATGTCCACACTTAGTCAAATAAGGTTTTCATATGTATGCCACATGGAAGGCATCTTCAACATTGATATCATATTAAAGAATATATATATATATATATATATATATATATATATATATATATATATATATATATATATATATATATATATATATATATGTAGCCTCTATGAAATTTGGAATCTTAAAGGAGAAAAGAAATTGACTTTTCATGATTAGAGGAATCTTAAAGGAGATAAGAAATTGACTTTTCATGATAAACTCATCAAGGAGGTAACTTGGAACTTGGAGTCTGATGTTAACACTATGTGGAATAACATGAGCTCCTGCATAACAAAAATTTCCAAAGAGGTTTTGGGGGAGTCTAAAGGTTGTGGACCTCCACAGAAGGAGACTTGGTGGTGGAATGATGAAGTACAAAAGGCTATTAAACTTAAAAGGGAGATTTATAGGAGCTTGCCCAAATCTGGAGATGATGCAACGTTCCAAAGATACAAGCAAGCAAAGAAAGAAGCTAAAAAGGTGGTTCAGGAGGCAAGGTCTTGAAACTTTGATGATATGTATAAGAAGTTGGACACTAGAGAAGGGGAAAAAGATATATATAAAATGGATCGTATAAGAGAAAGGAAAGGAAGAGACTTGAGTCAAGTAAAATGCATAAAGAATGAAGATGGTAGAGTATTGGTGAAGGACGATGATATCAAAAACCAGTGGAGAAATTACTTCCATAAGCTTTTCAATGGAGATACTTCATATAATGTTAGCGACTCGTGTAACATGAATACAAGAGATATCATTTACACACGACGAGTTTCACCTTTTGAGGTCAAGAATTCTTTGAAAAAGATGAAAATGAGAAAGGCATGCAGACCAGACAATATTCCCATTGATGTATGGAAGAGTATGGGGGATGAGGGAGTTACATGGTTAAGAAAATTCTTTAACAAGATCATGAAGACCAAGAAGATGTCGGATGAGTGGAGAAATAGTATTATAGTCCCAATCTACAAGAACAAAGGTGACATTCAGAGCTGTACAAACTATAGAGGTATCAAGCTGATGAGTCACATGATGAAGCTTTGGGAGAGGATTATTGAGCAGAGGTTAAGATCTATAACGCAGGTATCAAACAACCAATTTGGTTTCATGCCTGGAAGATCAACAACAGATGCTATTTTTCTGATAAGGAGGCTTATGGAGAAGTATAGACAAAGCAAAAGAGATCTTCATATGGTGTTTATCGATCTAGAGAAGGCTAATGATCGAGTACCCAGAGAAGTGTTATGGATGGTTTTGAAGAAAAAGGGTGTGCCTATCCAATACATTGACTTGATCAAAGACATGTATGATAGCTCTACTGCAAGTGCCAAGACTCCTGGAGGAGAGACACCAACTTTTCCTATTACAGTTGGGGTACACCAAGGATCCACACTCAGCCCATATCTATTCATTCTGGTTATGGATGAGTTAACAAAGAATGTTCATGATGATATTCATTGGTGTATGTTATTTGTTGATGATATTGTTTTGATTCACAAAACAAAAGATGGATTGAATGATAAAGTTGAATGTTGGAGAAAGACATTGGGATCAAATGGATTGATGATTAGTAGGAGCAAAACTGAGTATATGCATTGCAATTTCAGCCAATCTCACAGTGTGAATGATGGAGCCAAGTTGGACGGAGTAGATATACCAAAATGTGACAAATTTTGTTACTTAGGTTCTATTATTCAAATAGACGGGGATGTCCAAAATGATGTTTGTCACTGGATCACTATAGGATGGTTGAAATGGAGGAGTGCATCTGGAGTTTTATGCGATCAGAAGATCCCTCTCAGGTTAAAAAGTAAGTTTTATAGAACAACTATATGACCAGCCATGCTCTATGGGAGTGAATGTTGGGCGGTGAAGAAACAAGGTCTCAACAAGATGAACGTGACTGAAATGTGTATGCTGAGATGGATGTGTGGGAAGACAAGAAAAGATCGTTTGAGAAATGACTATATGAGGAATAAAGTGGGGGTGGCGAGCATTGAGGACAAGTTGCATGAGGGCCGACTCAGATGGTACGAACATGTGCAACGCAGACCTACTAGTGTGCCTATATGAAGCAATTCTATTGAGCCAAACACTATAAATAGAAGAAGAGGAAGGCCTAAATTAACATGGGATGAGCTTATAAAGCGAGATTTTGAATCTCAACATATCAATCAGATGAGCTTATAAAGAGAGATTTTGAATCTCTACATATCAATCAGAATATGGCCCATGATAGAGTTGAATGGAAACGAAGGATCCATGTAGCCGACCCTCACATAGTTGCGATTGAGGCTTAGATGATATATATATATATATATATATATATATATATATATATATATATATATATGTGTGTGTGTGTGTGTGTGTGTGTGTGTGTGTGTGTGTGTGTGTATGTGTGTGTATGTATATGTATATGTATATGTATATATCAGTATATATAATCATCATTGTATATAATTATTATATGTATTATTTACTATAACAATCACCACATGATGGCAACTAGTACAATATTTGAAACCAACTATCATTGTCGAAAGATGACCAAGAGATTCACATCAAACTAACCTTAATGCTACCTATATATATATTTTGATCAAAAGCAAAATGGCAACATCACATGTTTCATATGACACTACAACAATCAAATCTCCATATCCATATACACCAAACAAAAACTATTTTCAAGGCATTGATATGTGTATGTAACATTTATATATATCATATCATATACAATTTCAGGTGACTAATGTGTATACAATTTTGCACATAATTCATCCAAAGAATCATTAGCAGTTCGAAACCCAAACCAATGTTGAAAGTGTACCATTTAGTCATTGATATTGTTGTAGGATTTTCATGAAAGGGTAGAGAAGAACAACAACAACAACTTCCCTTTGTACCCTAGTTGTTCGATCCATTGTAGATACAAATAATTAGTGGACAAAAGATATGAGAAAGGATAAAGGTCATACCTTTTTGCACACCAATTGTCCAACATTGGGTAATATCTTTAGTCAGTGAATAACTTGGTCTTTTAGATCTAGATACAAACCAATCACCAAGAAATCTACAGGGATTACAAAGATATCAGAATTGGCCACCATGTTGTTGCATGATTATCTTCTTCGTAGCACCTTTCTTTCCATTTTGTGGAATAGCTTCTCCAAGCCTCGACATGTGTGCCTTAGCCTCTATTTTGTTAATGTTATTGAGGGAGTACGTGGTGGATCACCTTGTCCTCAAAGTCGAAGAGGAATAGGATTTGTCGACATTCTAGTCATCCCATAACTTCCTTTTTATCCTACTTAGGTAGTCATCCTTGGGTTTTCTTCCTCTCTCTCTCCAAGAGTGATATGATTTCCAACTTATTTTACAAATTGTCTCAAAAGATGTGTTAAACCCTTTGGAATGTGCCCCTATATATAGGAGAGTCATGGTCTGGGCAAACTTTGATTTTCCTAATAGCAATATACAAAACAATTCAATGTTGAAAATTTACACTAGAATTCCGATCAAACAATCTGGACATCTGATTAGTCAACTAGCACTACTACATTTTTGGCTAATAACGTCACTTCCTGTAGTGTCATTTTTACTAGAATAACTGATCTAATATGCTATTGTATCGGTTTTATCATAAAACCGACCCAAGAGGTTTCCAGCGGCAAAAATTGGCTCGATTTTGCCTTCATGCCTTGTTCTATAGGGTCGGTTTTTGCCAAATAACTGACCTAGCTATCTACAAAAAATTCGAGCACCACTTAACTCTCTTGAGTCAGTTTTTTCAAAACAACCGACCTTGGATGTGGACCTCTTGGGTCAGTTTTACAGGATAACCGACCTTGGAAATGTTAGACCTCTTGGGTCAGTTTTCTCTAAATACCCGACCTTGTAGGTGGTCTCTCTAGGGTCAGTTTTTTCACTTACCCGATCTTGTAGTGTTAGTGCAGGCACCGATGACTCTTGGGTTGGTTTTAGATCTTATAACTGACCTTATAGGCTAGACGGTTAATAACCTTACTAGAACTCGTCCAGTTCATTTTCTTGATCGCGTGAATAGAGAAACTAGCTAGCAAGTTGTCACTGCTGCTCTCGGGTGAGTAGAGAACCATATCATTTCTGCTCTCAGGAGAGTAGAGAAGAAGACCTCATCACTATTGTGCCAGTCCGATGATCCCCCACGCTGCCACGCCCGTGAAGATAAAGCCACGCCGCCGCCGCCATCTAAACACAGAGGTAAGGTCAGTCGCCGTCTTTACTTTTGACCTATTATAGGCACCGCCGCCATGGGGCCGGGAGCCACTGACCTACTCGGTGAGGTTGTTGAGGGTTTCCACAACTGTTGATGGTGTTGGGATGGGTTGGGTTGAGGGAACTCATCAGCCGAGATGGGTTGGGGGTGAGGAACACTATCCCACTGTCATCTGTTTAGAACCTATGGATCCTTTGTCTGGGCCTGGCTTCCTCCCTACTTGGCTGACGTATATGCAAGGCATCCCTGCTCCCATCTGCAAGAGTATCGTTGGGCCAACAAGGTCAGGTGAGGACTCAAATATGTGGTAGTTTCCGCTGTCGACTGTGAAAGGTGTCAAAGTCTTCATCTTTTTCTATTATTCTTGTGTAGTATCATTGGAATCATCTCCCTCTCTTATTTACTCGTTGAACTGAGGGAGGTTCCCTTGTTTCACCCCTGCTATGTGCTATCACCTACTAGGAGGCTCTTCGATGCCTCTGATGTTGGCATTGAGGAACATCACTACCTGATCTCAGCTATATCATGACTAATAAAATAATCTTAGTCATAAAACAGTATTAGTCTTAGGATAAACAGTTTACATTGTTTCTATTTCCCTCTTTACTATTGTACATAGGGAATGCGATTTAATCTTCTTACTGCAAATTGATAAGTTGTTTTGTTTCACTCAAATAACTATATGGTTTAACTTATTGATCTGAATAATGATTTAAAAAACAAAAGAATCCATCCATTATTAGAAATATTTTCCTATATTAGAAATGAAGAAAAGAATATACCTCCGCTCTTACAATACTTAATCTTTTATTTTCTATGTACCCTCCTTGTTGAGAATTCCTAGCTTTACCACTGGGTGGTGGTGATTGAAGGCGGGGAGGCATCGAGGGTGGGTGTGCAGTCCCTGAACTGGGCAACCAACTTGTGTTTGTATGACCTAGAATATGTGTGCTTGCACGTGGTCTTGTGCAACCATGAAGGTGTATGGCCATTCCATTGAGTGTATGCCTCATTTCCAAGCCACATCCATGTGTTATCTATTATGAAAGACCCTACATGATGTTTAACTTACGCCCTTCAGTTTATATTTGTCAAGAGCACCAAATTGATTCTTCAATTCAGTACATATAATGAATGTTTATCTATGGAAGTATTTTTGATTTACCCATATCATTCACGACAATCATCCTCTTGATCACAGTAGCTCCGATGCTCGGCGATCATCATCTTGCTCTTTGCCATCTGTGTGCCTTCCACTTCCCACAGTCTTCTCTCATTTTCATCTCGGTGGCTCAGGTCAGTTACATTGTTTTTTCATTTTATTTGACTAGTAAATCAACCAATAATAAAAACATGTATTCTTTCATATCTACATTTTCTTATCAATCACATATGTCATCATTATATACATTCTAGAAATATGAGGTCAGACATTGTGTAGTCTCAGATTGACACTTTAGGGTTTATAGATGAGATCATCGATGCAAGATTTTTAACTTAATATATAAATATGACAATAATACATTTATATGTTAACTTAGAAACCCGTTCAAAATTTACTCATTAGGAGTAAATTTTGGATAGTCCCTGGTCTAGGACTATTTTTGGATATTTAATCTCACTTAGGATGTAAGTGTATTTGTATGTTTAGTTTTTAAGAAAATTTTAGTAGTATTTCCTCATTTGTTCTCTGGGTACATATGTGGGTGGTTATTTGCCATTTACATCGATGTACTTGGAGAACTTAGGGTAAATGTTGCAGAAATTTTCTTGAAAACTAAACATACATTATAAAGTTACTAGTGAGATTAAATATTCAAAAATTGGATAGGTGGTACACTTTAGTATAAAATTAATTAACTTCTTACCAATAAAAATTTACAACTTATAGTATCAACAATAACTGTTTTGATAGGTGGTACACTTTTATAATTAATTTTAATGTGATCTAGAAAATGGATCGAAGTTGGATGTCTATCAAGATCTGTTGAACTCTAGAGTTTGCCAAAGGTCTTGATGAATTTATTAGATTTTATGAGGAACATAGGAAACTAACTACATATAGGTTCTATTGTCCATGTAGAAATTGTGGTAACAATCTGAAAGTTGATACTGTTAAGGAAAATAAAAATCATGTCATATGCAATGGGATATATGGTATTGGAATGGACATAAATTTAATTATGGATCAGAAAATGTTGACACTAATAGTTGTGGCATAGTAGATATATATAATGATGATAATGTCAATGATGAACCAATTCAAGATGAACCGATTGAGGATGATATGGTTGATGAGATGATATGTAGTTGTCGGGACAATGTCATTGATCCACCTTCTTTATTTGCAAACATTGTCCATGATGCTGAAAAACCATTATATAAGGGTTTTACTAAGTTCATGAGGTTGAGTGTTGTGATGAGATTATATACTCTTAAAGCTCAAAACTATTGGAGCGATAAGAGTTTCACTTCATTATTATCTTTGTTGAAGGAAATTCTTCCAGAAGGCAACGAGCTTCTAATTTCAACATATCAAGCAAAGAAAATAATGTCCACAATGGGAATGGAGACTAAGAAGATGCATTCATGTCCAAATGATTGTGTTTTATTTCAAAAGGACCATAGTAATTTAATAAATTGTCCAAAATGTGGTGCGTCAAGGTACAAGACCACAAATTCAGTTAAGGCTAAAAATGGCTCTCCTGTCAAGGTGATGTGGTATCTACCAATAATACCACGATTTCAATGCTTATTTGCTAATACTGAAGATGCGTGAAATTTGTCTTGGCATGGGGAGTTAAAGGCCAATCATGATAGCATCCTACAACAAGCATCTGATTCACCACAATGGAAGAAAATTGATTTATTATACCCTCAATTTGGTAAAGAACTAAGAAACTTAAGACTTGGACTCTATACAGATGGAATAAATCCTTATGGTACATTAAGCAGCCAACATAGCACTTGGCCCGTTATGATTGTTATATATAATCTTCCTCCTTGGTTGTGTATGAAAAATAAGTATGTCATGTTGTCAATATTGATACTAGGGCCTAAGCAACTGGGAAATGACATTGATGTTTACCTTCAACCTCTAATTGATGACCTAATTAAACTATGGGAAGAAGGTGTTATGACATATGATGCTTCATGTGAAGAGATCTTTAGTTTGTGTGCTATGTTGTTTTGCATGATTAATGACTTTCCATCTTATGGAAATTTGTCTAGATATAGCATAAAAGGATACAAAGCATGTCCTATTTGTGAGGAAAATACTGATTCAATATGAATCAAACATGGTGGTAAAATTGTATATCTTGGTCATCAGAGATTTCTCCCACAAGTGCATCCTTATCGAAGGCAACACAAAACCTTTAATGGATCAACTAAGGAACAAAGTACTTCTAAACCTATACCAGGCAATGTTGTATATGACAGGGTGAAAGATATTGTTAATGAATTTGGAAAGAGTTCAAGTAGTCGTACTCTCGCATGTGACAAATCTCTATACAAGAAGAGGTCAATATTCTGGGACCTTCCTTATTGGAGATTCTTGTCAATTACACTCTACATTGACGTCATGCATTATGAAAAAAATGTTTGTGATAGCATCATTGGTATGCTATTGAATATATCGGGAAAGACTAAAGACGGCATCAAATCTAGAAAAGATTTAGAATTAATGGGTATAAGAAAAGAATTATCAGTGGAGATCAGGGGTCACCGCACATATTTACCACCAGCTTGTTACACTTTGTCAAAGCAGGAGAAAAAGACTTTCTATGAGTGCTTGTATAATATTAAGGTTCCACAAAGATACTTTTCTAATATTCGTAGATTGGTATCAAAGAAGGATCTGAAGTTGATAGGTCTCAAATCTCATGATTGTCACACCTTAATGCAACAAATTTTGTCTATGGCTATTCGATCTATATTGCCGAAGCATGTAAGGTTTGCAATCACAAGACTTTGTTTCTTCTTCAATGAAATATGCAACAAAGTGATGCATCCTAAAACTCTCGATAAATTACAAAAATATGTAATTGTTACCACCTTGAAATGTACTTTCCTCCATCATTTTTTGATATCATGGTTCATCTTGTATTACATATAACAAGGGAGGTGAAGATGTTGGGTCCAATTTTCTTACACTAGATGTATCCATTTGAACGATACATGAGTGTTTTTAAAGGTGATGTTTGAAATTGTTATCATCCTTAAGGGAGTATTATTGAGGGTTATGTAGCCAGGGAGGTTATGGACTTTTGCAATGATTTTTTGAATTGCAATGAAACTTCTAGCAATCTAAAAAATTCCCATAACACTGAATCTTATTGTGGCAAAGAAACTCTGGGAGCACAAATGAAAGGAATTAGTCATGAGTTGTGAGAATAAGCACATTTGTATATTTTTCACAACATCGATGAAGTTAGTAGTTACATCACATAACACAATGATCTTATCAAGAGAAATCATCTGAGATAAAGTTCAATGTGCCTTGTAAGAGAGCATAATAGAACATTTATTAGGTGGTTTTAAGAGAAAGTCTTAGTCAACTATTTGAATCACCGAATAATAGTGTTGAGAACATAAAATGGCTCGCCTTTAAGCCAAAAATGGATGTCATGTCATATGAAGGATATGAAATAAATGGATTTTTATACTACACAAAGCGTCAAGATGAAAGTAGTGTAGTCCAAAATAGTGGGGTCACTATTCAAGCTTGTTAATAGTATTTTGCTAGTGCCAAAGATAAAAGACCACGTGAAGCTGATATTTCATATTACAACGTCATTGAGGACATATGGGAATTGGACTATACAAATTTCAGAGTTCCTATCTTTAGGTGTAATTGGGTTGATAACAACAAAGGAGTTTTAGTGAATGAGTTGGGTTTCACATTGGTGAATTTTGAAAAGATTGGTGAGAAAGATGAGCCATTCATCATGGAAGACCAAGCAAAACAAGTATTCTATATTGATGACCCGGAAAATCAAAATTGGTTTGTCATTCTTCATGGAAATAGACAGTTTATTGTAGATCCTATAAATGAAGAAGAATACTACGAAAAGTATGATGATTCCAGTCCATTCTCAGTTGGTTTGCCAAGTGTAAATGTTGAAGTTAACACTGATGAATACTATAAACATCAAAACTATTCTGAAGGAATTTTACTTGACTAACAACTCAACCAATACTAGAGGCATGTATTCTTTGAATTATTTATTTTATTATCATTCAAGCACGTAATCTTTTAAATATACATCATATCACTACTTGTGCTTTTATTATCACTTATGTTTCTTTTATCATGTATACTTGTAGGTTGTTCTAAAATGTCAAGTTGAGATGAACATTCTGAGCATGGGCACCATGATAAGGGTAGTGGTGATGATAAGAAATGTAGAGGTCCCACACTGATGTGTAGGCTGCAGGAGCTCAGGGCCAAAGGGGAGAAATTGCCAATCCATTTTTATATCACAGGAGCACCTATTGGGGAACATGCTAGTGGTTTCAAGCATTACGTAGGGGCGGCCGCGCAGTAAGGTGGCAATAGATATAGAAAATTGGCATGATGTTTCTAATGCCTTAAAAGACCTCATATGGAAAGATATATATGTGAGTTGAAGTGATATCATTTTAATATGTTTTTTGTTTATTGATTCTAATTTAGTTTGCTTGGAAAGATAGATCCTTTTTAAAATAACAGTATTACTTCTTTTATATGTATAGGGTGTTTTTCATCTAAATGAAAAAGATCACAAGAAAAAAGTTCTACAACGTTGTAGTGTATGATGGAGGGCTTTTAAGACCTATATCAAAAGGGATTATATAGATAATCCTAATCAAAAGAAGAAAGCAACAAATCAATATATTTTTATAGATCTTGAGGTGTGGGATAGATTTGTTGCATCTAGGAAATCGGAAGAGTTTCAGGTAATAAAGATTGTGATGTATTGTATGAATCTTTTTATACAATTAAGGAGGTGAATCGTTTTATATATGTTTGCCAAGTCTAAATTGCAATACCTCATTTTAAATGATCAGGCTATTCACAAGGCCCAAAAGAATAGATGGGCCAAAAATGTGCATGACCATCGCTTGGGGCCCGGTGGTTATGCCTTCCGCCGCCAACTATAAGAGAAGTAACTCTCTTCTGGAGAAGAGTCTAGTACAACTCAAGTTGGGCGTCCTCCCCGACACTTGCAGTGGATTAATGCTAGAAAAAATCGAATAGGTGAAATTATCAACCCTAGAACTAAGGAGGTGGCTCAAAAGCTGGTAGGTTTATCCCAACTAAGTAAAGAGTAACACCCTCAAACTTTAATTTATTTATATCTAATTGATTGTGATTTAATATTTTTATTAACTATGAATAGAGTGATCTCCATGAGAAAAGGAAGGAAGGAAAGTTCATCCCAACTGGCCGCATGGATGAACTATCATTTTCTCTTGGTACGAAGGAGCATCCTGGCCATGTTAGGGGATTAGGAGATGGAATAGGATTCAAGTCTTATTTTGGCCCCTCGCAATCTAGAAGAGTTCATACAAGAGTTCTTATATAAGAGGAAGTTGAAGCATTAGTAGCACAGAAAGTAAAAGAAATAATGTCTTCATTTTAGCCTAGTCAACCTTCTCAACCTATTCAAATTGTGTGTCTCTCAGATCATGAGGCACAAGTCCATGCTCCAGTTGTAGAAGGTCGTGGGAGCACTCCAAATGACCCACCACAACAATTTATAGTAAGTTTGTTTTATATGTTGTATTATATATATATATATATATATATATATATATATATATATAGTTGTAGTAGGTATCTAGTTTACGCTTCGTATATAATTTATATTATTTCAATTCTAGGTTGGTATGAACTGTAAACTTGTAGTGGAGGTTCCAGAATATAATGTTGTGGCAGCGGGAAAGGTATACAACCTTGGTGGTACATTGCATTGCCAACCAATTACTGATGACATTTGTCGTATGTCCACCCATCTTGTATATGACGGAATGGGGGGCAAACCACTATCCATATATAATCCTGAATACATTATAGTTGAAGAAGAAGAAGGTGCTATGGTGGGTTGGCCTAGATAGTTTGTTATCAATGATAAGGTATGCCTGAATACTACCATGTTTTTCATATTTGACTACATATATGAACTCATGTAATATAAGTATGTAATTTAATTAACATGTTTGTAAACCAAAAACTAAAAATTCTACTAGTCATCCTCCTATGCCCAAGCCATCTTTTATTCCAGAATCCACATTCGACGAGTTGAGAAGTAAATGTAAATATTTGTGTCGATACTTAGCCAACAAAAGCTCGGGATCATAAATGTTGGTCAATTTAACAGAAGATGCAACTGGGAGGGACTTTGACAATTATATTTTTCTTGATGATATTATAGAGTTGTTCCGGTATGATTAGCTAAAAACTTCGATATTATAAGTATGGATAAGGTAAGGATCTATCAATATAGAAAATTCTAATACACACTTTTAACTTATTTCTATATATCAAATGATTACAAATGTTATACAGCCACTTATATACTTAGGCCATAAACTTTGATATAAAGAATGTTGGATTCTTAGTTCCTTCAATCACTAGTCAGGTGGAGACATATATTGAGGATGTGAATGAGTACTTCTCTACTACATTCAAATATTTTGCTAGTGCGGGAAAGGAAATTATTCTAATTCCTTTTAATGCCCAGTAAGTATTCGTATTCAATATAATTTTAATAATGAATAAATTTATTTATTTTAATGTTTGTTTTATTCTTACTCAGATCTAGACATTGGGAATTATTTGTGGTTGTCCTAAAATTGATGACTATTTATTATCTTGACCCAATGGGAAAAATAACAAGGGGCCACAAACTAAAATTGCCAACTATGGAGTAAGCATAAATTTAGTCATTTGTTATGCTTCAACATGATATTTCTATTTAGAATTTCTATTTTACCAATTATTGTTTAATTGATAGGGGTATAAAGGCTTTTTTTGAAGGTGGAGGACAAATACCCACAGAGTTAAAGACATTGACTTTGAAAAATGTCAAGGTAGATATTTGACGGCTGCTTAGTCTTATATGTATTAATTTCAGCTCTTATATGTCAACTCTTAAAGTCTTATCTCAACTTTGTTTATAGTAGTTTACGAACATTAAATATAATTCGTTATTTATAGTGTCCTATAGAAAATAATGGTTGGTCTTGTGGCTACTATGTAATGAAATATATGCAAACTATTGTCAAAGAAGCTTCATATGACATTCAGACTATAGATCAGGTAATAAAGAATAACATCATAAATTTACAAGTTAGTTGTAGTCATTTTATAAAATATTAGCACATGCATTTTCTGTTGTAGATCATTATAACTCATCCTTACACACCTGAGGACTTAAATGAATTCTGAGAAGAGTGGCCAAATGCTTTCCTAAATGAAGTCAATATAGCATTGGATTGAATTGCATAAGTCAGCTCCATCTATGAATGTGGTTTTGGACCTCTTTCAAATTTACTTTTGTATCTGACATGAATTTAATATCATCTCAGACTTGCAATCTATAATTTTTTTAATGTTATGATGTGTTATGTGTATGAATAAGTCTCAACTGAATATATATGAATTGTTTTTGTTATGAATGTGTGTGGTTTTTAAATTGATAATCAATTCTAATAGGATTGGACATAAAAGCTAACAAATGTGGATTTGGAATGAATTTATGGCTTGCATCATTACATTTGCAAGGCTACTTTCTATTGTAGGTTTTGATCTTTGTAAATTAGATTTCTATTCTACATGTTTTTGTTCTGCAGAATTTTTCTTTAAAAAAATTTGTAAACTCTAGGGTCGGTTATTTTAAAAAACCAACCTTATAGATCTCTAGGGTCGGTTTTGTAGAAATAACTGACCTTATAGGCTCTAGGATCAATAGTTCATTTTTTGTACTCTCTTGGGTCAGTTTTTTGCTTATAACCGTCCTAACATATCCTTTCTAGGGTCAGTTCATTTACGAATAACTGACCTTATAGGATATGGGATCAAGCAGCTCATTTTGTGTACTTTATTGGGTCATTTTTTTTCGAATAACTGACCTTACAGTACCTCCGTTGGGTCGGTTTTTTAGTAATAACTGACCTTAAAGCCTCGGGGATCAGCTCACTCTTTTGGGTCAGTTTTTTGACAATAATCGGCCTTACAGGACCTCTCTAGGGTCATTTTTGTAGGAATAACTTACCTTACAACCTCAAGTACATTTTCTTTCTTGCTTGGGTCAGTTTTTTACAACCTCTTGGGTCAGTTTTTACTATATAAGGTCAGTTTTCTTTAGTTAAAAAAACTGACCCTATAGAGCAATTTCTTTAGCGACGGTCACTTAGGCGTCGGTTAAAAAGTGACGCTACAGGCTTAAAAAAACCGACCTTACAGACCATTATTGTAGTAGTGTAGGTTCCTACTGGGGATCAAAGGGTATTCAGGTCGGTAGATTGGGTCTCTAGATTGGCCAATAGGGTCGGTATAGATACATATGTGAATTTCTTTCCAATATGAGACTCCTGGTTGGATTCTATTAGGCTGGCCAGGCCAGTCCAGTGCAAACATTAGTCTACCAATTGACAACTAGTTGATCCATTGATCTGACCAACCTGATTGACTAACTACGCATTCCAGTCCTAGGATCAGATAGGAAATAAACATGTTTATGATTCAAAACCATCCTAATCATATGTTTGATTACGGACTTCAATTCTGTTATACATCCTTGTGTGTGTGACCCGTTAAGTTCCTAATTACATTTGTAGTGATGTTCAAAATAACACAAGAAAATATGGATGTCAATCCACACATCATTGCCACCCAAGTAATAGGAATGAGTTGGAGAACAACTACAACCTATAAAGTGACCCATTTTACCATGACATATAATCCATTTGTCAATGGAATTTAGATTGAAAGTGAAGCATGGAATGTCATTCACTAAATATTGAATCTATGTTCCTTGAACTAGAGTAGGTTATTTGAAATATTTTGAGCTCGATATCATATACTAAATAACATGAGCATGGTCATGCATTTTATAGTCTTTCTTATCAAGTGGTTGGGGATATCAATCAAAAGGATGGAGAAATTATATCTACATAATTCAATGTATTTCCCATGTGTCACATTGCACCCAATCACTACATTTTTGGCAACTCTTATTCAGAACATGTTGGTTTAAAAGTTAAAGAACATAGAACAACATGTGTTACTATAGTCATTTTAGGTTTAAGGATTCTTTTCACCACTTTCACATTGATATATGACTTTGTCATGTCAATACATGACTTCCATGTCTCAATCTAAAGGTGGGTCCATCCATTACAACTTGTTCTCTAACATGTACCCATGTATCTGAGGTGATGTCCAATATCATGACTAAATATACCTAGTCATCACTCACTGTACATGCTAGTCTTTCATATGATTGTTGTTCTATATTATCCACAATAATAACCCATTATGAACATACCAAAAATGAGTACTAAAGTATACATATGATCTCATGTTCAGATCCTTAACCCAAACCATATGTCTTCGAGTTCTATCATTCTTAGGATATTATTAGGTTTATTCATTATCTAAATACTGAAACAAGATAATAAATGGGCTTTCCTTTTATTAATAATCAAATTAAATACACAGTATCCCTATTACAATCATCACAAGATGGCTTTCAGGTCAAACAACCAACAAGAGGTTGTAGAACAAATATTTCAGTCACATCAGATCATAGCTCTGGTAGGAGAATGTTATTTCAAGTACTAGAAGGGGGTGTAGGGGATTGTGGATGCTCGATGAGATCCCATGAGGTTGGTGGATCTAAGAAAATGATCACTTCCCATCATTGTGATGCACACATGAGTTTATTGCGATTTTTGACTTGATAGAAATTAAGAGGAGGAGATTGTGATGTGGTGAAATTATGGGAAGTTTGGGAGCCATTTAGGTTGAATCCTTTGGATCTTGTCTTTTTTAACAATGATTCTAGTCTTTTGGTTCTATAGAGGTGAGAAAGAACTAGATTATCAGCTTCATACCTTCAACTTTATTTAGAATTGTCCATTTATCAGACAGGTATGCTAAGTTGTAAATCAATGGTAGTTAAGTATAGGACTACTACGATCTGGCCAAGGGCATTGATTGTTGTTGGTGAGGGACAAAATAATGGTTAGCAAGTAGGAAAATACAAGTTATGCAGTGTCTCAATATTTATATGAAAAATTTAGACTCACACCTGAGATGATAACTTCTTAGAGTACTAGCAAGGTTGTCATGGCCCAACTACCCAAGGCAGATTTCGTCAAGTTAAACAAAAATATTGTTATGATAGGGGAGAATTGGTGAGAAATGAAAATTGAACAATCATGATAGTTAGTAATACATTGAGAGGGTGCACAACAACCAAAGAGGAAGGAAAAGTGAGTGTGGGTGAATTTTACACTTCACTAGTTAAAAATCCTTAAGATTTATATGAATATGGGTATAGCTAATGGAGAGAGACTAGATTCTTTGTTGTTGAGATTTATATGAAGATGGGGATAGCTAATGGAGAGAGACTATATTCTTTTTTGTTGAATCCACTAATGGGGGAAATAAGAGATGCAAGATGGGGACGATGTATGCATGTTATGCTTTCAGACATTATACATTGAGTACCACACTAACTATTACAATGTTCTTATTTTACTTCCTTCCCAATTTTATAACTCCTAAATTACAAATCCAAACAATCTCAAATTCCCAAAAATAGGATTATAATTTTTATGACTCTGCCCTTTTAATTTATGTAGAATAAATTAATCATTTTTTGGATCACATAGTGCATTGTCCAATCTAATGTCTATGGAGTGCACTTCCACATACGCCTAGAATTCAAGCTTCATCATAATGTCAGTCGAGATGCCATCTTTGATATTATTTCTCATTTTGGGATAACATTTTTGAAATAATCTCTAGTTTCCTTTTTAGGGACATTTCGTGATGGTTTCCACACCTAGAACGTATTTTTATTTGAGTGGAGCAAGGAAAAACACACTTGTATTATCTTACTAGTATCTCTTCATTAGCTGGAAATATTTCAAATAACTTCAAGGCAGGTCAAGAAACTTTTAATGCAGACACACATAAAGTTTATAAGCATGGTGTTGTGTACGAAGCAAACTATTGTCATTTTTTCCTTTGATATCTTTGGTGTGATTATTAATGACTATATTTCCCTCTTGTAACACATATAACATATCATAAATAGGAACATGATGACTTAATCATCTACGTCTTCAAATTTTGTCTTTTATTATTGTGCTTTCTATTTAAAAAGGTTGCTATCACACTTTGTAGATAGGGCATCTGCAATAGTATCTCATTAATTTTTATATTGAGTGTATGAATTCATATTTAATTTCAAATGTTTTGGAAGACTTAAAATACAATAGTTTTAAAAAGATATTGTTTGTTGATTTCAAAGTTTAAGAAAGATATTTAGAATAAATTTGTACTTAATATAAAATATCATCAACGTACTCAATTAAGTTGTACTAACAAAGCTTAAATGATGCACCATATTGTACTATATTAATTGATTAAAATAAATAACTAAATGTGGTGAAAAATTGGATTTAATAATATAGAATTAAATAATAATTGAACAAATAATTGAATTGAAGTTAATTGAGTGACCAATTTGTAAATGGCCTTCAAGAAATGAAAGTTGAACTATACACACCTTTAGGTTCAATTTGTAGTATATTATATGATATCTCTAGGGCACTTGCTCGAAATGTCCTTATTTCTTGCAAAAATAACATATAATATCTGAATAGAGGCAACAATCATAGTCTTTACCTTTACATAAGTGACACTTAGGCCTTTATTGATTTCCAAGGTTTAGGATTCGAATGCCTTGGTTTTTTACTTGATTTTCCATTTGAATTTTGTGTGGGATGGTTATTTTGGCCTTGGGTTCTATTCATGATCTTATTTCCATGACCATGGGGTTTATCTTTATACCTTGATTTGACATGCACATCGTCAGTGAGCCTTCAGTAAGCTAGAGTTTGTGTTTCTGTGTCCCAACCCTGGGGTTCTCTTAGTGGACAATATTTGTCCATAGGAAGCTTGAAAAGTAGTAGGTTTGGATGATGAGAAAAATTCCTTAAGGGTGATATGGAGTCCATCCGGGAAATGGACCACTATGTCATCTTCTGTGAAATTCTTAGCATGATATTGGAAGAAATATCATTTTAGTCTATATATAACAATTGATAGATTCCCATGGATAAGGCTATAATATTTTGTTTTTTTTTCATTTCATAAATAAGAATGATATTATAGGTAAATGTGGGTTTGAAATATTACTAACTAGTGAAGAAAACATGTTGTGAGTGGATATAATTGTCTCATCACGGTTTTGTTGAACCATTGAGTTGGTAGGTAGCATAGGTTAATTTATCATTTTTAGGACATATATGGACAATGAAAGTATTATGCATGGAAATTATCCAAGTAAAGATATATCCTACATCCTCCACATAAAAGGCCTTAGGATTGAGCTTGAGAACAATTGAAATGGTAGTGGGATTAGGGTTTTGGTTGTGATAACTATTTTTTATACTAATGATGTTGTGAGTACTTTTAGAGTATGAATATTCCATAAGAACACATTTCTACTCTTCATAATCATCCACCTTATTGGTCTTATTGATAGGATTTCAATCTCATCCTCAGGTTTTGTGTCCTTCTTCCCCTTGCCTTTCCCACCAAAAAGAGGTTCATGAATAACTAAAACCATTATTGTCACCATGGGCTTTTGGGGGAATCTACCATTGGGCCCCGATGTTCACCATCGACCCTTTGTCCCTAATACATTTTCAACCAGCCCTTCGACCCGTCCTGATGGCCACCATCAACTATGGTGCCATCTACCACTTCTCATTGATCCTAAACCATCATTTGCTTGGTCTTTGGCATCACTATCATTGAGAATATGGTCATTGACTAAGCTCCCTTAGCACACCAACTCGTACGGATGCCTCTCATCGAAGCCTTAGTATGCTCCCATCAATGCCCTATCATGTCTCCCATTCAATGCAAAACAACATCAATCTTGTCATCAACCTACACTTTGTCTTCACTATCACCACCACCAAACCCTAGGCCCACACATAGAGATATATATCCCTAGCCTCCTTGAGTGGGTATCTCTTCTCTAGGAGCAAGTGTTTTGACACTTCATAGTCATGTGCCAAGAAAGAGACATTGATCAGTTTCATTGACCACCACCACTAAGGCTTGGTCGTGACCAAGGCAACCTGACATAGGCACTCTATTGTTATTTTTCCACTGCCTATTTGTTGACTTTTGATCTTAAAAAACAAAAGTTTGTATGCCTCCACTCTACTTACAAGAATCACATGTACGGCCCAAATCAAATTCAATCCAATCAAGGAGAAATGCAAAATGAAATTCAAGGTGACCCTTACAATGTCCATGGTACTAACTTGCTATTGCATCAACCCAACTCCACCATTGATCTTGAAGTCAGAAAATTGCACACCATGACTGCCCCTTATTCCATGATTCCATCTTAGTGATTATTCTCTCTCAGCTTGTTAAGTTCATCATTACCATGAGGATCAAGTAGTTCCTTCATTAGAGTACAAGGAGTAGCCCCACTATGCATTTTTGTTCTTTTAACTACATCTAAGTTTGTATGAATTTGCTCAGTTTTTAATCAAATCATTTTGTGCTTGCAATCTTGTATGATTGATAGTTTTGTATAATAATAAAATCTTAGATGTAGATATCTTTTAACCCATGGTGTAGGATATCAACTATTTCTTATTTATCCCTTAATGAGACCTTTAGATAAGTGTGTTTTGAGTAAACGGGTACATAATCACTAGGTAACATGACACTGATCCTAGAATGATATTAATCTAGGTGAAATCTGAATTCTAAACGGATTGGATTTAACCAACATTACCATTTATTTTTGCATACTTATCTATGATGTAGTGAGAGAGAAAACATATGTAGTGATGGTTAAACCCATCCTCCCCAGTGTTCCCACTCATCAGTGATCTTAACTTTATGTCTACTTTTAAATCATTTCAATCTTAGATAAAAAAAATCCAACCTTTTGTGATTAGTATTGGTTCTTGCTTGGTTACTTTGTTCATATGATTTTTAAATATGTTGTTCCTTTAGTTTTACCCTAACTACAACAATAAGAGTTATCTTCTATGGTGTATGATTTGTCTCAACATTAGTAAGGGAAAAGCTATAATTTTGGTCCTAGTGAATTTTAGGGTACAAAAATATCATGTCAGAACCAAAAACAATGTATAGCAATGGTCGGGTCAAAAGTTGAAGTTTCCACCATGTTTTTACAAAATGGGGAAAATTGTAAACAAATATTTATAAAGAAAGTGGGTAAGACAACAGGTAAACGAAAGAAAATACAAATACACCAAGTTACACATGGGGAAAGTGTTAGGCCCCACGAAACCCTTTCAATATTGTTGATTTTTATGAGGTAAATTGGGATTTAGTTTTATGGAATAGGACTACGTGCTCAAGAAAATATAAAATAACTTGCAAGAATGAATTTAGGACATAAATATAATGAGCAATAGTAAATTGCGGGTGATCATATTATCATACCACTAATTGATCAGAAATAGGACAGGAGAAGGGGTCTACATTGTGGCTTGACCAAATCTACCTTGTTGGATTGTTGTAGGAGGTCAAGGTGGATATTTCTATAGGTGAAGGTGGACACAAATCTTTTTTTCTCATAAAAAAAGTTTGGATTCTCCATAGGGTTTGAAGGTAGGAGTTGAGTACTAGGATTCTCTCAAAGGGTATGGTCAATTATTTGGATTCTCCTACATAGGGGAATATACAACTATTTTTTCAGATCGAATGATAGTCTAAGTGTCTCTAGTTTGGATTTTGATCTTCAAAACAACATCATGTGGGCCTAAAACTTTATAAATGGAGACGGGTGTCTATATATATAGAGGAGTTAGGATTAGGGTTTGAGTAAGCATGTTTCAACCCAAAAGGTGCTCCGTGGCAGTTGAATGTGCAATAAGAAGGCTCCCCGACTTCTAGAGGCTTCTAGCGGAACTTTAAAATGCTTTGTTGAGTATACCAAAGACGGGAAGGCGGAGCAAGTGTCTGGTGCATGCCCTACCTCCTAGGTCCTTTAGGGTGCTTGAAGCGATGCTCTAATGACTAATCAAAGTTAGGGAGAGGTGGAGTGTGTTACTCCCCAATCTCACAATTAGCACTAATCATGAGATTAGGGTATAAATTGAGGATTTAACGTAATAAAAAGATCACCCTTAACTTTTTATTCTTTTTCAAACTATTTGTTTTCTTGCATTGAACCACATAAACTAACTTAACAAGAGAATTAAACTTTTATTTCTCTAATGTAATCTCAGCATTAATGATACACATCCATACATTCATTATGTTTCTCACACTTTCATGTACATACGACATGACTATCATTTGCATTCTCTCTTATTAAGGAAACAAACATACAAAACATCATTTACAACTCTCTCACATCTATACAAGGACCTAGAGTGACAGGGACTGACTAAACTTAACTATACTCATACTTAACTCTTGTGGTAGATCTACTCTGATGCAATGATATCTTCTTCAATTCCATGTGATTTCCCTAAAAAATTTTAGTAAAGGGGTGAGCCTACTCACTTAGTGAATGAGTACTTCAAAGAAATAGTCTAAAGCACTGATATAATTACAGATATACTTTTGAGTAATTGATATCAATTATAACAATAGTAAGCTTTAAAGAGTATAATAATTGACAATCATAAATATGGCAGGATACTCTAGATATCTATAAGAGCGGATCAATATATGAAATGCTTGATTGGTCATAAAGAGAAATAATAATTCAGAAAAATACAAAAAATAATTGAATAACTGTACACAACTGTTTGACCTCTCATTCATTTTATTATGCCCTGATCAAATGCAGTGTACTCTACATATGAAGACTCGTAGTGCACTATGATCACACCGTACAAGACTTAGAAGACACACCTGAGAAATGCTAAGTCTGACTACTCTCCTGGTCTACAATAGGGAAATGGCTCTCTGGCCTAAACTGGACTCCTCCTCTAACCTGAGCACACTATCGGAGAGTCAAGCCACCTCTTGGATTTTTTTATACTCTAGTGCCACCAAGACTTCTGGTTGATGTTGGACACGCTTGTCTGTACTCTAGTGCCACCATGACTTCAGGTTGATGCTAGACATTACAAACTATAATGTAAGGAGACTTCTACTAGGTTTCATCCCCCGTGCCACCTGATAGCACGTTCCGACCCCCGTATACTAGATGTTGCTAGGGTTAGGTCGTTTCACCCCTAAGGCGTAGACCTCACATAGGGGTTCTACGGTGTCAGGGCCCTTAAATCTATAATTTCAATATTTCCTAGAAAACTCTTACTATGTTGAACCTTTTTCTTACTTATACTCGACTCTGGTATTTCTATGGCATCTTGTATATTTAATTGCAGTTCAAATCACAACATGAATATCATTCTAGACTTGACAGAGCTTTATACTAAAAAAACATTGTAATTTACTAAGTAATCCATATACCATGCATGCAAGAAGATTGAAATTTCTTAAATAAACTAAACTCATATCAATTTGGCTCATATACCCTGGAATTATATAATTGATCATCGTAACACACTACCAAGAGTTAGTTACTCGATATATTAGAAATCATTAGTAGCACTTTTAAATTATATGTAATTCCTCAAAAATCGAGCACATCAACCCAAATTCTAAGTTACGCATCACAAAACCCAATTAAAAGTCAATTTACTTGACACGGCAAGATTTAATTGTAAAAATGTGTGCATCAACCCTAATCTTGAGTTATGCATCACATAACTTAATTAAGAGTTAATTTCTTACCATGACAAGAATTATTAATAATAACTGAGAACATTGATATCACAATACTTGATTCATTGAACACCCTACCCTTAGGGTTTCATTTACCTCATTCACTTATCACATGGCTCTCATAAGGATTTC
Organism: Alisma plantago-aquatica; assembly: GCA_963693085.1. Lineage (NCBI taxonomy): Eukaryota > Viridiplantae > Streptophyta > Magnoliopsida > Alismatales > Alismataceae > Alisma > Alisma plantago-aquatica. Next base: position 842,707,460 of record OY856413.1, read on the forward strand.
ATGTGACATAAACATTCACTGAATAAAGACTACTATCAAAAAATCATATAAAATCAATATATGTATGAAACCTTAGAACTGAGCTGAATTTGGGTTTCCATGCCATTCGCAAGGATATCATGCATCAATGTATATCATGCATCAACAATAACATTGTATAAATAAAGTCTATCATGTCAAGAAAATCCCTTCAAATGGATTTAATGATATCTATTCACAAATATCCAACTTTCCTCACATCTAGGGTTTCACCCTCATTAATGAGATATCAAACAAACACTATTCACTTTAAATGAATCAAGATAGTATCTGACATATATGTACTATGAATTTATATACACAATCATTCATAACCAAGGGGATCTAGATAAGCAAATTTCTCTATTTACTTATACAACAAATTTCAGTCATAGACAAATTTCCTATATTTCAATTTATTCTTATAACCTCTGTGAATACTTAGGGAATTCTCATTAGGATGTATTTTATACATTTGTAATATGATTTTATCATCTGAAATTCATCCTTACAGAGGAAGAATCCATTTCATATCATTTTGCAACAACTTAGTTCAAACACACAATTCAGGGTTTGTAGTCGCATACTAAGCAATTAAAGATTATGGATGATTTAACCAATTTTCGTGCAATAAACTTTTTAAAGGAATTTCCCACTCACCCTTAGGTGTGAAAACACATTAAAAAAATGTATCCCATATCTGAAAATCTCGAATCCATATCAAATCTCTAGCAATTCACCTGATTCTTCTTCCTTTCAACTGATAAGGTCTAAGCACATCCAAAAAATATGAAAATTTTACATTTTGTTTACGATTGAGTCTTAGATATCCATTTAAAATTTCAGATCATTCGGCATTACCAATAAATAAGTAAAAATCAAACAATATATTGTTGAACAACATTCTGTCAGCATGGTCGGTTGAAGTATATCTCAACCGAGAATGACTTTCAAAGAACATCCAAAAATTCTGAAATTTTTCACTGAAATGCATGATTGAGTTATACATATTATGTCCAAATTTAAATTAAATCCAAATTACTTAGAAAATATGATAAATTATTTACCGTACTACTATCTTGATCAAATTCCATACTCATGTACCATCAAAACCCTAATTTCAGCCAACTAGGGTTTATATTTCTCAAACCCTAATTTCTCAAACAATAGAACACTTAACATTTTAATTAGGTTTAAAACATCATAATTGAATTATCATCATTAATTATATTTAAGAAATGATCAATCCAATTAAGCATATAATCATCCAGGTAAACCCTAGTTTACCAATTAAGCTCGGATACGGTCATAACAATTCTCACCCCTTCAAAAGTTTCGTCCCCAAAACATAAATATGAAAAAAAGTATATTCAAAGTTTATTTTAAGCTTCTGAAATATTACATGTCATTACATTCTTGTATTTCATACTTGAATGCAGTTTTCAACATTAAGTCCTTTATTTCTTTTCTAATCACAACATGTCTAAAACAGTTCTCAATGATAACAAACAAATTCTCTATGCCACAATCAATCATAGAGTAGATATAGAAGCAACCATTTCACTATTTTCATAGTATTGAGGTGTTACCTCAACATTGATAGTCTGATCCAACCATCTCAATTCATACGACTCAATATGTACTATTGTTTTGTATTACCTATGAGTCACAAAAGAGAGTTCACTATGTTGTTTTGAATATTATTATTGTGCTACTCAAATAGCAAAGAAATAATGAGTTGGTAGACTAGATTCAACAGCAATTGTACAATACTACTCACGACATCCCCATTGCATCATGGATGCATAAGGTGAAGCATTACCATCACATTCCTTATTATTCTCAAGTATGAACCCACCCATAATTCAAGGTGTATCCATCAGGTTATAGCATACTCGGGTTTCAACAACAATAACAAAGTACTCCATGATTGTATTAGTCATTCAAGGACTATTCATACCTAATTACCATCATTTAGTTATATTAAAGCTAGGTATAACAAGCTATACCTCATTAGGGTTACATATCAATACAATATGGTTATCATCCCTTCTATTCATATGAGTGAATAGGTAAGACTACCTTATTCAGAGTAACCCTCCATTTGTTCCATCATTATTCAACCCATATCACCATACCACAATTGTACAATACTAAGATGGATTACTGGTATGAATGACTACAACTATCATACACCTTTAATTAACATATTGCTTGCACATGTACAACTGAAATCATATGTAAAACAAATTTACATCCCTTAGTATACCTTCAACAAATTATACTTCTAAAAACAAATTCAAATATTACTAAAAGCCATCGTTTTCTCTTATCTCTCTCCTCATTCATTACTACTTACTTTTTTCTACTTATCCTTCTCATTTTAATCATGTAGATTAAACATCCCTAAAGTTGAAACATACAAGGTACAAGTAGATTATTCATCATTCTTGCTATCACTGCAAGAATGTATTTCATATCGCACTTCACTCATATTGTATTTCTCCTTTTGTTCAAAACACAATTGTTACATTTCAAATTTATATCTTACTCTTTTCTCTGAATCATTTTCATATTGTTTATCAACCTTTCAGATTAGCTACCTTTAAACCCTGGATTACTATCAGTGCTAGTTTACTTCTCATAGTGCAAATCTCATGATCTTGTTTTATAGAGATTCTAGTATTCAAGGTCAAATCACTAGTGACATCCCTTGAACTACTACAACTCTAAACATTCTAGGGTTTGGTCCATATCAGTAGCATGATGTTATTGTGATGTGACTTTACTCGCTTAAGTTGAAATTCAAACTTTGGATCTCACAAGTTTTACTAAAGTCTTCCTTATCTTATCAATTGAATTTCCTTTCTCTTACTTGGCCATTCAGATAGATTACATTCTCAATTACCCTACTAGGGTTTCATCATCATATTGTGTGTCATTATTACGTTCACTAGATATCTCTACCATGGTGGTTATGCATCATATATGATTCATTTTATTATCAATTCCTTCCCACATTGCTCACATTAAGTAATATATTAAAGAGAAGATGATTTTGAGACTTAAAACTCTTATCTTCAAACATTCATTAATACATTTCTCATATGTAGGTTTAATTAGTTATCAATAGGATAGTTGACTAATTAGCACTTGCTTGAATCTCCTAACCTCTGTCTTTTATAATCTATATTACCCCATTATGTTTCATACCCTTCTTTACTTTCCATAATCCCCTTACCATATACTACTATTACACATGTCATCTTTAACTTCTAGTTTTCTCTTATTATCATGTTGCTTCTTTTTTGTGAATGATCATGTATACCATGTTGCACATATTTCTTTTTATCCTTCTACTAATGTGAAGTCGAAATTCTAAATCAATAATCTCTCTACTAGTATCACCTCATGTTTAATACATTACATATCCTTCATTTTAAATCAAACGGATCATGCATGGGTGAAACATAGTTTCTCTTTCAATCAGGTTTTTCCTTCCTGAATATAGTCTACCTTTGTATGACTTATTCATTTATTTAGCTACACTTTTGTTCTTCTTTTAGAAACTAGTTTGTTGTAATATAGAGACTTAGAATCCAAAGGCAGTAAGAATGAATGTATTAATAAAGGTATACATTTCATGCTCTCAATTATATCATAACCCTCATTCCTTAATCAAACTCATTATTTACAACATTTCTCTTTGTTTCAACTAAGTTTCTTATCCTAGTTTTATGATTTACATGCTCATCTAGTTCTCTTCACTTTAACTCTTCTGAAAACTCTTCACGTCTATGTACTTATTGAATACTTAGCTCTTTTCTTCTATTTTCCCTTTGCTTTGGAGTACATAAAAACATTGTACTCGATTATATAATCCATTCCCCATTATTGATTTTTACTATCTTTCCCCCTTACATACTGTTCTCATATCTTTTCCATATTTCATATTCAGAGTTCATATAATACTAATAATTAAACTTAATCTAAACCTTATGTTGTGTTCCTTTATTCCCAATTAAGGGTTTCTCGTATGAGGCCTCAAAGTTGGATCTCAGATATCAGTTCCAACTATTTCTTAGCTATTATAATCTTTCTCATATGTTTCAACATCTTATTATATGTACATTCTCATTATGATGTGGATCTAATTTATCCAGAGTCTACTCTTATTATATTTTCAATAGGATCATTAGATCCTAGTAACACACCCTGCCAGCCAGACCAGGCCAAACCTACAGTCCTAAAGCCAAGAGCTGCTCAAGATTAACTAACTCCTATTAATCTCAAACATGTGGAAAGAATATCCACTTAGGAAAGCTCATTCAAAGATCATTTCTAGTCTACTTGATATAAAGAATGTAATCAATAAATACTAAAACTGCATAGTGTACAACAAATCTTTAAGACCCATATATATTTCAAAATATTGAATATTTGAATTCAAACATATAAGAGATTTTCTATTCATCTCAAATAAAACAACAATACGAAATGAAAGTTCTATCTCATTTTATATTTATGCTCTTAATTCATGTTACTTATCTTGTTTCTAACCCTAATATTTCTATGGTTCCTCTCTAGCCCATCCTTCCACTGTATACCTGGCCAGGGTATACATGAAAGAATAGACAGAGTAGCTTGATATTGGTTGATCCAAGTACTCAGATCTGGGCCAGGATATCCAAATACTCAAATCCCCAGAGCTAACATCATAACATCTCCTATGTACCACACTTATGACTCTAACTTACTGACTTAATGGTCCCTGACAACTCAGCCTAAGCTCTGATATACCAAGTTGTTACACCCCGATCTCACAATTATCGCTAATCATGAGATTAGGGTATAAATTGAGGATTTAACGTAATACAAAGATCACCCTTAACTTTTGCTTCTTTTTCAAACTCTTTGTTTTCTCGCATTGAACCACATAAACTAACTTGACAAGAGAATTAAACTTTTATTTCTCTAATGTAATCTCAGCATTAATGATACACATCCATACATTCATTATGTTTCTCACACTTTGATGTACATACGACATGACAATCATTTTCATTCTCTCTTATTAAGGAAACAAACATACAAATCATCATTTATAACTCTCTCACATCTATACAAGGACCTAGAGTAACAGAGACCGACTGAATTTAACTATACTCAGACTTAATTCTTGTGGTTGATCTACTCTGATGCAATGATATCTTCTTCAAGTCCATGTGATTTCCCTATAAAATTTGAGTAAGTGAATGAGTACTTCAAAGAAATAGTCTAAAGCACTGATATAATTACATATATACTTTTGAGAAACTGATATCAATTATAACCACAGTAAGCTTTAAAGAGTCTAATAATTGACTATCATAAATATGGCAGGATACTCTAGATATCTATAAGAGTAAATCAATATATGAAATGCTTGATTGATCATAAAGAGAACTAATAATTCAGAAACATATAAATAATAATTGAATAACTGTACACACTTGTTTGACCTCTCAATCATGTTATCATGTCCTGATCATATGCAGTGTACTCTACATATGAAGACTCATAGTGCACTATGATCACACCGTACAAGACTTAGCGGACGCACCCGAGAAATGCTAAGTCTGACTACTCTCCTGGTCTACAACAGGGAAATGGCTCTCTGGCCTAAATTGGACTCCTCCTCTAACATGAGCACACAGGCGAAGAGTCAAGCCACCTCTTCACTTTTTCTGTACTCAAGTGCCACCAGGACTTCGGGTTGATGTTGGACACACTTTTTTGTACTCCAGTGCCACCAGGACTTCTGGTTGATGTTGGACACTACAAACTATAATTTAAGGAGACTTCCACTAGGATTCGTCCCCTGAGCCACCTAATAGTACGCTCTGACCCCGTATATTGGACGTTGCAAGGGTTAGGTCATTTCACCTGTGACAAAGTGGTTTTTTCTGGCTTAATTCTGAGGACGGAAATTCTTTTAAGGTGTGTAGGATGTGGTAAAGTGAACTTTTTGAATCCCTAAATGTCTAACGACATAAATAAACTCAGGCATTTGAGTTATATTATAAGTCACCTTGAGTGGTCAATATAAGAGTTTGGCACCAAAGTTAAATGCAAGGTAGTTTATATGATGATAATCATGTAGTACAAATTTTGACGAAGTCTGGAGGTTGCTACAAGGAGTTATAAGCTTTTAATAATGATGAGATATATGGCATATTAATGAAAATGAAGCCAAGTCTTAAATCAATTCAATGTCATACTCTTTGTTATGTGTTAGCTATGTGACCACACCCGACACCACAACCTTGACCCTTGGGAAGGAGGTAACCACATATTAGTGCTAAGCTAAGGCTTTTGGAAGTGCGATAAGTTGCAAGTTATATCCTAGCGTGCAGTTGGATAAATGACGAGATGAATGTGAATCGTGGGAAGGAAGCCACGCTGGTCCACCCCTCCATGATACGAACATGGATAGGGAACTGGTTTGGATGAGCAGTTGGTCTCTGGCTAGTGGGTGAGAGACAAGGGAAACTAGAATCCCACTCCCTACCCCATCTTCACTTCTTCTCACAAACACAATTGAGGGGAAATGAGAGCATGAGATCAGTTCTCCCATCTTTCTCTACCACCATAGCCGACTGCAGTGGCTATCTCTTTTGGCTCTACGAGGAACTACAGATGCACGTGGGAGGATCAGTCATGCAGGTCGGTGTCAAGGAGGAGACACGTAGAGTGCTAATGGGTGTGAAGAGGGAGACCTGGAGGCGGAAGGCTTCCTTGTCGTTCCTCCAACCACAATGGAAGCTCACACACAGTAGATCGGAGTCCCACCGGGGACTCGCGAGTCTTGAACCTGACTGACAGTGTTGGGAGCTATTGGCGAGGTGCAACCATGGCAAAATCATTTGCAGGTGATCCAGGACGTTGGTCGGCAGTTTTGCTAATGAGGAGCAGCAGCTGGGGGGACCGATCGCTAGCCTAAGGAAAGGAGTCGGGCGGCGGCCATGAGACGGAATCAGAGAAGGCATGGCACCATCTTGCCGGAGAAGATGATGGCAGAGAAAGATGGAGATCTAGAGGAGGTCGCCAGGAGGAGAGGGCAGCCATCGATACCTCACTATTACTCTACTCCACGACGATGGCTTTCCTGCAGGCGTCGTGTGATCTGAAGACCTGCTACCTGGCCCATCCACGCCGGCTTTCCCACAAGTCCATGTCGGGAGAGGCGTTCACGGTCGACGGAAGAACAGGAGGAGGCTAGGACCTTACGCCGGTGGGGCATCCTCTGCGGCAGCTGGTTAGTGGAAGAAGAGGCTACGTAGTCCGTGTTCTCATGAGCAGGAAGATAGAACGCTAAACCGCCAATCCCTAGCCTCAACCGCCGGGTCACTGGCCAAAGAAGGGAAGCGCTCCTTGGTGGCCACGTGTCAGCGGCCTATTGGCATAATGAGGTAATAAATTCAGTAATTATCAGATCTTGTAAAATTCCTAGTAATTAGCTCGAGCATCATAAAAATACAAACAAAGTATCCAAATTCTCAAAAAAATGAGTAGAACAAGATGGAAGCATAATATCCTGCTTTTGATGTATTAATAATAGAGATATCATGTAAGATGTGAAATGCTCATATGATGGATAATAAATATCAAACGATGCCCTAAAATTATGAGAAAATACATGTAAATCATAATCATGTTTATAATGCATATGATGTCAGATATGGTCATGTTGATGCACGAAAGCATATAGTTTGATTAATATGTCTAATTAGGGATAGTAACCCTAAAGAAAATGTGATAAATACATACATTCTCTATAAATGATGACATTTATAGAGAAATCTCATATCAGTATATTGAACTTTAGTTTTAATGATGAGATCATGATGATGCATATAATTCATGTGATATGAAGTTGACCTTTAATACATGGTTTAAAACCTTAATCTTGGTTAATGGTGTAACCTAGGGTTAATATGTGCACAAAAAGGTTTTGGAACCTAATGTTCAGATGATGAACTTTGATAATGAGATGTAATCTGGAAAATGACATCAGTATGATAAATCTAAGATAATAAGAAAAGTAATAATGTATATAACATAATGAGATAAGCAAACCCTAATGAACACGACTAGGGTTAAGATGAGATGTAAGATGATGAGAACCTAATGATAGTATGTGATCTTGTCTTGATTAGGTTTAACCAAGCTTATAGTTGACATCAGTGGTATGTGATTAGGATGTCTCTTTGGAAGGTACGCCATTACCTCTTACTTGGCTTATTATACAATATGCTTGAGTTATGTGTAGTAAAATACTTGGCATATGATATTGGTTGAAATGATTGTTCTTGTATGTTATGTTGCTTGAGCTTTTCCATACTTATGGCTATGAACACATGAAACATAAAGTATCTGATCCATCATATGATAGAACTAAACTCTTTGGTAGTATAGTGCATTGTAGAAACATCAAAGCCCTTGGTGGCAGATGTAACATCAAAGCCTTTGGTGGCAAATGTACGAGTTATATGACATGGCCTAAAAACATCAAAGCCCTAGGGGCATATGTACGAGATATATGATGGAAACTAAGCTTAAAATATGTGTTCTCTTTTGTTATTGAATATCTTTGTGCAAGTATACACTTTTCTTATATTCTTCTGTTACTTCCAAGTATTAGTTTTATCTTATTGCCAAGATATGATGAGAGGTATATAAAAGACACCTAGGCGTACTCAGTACAATATTCTTGAATATTGTGCTGATGTGTACCGCATGTAATCTTTTGTTTAGGTTGTGGTTATGCTCTTGAAGATCCAGGATAGTGAGAGTTGTATGGCGAGCTGATGTACAGGTGGACCTGTTGTCTTAAGATCATGTAGTTTAGTGGTAGTACATGTATATGTATAGGTTTGTTGTTCAATATGTAATATCAAATGTTGTAACAATTCATGTTGTAATTATATGTTGAATGGTAAACATGTGTGTATGGTTTTATTATTGTTCATGTATATGTGCTACTGATTGTTTCCTTTTGACTTCCTCTGATTTTCTCCTTCTTAGCCTTGTGTGGGATGTTTAAATTGGGATTCTCGCTGAGGTGAGGGTTTCAATTTGGACGTCACACATCAGATTAAGTTTTAGAAATTCCGGGGACGTCACAGGTGGTATCAGAGCATCAACAATATCAAAGCCTGACATTTTCTCATTATGCAACTCAAAACCAGAAAACATTGAACTTAATAATCTTTTAGGGTTAGATTAGTTGTCTTTTAGAGACTAGATCTGACCTAGCCTCTAGGTTAGCACCTAGATGTCTGAGAACTAGGTCTAGACTGGTGCTTGTTGAGTAACAAGTCCTTAGATGTCTTTCTTTCCTTGTAGTGTAGTGGTATGGGACGTTGCACTATTTGGAAATGATGTGCATCAAGGGAAGAGAAATCCTAGACATATAGCGCTCGTTGTCTAGGATAGCTACACGAGTCTACACCATGTTCTCACCCTTTTCACTAGTTTTCATGGCACTGTACTCTCTACAATGTGTGGGACACTCGTTTTCTGGATTTGGTTTTTGATTCCAATCGGATCGAACCTTGATAGTTTTCTCTGACGCATGTTTTATCGAAGAAAAACTATATAATATGTTATTATGTATATGTATTACAAAAATGTGTCCCCACAAATGTACGAGTAGGAGGTGGTCATGCAACCTAAGTGAAAGTGATGACATCATTCTAGAAGAGAGAGTAGTTCTAGATTAGATGTCTAGAGCCTTGTTGGAATATATGATAGATGAAATAAGTTTTGATGATACGATGTAGGTCTTATGTAGATGAAATAAGATGGTTATGATGATCTATGTTTTTTCTTTGAGGACTCAAGTTGAGTTTTGAGGATTTGAGATAAGATTTGATGATGTAAGTATGTGTGCTTTTCTAAGTTAAGATAAGTTGTGGATCAGCATGAGCCTCAAGCTCTTTTACAAAGGAGAACCTCTAGTGTTAGGACCAGTTTTGAGGTTAGCTCAAGAGAGAGCGAGACCCACATGGAGAAGGTCAGAGAACCTAGACTCCACGATATGAGAAATATGAGATATGTGATATGATATGTCCTAAACTAGACTACTCTTGAGTGAATGAGTTGAGTTGCTTAATGCATGATTCCTATAGTCCTTTTGGACCCTAGATGTCCTTGGGAGGACAAAACCCTAGCGATAGAGAGAGGCTAGTTATGTGTGTATGTGAATAAGAATATGAGTGCCTACCATCTGGGTGAGGGAGAGAGAGTCCCAAGACCCTGGAGGAGGTAGCTAAGTTAGTTTCTCTGAAGCCTCGTGCTCGGGTTGGTGGTTTCCCACATAGGAATCTAGTGGTGTATATATGAGACTTTTGGGTAAAGATGTTTCATGGGTAGAGATCTATGATAGTATGCCATAGCATGTTTTGGTTTGTGCTTATGTGGTGAGAGCTTGTAAAGCTATCACTAGTGCCAATGAGGTAATCTGAGAACCCTAATCTAAGAGAGAAAAGATAAAGTATGTGCTTATGAGATACTCATAGAGTTGAGTTAGCTCAGAGAGACTGAGCATGACACTACCCTCATGATATGGGTCATGATAACCTCAGTTGGACTAGATGAAGTTTTGATATATGTTTGATAAGCCATTCACATAAGTTTGTTTAGCACAACCATGATATAATATATGTAAGATGTGATCTAATCTCGAGACGTGATATATAGACATGATATGATGGAAACCTAGAGATGGTTTAATAGATATCAATGTATAAATGGTTAACCATATATATGAATAATGATGATAATGTGAAACTGTAGGTTAATCTTGTGATGAAATCACCAATAAAGATTACAATTTATTATGAGCAATGAAATATGATCATATGAATGAAAGTGGTTACCAAAAGTGTTAAGCTTAGTGCTTAATAATGATGAAAATATAGTTTGAAAGTTAGCACAACATAATGATTATGACACCTTTATATGATCTAGATGGATAAAGTGAGTTAATGATAATTAACTCTCTACTAAAAGGCATATGTGAATGTTGAACGTGTCCTAATAATTATCTCAATAAAATGTTTATGAAACCTTGATTATGAGTTATTCTTAATTAACTCCTTTAAAACATGGTAATATGTTGTGGGAACCCTAATGCATGGCTAAAGATAAGGAAGCAACCCTAACATATGAGATATGTAATAACTTAACCCGAGTTTCTAAACCATTGTTTGAGCTTCCTTGGAGTGAGGTTTCACCCTAGATGCTTTCGAAACCTCCTAATAGTGCTTTACATGGTTTTGGGTAACCTTTGCAGATATGTTACCCATAGAATTCTACCTATGTGTGGATGAAGACATGGTAGTTTTTCTTGGAGTACGAGTATGGTTGACTTTCGAGGATGAAAGTTCTTTTAAGATGTATATGATGTAACAAAGTGGTTTTTTCAGGCTTAATTCCGAGGACGGAAATTCTTTTAAGGTGTGTAGGATGTGGTAAAGTGAACTTTTTGAATCCCTAAATGTCTAACAACATAAATAAACTCAGGCATTTGAGTTATATTATAAGTCACCTTGAGTGGTCAATATAAGAGTTTGGCACCAAAGTTAAATGCAAGGTAGTTTATATGATGATAATCATGTAGTACAATTTTTGATGAAGTCTGGAGGTTGCTACAAGGAGTTATAAGCTTTTAATAATGATGAGATATATGGCATATTAATGAAAATGAAGCCAAGTCTTAAATCAATTCAATGTCATACTCTTTGTTATGTGTTAGCTATGTGACCACACCCGACACCACAACCTTGACCCTTGGGAAGGAGGTAACCACATATCAGTGCTAAGGTAAGGCTTTTCGAAGTGCGATAAGTTGCAAGTTATCTCCTAGCGTGCAGTTGGATAAATGACGGGATGAATGCGAATCATGGGAAGGAAGCCACGCTCGTCCACCCCTCCATGATATGAACGTGGAGAGGGAATTGGTTTGGATGAGCAGTTGGTCTCTGGCTAGTGGGTGAGAGACAAGGGAGACCAGAATCCCACTCCCTACCCCGTCTTCACTTCTTCTCACCAACGCAGTTGAGGGGAAATGAGAGCATGAGATCAGTTCTCCCCTCTTTCTCTACCACCATAGCCGACTACAGTGGCTATCTCTTTTGGCTCTACGAGGAACTACAAATGCACGTGGGAGGATCAGTCATGCAGGTCGGTGTCAAGGAGGAGACACGTAGAGTGCTAATGGGTGTGAAGAGGGAGATCTGGAGGCGGAAGGCTTCCTTGCCATTCCTCCAGCCACAATGGCAGCTCACGCACACCAGATCGGAGTCCCACCGTGGACTCGCGAGTCTTGAACCTGACTGACAGTGTTGGGAGCTGTTGGCGAGGTGCAACCATGGCAAAATCGTTTGCCAGTGATCCAGGACATTGGGCGGCGGTTTTTCTAATGAGGAGCAGCAGCTGGGGGGACCGATCGCTAGCCGAAGGAAAGGAGTCGGGTGGTGGCCATGAGACAGAATCAGAGAAGGCATGGCACCATCTTGCCGGAGAAGATGATGGCTGAGAAAGATGGAGATCTAGAGGAGGTCGCCAGGAGGAGAGGGCAGCCATCGATACCTCACTATTACTCTACTCTACGGTGACGGCTTGCCTGCAGGCGTCGTGTGATCTGAAGACCTGCTACCTGCCCCATCCACGCCGCCTTTCCCTCAAGTCCATGTCGGGAGAGGCGTTCATGGTCGACGGAAGAACAGGAGGAGGCTAGGACCTTACGCCGGTGGGGCATCCTCGGCGGCGGCTGGTTAGTGGAAGAAGAGGTTGCGTAGTCTGTGTTCTCGTGAGCAGGAAGATAGAACGTTGAACCGCCAATCCCTAGCCTCAACCGCCGGGTCACTGACCAAAGAAGGGAAGCGCTCCTTGGTGGCCACGTGTCAGCGGCCTATTGGCATAATGAGGTAATAAATTCAGTAATTATCAGATATTGTAAAATTCCTAGTAATTAGCTCGAGCATCATAAAAATACAAACAAAGTATCCAAATTCTCAAAAAAATGAGTAGAACAAGATGGAAGCATAACGTCCTGGTTTTGATGCATTAATAATAGAGATATCATGTAACATGTGAAATGCTCATATGATGGATAATAAATATCAAACGATGCCCTAAAATTATGAGAAAATACCTATAAATCATAATCATGTTTATAATGCATATGATGTCAGATATGGTCATGTTGATGCACGAAAGCATATAGTTTGATTAATATGTCTAATTAGGGATAGTAACCCTAAATAAAATGTGATAAATACATACGTGCTCTATAAATGATGACATTTACAGAGAAAGCTAATATCAGTATATTGAACTTTAGTTTTAATGATGAGATCATGATGATGCATATAATTCATGTGATCTGAAGTTGACCTTTAATACATGGTTTAAAACCTTAATCTTGGTTAATGGTGTAACCTAGGGTTAATATGTGCACAAAAAGGTTTTGGAACCTAATGTTCAGATGATGAACTTTGATAATGAGATGTAATCTGGAAAATGACATCAGTATGATAAATCTAAGATAATAAGACAAGTAATAATGTATATAACATAATGAGATAAGCAAACCCTAATGAACACGACTAGGGTTAAGATGAGATGTAAGATGATGAGAACCTAATGATAGTATGTGATCTTGTCTTGATTAGGTTTAACCAAGCTTATAGTTGACATCAGTGGTATGTGATTAGGATGTCTCTTTGGAAGGTACGCCATTACCTCTTACTTGGCTTATTATACAATATGCTTGAGTTATGTGTAGTAAAATACTTGGCATATGATATTGGTTGAAATGATTGTTCTTGTATGTTATGTTGCTTGAGCTTTTCCATACTTATGGCTATGAACACATGAAACATAAAGTATCTGATCCATCATATGATAGCACTAAACTCTTTGGTAGTACAGTGCATTGAAGAAACATCAAAGCCCTTGGTGGCAGATGTAACATCAAAACCCTTGGTGGTAGATGTACGAGTTATATGACATGGCCTAAAAACATCAAAGCCCTAGGGGCAGATGTACGAGATATATGATGGAAACTAAGCTTAAAATATGTGTTCTCTTTTGTTATTGAATATCTTTGTGCAAGTATACACTTTTCTTATATTCTTCTGTTACTGCCAAGTATTAGTTTTATCTTATTGCCAAGATATGATGAGAGGTATATAAAAGACACGTAGGCGTACTCAGTACAATATTCTTGAATATTGTGATGACGTGTACCGCATGTAATCTTTTGTTTAGGTTGTGGTTATGCTCTTGAAGATCCAGGATAGTGAGAGTTGTATGGCGAGCTGATGTACAGGTGGACCTGTTGTCTTAAGATCCTGTAGTTTAGTGGTAGTACATGTATATGTATAGGTTTGCTGTTCAATATGTAATATCAAATGTTGTAACAATTCATGTTGTAATTATATGTTGAATGGTGAACATGTGTGTATGGTTTTATTATTGTTCATGTACATGTGCTACTGATTATTTCCTTTTGACTTCCTCTGATTTTCTCCTTCTTAGCCTTGTGTGGGATGTTTAAATTGGGATTCTCGCTGAGGTGAGGGTTTCAATTTGGATGTCACACATCAGATTAAGTTTTAGAAAATCCGGGGATGTCATAGTTCACCCCTAGGGCGCAGACCTCACATAAGGGTTCTACGGTGCCAGGGCCCTTAAATCTATAATTTCATTATTTCCTAGAAAACTCTTACTATGTTGAACCTTTTTCTTACTTATACTCGACTCTGGTATTTCTATGGCATCTTGTCTATTTAATTGCAGTTCAAATCATAACATGAATATCATTCTAGACCTGACAGAGCAGTATACTAAAAAACATTGTAATTTACTGAGTAATCCATATACCATGCTTACAGGCAGATTGAAATTTCTTAAATAAACTAAACTCATATCAACTTGGCTCATATACACTGGAATTATACAATTGATCATCGTAACACACTAACAAGATTTAATTACTGGATATATTAGAAATCATCAGTAGCACTTGTAAATTATCTGTAATTCCTCGAAAATCGAGCACATCAACCCAAATTCTAATTTATGCATCACATAACTCAATTAAAAGTCAATTTACTTGACACAGTAAGATTTAATTGTGAAAATGTGTGCAACAACCCTAATCTTGAGTTATGCATCACATAACTTAATTAAGAGTTAATTTCTTATCATGGCAAGAATTATTAATAATAACTGAGAACATTGATATCACAATACTTGATTCATTGAACACCCTACCCTTAAGGTTTCATTTACCTCATTCACTTATCACATGGCTCTCATTAGGATTTCATGTGACATAAATATTCACTGAATAAAGACTACTATCAAAAAATCATATAAAATCAATATATGTATGAAACCTTGGAACTTACCTAAATTTGGGTTTCCATGCCATTCACAGGGATATCATGCATCAATGGATATTATGCATCAATAATAACATTGGATAAATAAAGTTTATCATGTCAAGAAAATCCTTTCAAATGGATTTCACGATATTTATTCGCAAATATCCAACTTTCCTTGCATCTAAGGTTTCACCCTCTTTACTGAGATATCAAACAAACACTATTCACTTTAAACGAATCAAGACAATATATAGCATATATGTACTATGAATTTAGATAAACAATCATTCATAACCAAGGGGATCTAGATAAGCAAATTTCTCTATTTACTTATACAACAAATTTCAATCATAGAAAAATTCTCTATATTTTAGTTTATTCTTATAACCTCTGTGAATACTTAGGGAATTTTTATTAGGATGTATTTTATACATTTATAATATGATTTTATCATGTCAAATTCATCCAAACAGAGAAAGAATCCATTTCATATCATTTTGCAACAACTTAGATCAAACACACAATTCAGGGTTTGTAGTCGCATACTAAGTAATTAAAGATTATGGATGATTTAACCAATTTCATGCAATAAACTATTTAAAAGAAGTTCCCACTCACTCTATGGTGTGAAAACACCTTAAAAAAATGTATCACATATCTGAAAATCTCAAATCCATATCAAATCTCTAGCAATTCACCCGATTCTTCTTCCTTTCAACTCGGAAACCCTAGAAATGAGGAATTATGAATAAAGAGTGAGAAAAGGGGAAGTTTTTATACCATTTTGGATAAAATCAGTGGAAGGACGCAATTTTGACATGTGAGAGAAGATTCACCATGAAACTATATCCAAAGAAGCTAAACTTACATGATTTTATCATTCCTCAGACTGGAAAATCCTAGCTCAGCATCTCCATCATTTTCTCCTCTCAAACCCTAACTCTCCCTCTCTCTCTACTATTTAATTTCTCTGGATTGAACCACAAATTATGAGAGCTACTTGTGTGTTAGGTTGATCATATAGAGAAATTGAGATACTTGGGTCAATTGCACTTTGACCCCTCACTAAACTTCTTCTTATTTCAATAGATTTTTCTGTCATAAAAAGGTCTCTGTAATTTATATATTTCATAGATCAAACAATCTCCAAAAATTATGATAATTTATCATGCAATGTATAATTGAGTTACTAAGTTTCAATTAAAATTTGAGATCATTCCAAGCTTCCATTCAAGAATTATAAATCGAATAGTGAACTTCTCTCCAGAATTCTGTAGAAATCTTAGTTACTGTAACTCATCTACTGATAAGGTCTAAACGCATCTAAAAATTATACAAATTTTACATGTTGTTTAGGATTGAGTTTTAGATTTGTAACTAAAATTTTAGATCATTTGGAATTACTAATAAATAATTAAAAATCAAACAATATACTGCTAAACAACATTTTGTCAGCATGGTCGGTTGAAGTATATCTCGACCGAGAATGACTTTCAAAGAACATCCAAAAATTCTGAAATTTTTAACTGAAAAGCACGATTGAGTTATACATATTATGTACAAATTTTAATTAAATCCAAATTACATAGAAAATATGATAAATTATTTACCGTACTGCCATCTTGATCAAATTTCATACTCATGTACCATCAAAACCCTAATTTCAGCCAACTAGGGTTTATATTTCTCAAACCATAATTTCTCAAACAATAGAACACTTAACATTCTTATTAGGTTTAAAACATCATAATTGAATTATCATCATTGATTAGATTTAAGAAATGATCAATTCAATTAAGCATATAATCATTCAGGTAAACCCTAGTTTACCAATTAAGCTCGGATACAGTCATAACAGAGTGTGTGCCTAATGCACGCCTCACTTTCTGAGTAATGCGGGAGTTTGGCTGGTGTTTTGTTGACCATTTCAAGAGGGGAAAGATGGGGTGTGATTGTGGTGTGCGCCCCTGTGTTCTAGATTCAATTAAATCTATGGGACGAAGTGTATAAGTCCAAAGAGGTGCAATTGGAGGGTGTCCTGCTTGATCTCAGTCTTCACAAATTTTTTAGGAGATTAGCATATTAGAATATACAAAATATTAGGAGAGAGAAATAATGATGTTCTCTTTCTGAGTGCCCCACTCTGAGTATAATATTTTCACCTCAATTTGAGGTCTCTTTGTCCTTGAAATTTGGTGATGATGATGGGTCAAATGGGTGGGTTAGGTGGACAGAGAAAGTGTATCATACATGTGAATGAATTTGGGTGTTGGCTAGCCTTTTGAGATGGATTTATTTGGAATGGTTGAGTGTATTGAAAATGGAGTTAGGCCCGTGTGGTTTTTCAACAATGACGTCAAAGAAAAGTAGAATGCAACATGACATCGATTAATTTGGATATTTGTCTCGATTATAGCCTCCCCGTTATGGGAATTCAGTTTCAAGAGTGTGATACTAACCATTAGAAAGAGTACGATCGATACTCAAAGCACTCATGGAATAATGACAATAATCAAGTGTTGCAATTCGGAATCATTTGGTTGATTATTCTCATGTTAAGCATATTAAGTCAATCCATTTGAGAATCAATACGGATGCGATAAAATTTGGTTAAAAAAATGAGTATCAACGTCCTCCCTCGTCTCTTTCTCTTCGCTTGTAAATGTTTTGGATTTTGCCGTATCGGAAGTGTCATAATCTCCTTTTATGTGACTAGGATCATCGTTGGTGTTTGTGTCTTTATTAACTTTATTGTTCGCAATCTGTTTGCTTGCCATCCTGGCACCCTACACCTATGGGCAATTTGTCTCTTAATGGTTTTACTTGAACTCAGTAATAATTTTGTCTGACACGTAGGGAGGGGGTGGTGGAAGTGGAGTCTACGACCTAAAAGGGAGAGGGCCAGAGGGGAAGCTAGTCATTGCCGTCTCGTCGGCGTCGTCTCGCCTGCGCGGCTGTGCTGAAGCCTGCACCGGGACTGTTCGCCTCTCCTCCCTTGTTGTTCGTATCCGGACGCGCGCACGCAGCAGGAGTATTGTCAAATTTGCCAAATGCACAGTGTACAAGCGGACAAGCGAACGATTCCAATTGCTGTTCTCATTCCTCCTTTTTACTACACCTCCTGGCCAGTCGGAACCGTCTTCAAAATGCTGCAGTGTTATATTTACATGATAAAATTAATAACAACAAAGTATATTGACCGCCCAAATTATTATTTTTAGAGATTAGACAAATCATTTCAGTTCAAACAAAAAAAAGGAATTCATTGAGTAATCAGACTAAAGAGCGAAAAAATATAAAGATATTTATGAGAAAGGGACTAATAACCTATGTTGTGCTATGGTAATGACTCACAATAGATAAGTTCATGTCTTACACTACGTAATTACCTAAAAATCACATCCATAAGTCAAGAGGCGAGTGCACCACTTAACCATCTGCAGAGAGCCGAGAAAGTCTGTGTCATGAGTGGCGAAGCAGCCCATAGACGAGCCATAAGAAGCTCAAAGAAGGTGATTGATTGGGGGACTCTATCTTAGACCAAGCCTTGGTAAAACTTCCATATAAAAGAAAAATATGTGGTCATGCATATTTTCATTTTTTCCATGTCAAGACAATTTTGGTCAACATCACCATCATCCACCAAAATATCATTGAAGGAGTGAAGACGACATTAGCAACCTCGAAGAGTGAGCAAATCATAGAGTGCCCTTCTCTCTCTAAGCAACACTAACAATGTGGGGAACCTAGGGTGAAGGCTCTATTAGGAGCTTGATTATATGTTTGTTTTTGCCCCTACCTGACGCTATTGGGATAAGATCGTCCACCTCTTGTTCCATGTTTTCTTTCTCAAACCACCATTGCCCCATTTTGTCTTGGCATCCTGCTACTAAATAGTGATAGTTCATGCCATGTTGATTCCTTTGTTCCTTAAAAAGGAATATTTCACCACTTCTTTTGCATGCATTGTGGCTACTAACACTAGGATGGGGGAGGGTGGAGGTTGAATTATGTAGTGGCACCATCATCTGATGCAAGTGCTAAGCTTGCGCCATTAGTCCATCTAGGGGTTGATTACCATGTAAGGTGGTAGATAATGAAGTAGACGAGCAGGAGGTCCTAGAATCCTCTATTGATTGACCAATGCAAATGGGTGCGACATATGCTTGGCTAGTGAGAAACTCTAGACCACAAATCAAGTGGATTGTGTGGCACCCAATGAACCAATACTACTACAGAAACATCATTCGGTGTCGCTTTTATGGGCGTCGGTTATTAAGGTAAACCGACGCCTATAATATTCAACGTCGGTTATTTAGGGAAACTGACGTCTATATTCGAAGACCATCCAGACACGGGTACCGCTTTGTATTCAGCGTCGGCTGGGTATAAAAAATTGACGCCTAAAATCGCCCGCGAAATCTAAATTTCGAGTGAAAATAATTTACATCACATACATCGTCGGTTTTTTAACTATTCACCAACGCCTATTTAAGAAGGATATTTGCGCAAAAAGTTCCGCTTTCAGTGTCGGTTAATCTTTTAATAACTGACGTTGATAATCGTTCCTGCCAAATAATTTAGGACAAAGATTGTCTAATTGGACGTCAGTTTTTTACTAACAACCGACGCTGACGAGTAATAGGCGTCGGTTTTGTAGTTAACCGACGTTGTTGACCAACTTAATAGACTCGATCACCCGGCTCTTCCCCCTTTCTTCCTGTTTCTTCGCGATAATTTTCCTGTGCTCGCCGCTCTCGCCTAAAATCACCGACGACCCCCACTGCTGCTCGCCGCCGCTGCTGCTGGTGCACCTCTGCTCGCCACCGCGGCCGTCGCATCCTCTTTCTGCTACTACCGCCGCTCGCCGCCACTACTGCTTTGTTCTTCTCTGCTGCTCTGCTCATCTCCTGGTGCCACTGCGAGCGTCGCTCTGCTCTTCTCTTCGCCTGCTCGCCGCCACTGCTGTCGCCGCTCTTTTCCACGCTAGCTTCAGGTAGGCCTAGCCGCTTTGCTTCGTTCTCCCTAGCTCCTTACCAACAGCAAGCACAGCTGTGGCTGTGTTGGCCTACCACGGCCGTGCTGGACAGCACGGCCGTGGTAGGCCAACACAACCACGGTCGTGGTCCACCACGGACGTGGTAGGCCAACATAGCCACGGTCGTGCTTGCTGTTGGTAAGGATATGGACAAATCTTTATGTAATGCTTTATGTAAATCCTAGGATACGAACAAATATTTTACTTGCATATACTGTGCTCCTAATCCTAATGTTTGACCTAATTCAATAAATTTTGATGTTAGTACATATGTACTTAAGATTTCAACTTGATTTGATTTGATTAAACCTAACATTAATGAAACCCTAACATCAATTGTGATGAAACCCTAACATTCATTGTGATGAAACCCTAACATGTACATATCTATTATTGTGTTTGTTGGCCTAGAAACCCGTCCAAGATTTACTCATTAGGAGTAAATCTTGGATAGTCCCCCGTTTGGGACTGTTCTTGAACACCTAATCTCACTTAGGATGTAAGTGTATAATGTGTATTGGGTTTTCAAGAAAATTTCGGTGCATTTCCTCGTTTGTTCTCTAAGTACATATGTACTTAGAGAACAGTGGGGAAATCCTGCCGAAATTTTCTTGAAAACCCAATACACATTATACACTTACTAGTGAGATTAGGTGTTCAAGGATGGGATAGGTGGTACACATTTATTATATATAAGAATGACATCACATGTATTTGTTAACCGTAGATCCTAATCTTGTCCTAATATATACTTGTTTTCTATTTGATCATAGAATGGATAGATCATGGATGTCCATTCGCAATCGTTGCACCCCAGAGTTTATACTTGGTCTTGATCAGTTTATTAGATTTGCTGAGGAACATAGGAAAGAACCTGGAGATAGGTTCTACTGTCCATGTAGGCATTGTGGTAACAACTTGAAAGTCAGCACTAGTGACGAAATCAAAAGTCATGTCATGTGCAACGGGATTGTACAAAGCTATACAGAATGCCACTGGCATGGAGAGATTTCAAACTCGAAACCAGTGGATGTCGATAGCAGTGCTTGGGTGGAAGAAGAAATTGCCTCTGATGATGTAGATGTGAAATAACCAGTTCTAGTAGACATCATTGATGCGATGCTGGATAGTTGTAGGGTAGAGCACACCGATCCATCTCCTATCTTTAGAAACATTGTGCATGATGCTAAGATACCGTTATACACAGGTTGTGCTAAGTTTACAAAGCTTAGTGTTGTGTTGAGATTGTATAAGTTGAAAGCTAACAATATATGGAGCGACAAAAGCTTCACTTCATTGTTGACTTTGTTGAAAGAAATGCTTCCTGAAGGAAACAAGCTGCCAATCTCAACATACCGGGTAAAGAAATTGTTGTGCCCAATGGGAATGGAGGCCAAGAAGATACACACGTGCCCGAATGATTGTGTATTATTTCAAAAGGACTATGTGGATTTGAAAGATTGTCCAAAATATGGTGCGTCACGGTATAAATTGACGACTTCGGGGGAGTCCAAAACTGGTTCTCCTGCCAAGGTGATGTGGTATCTACCTATAATATCACAGTTTCAACGCTTGTTTACAAATCTAAAAGATGTGAAGAATTTGAGGTGGCATGCAGATGTTAAGAAAAATAATGATGGGATCCTACGACATGCGTCTGATTCCCCATAGTGGAAGAAGATTGATCTATTGTACCCTAAATTTGGTGAATAAGATAGGAATCTAAGACTTGGGCTTTGTACACATGGGATGAATCCGTAAGGGATATTGAGCAGCCAACATAGCACTTGGCCAGTCATGCTTGTTATATACAATCTTCCTCCCTAGCTGTGAATGAAAAATAAGTACGTTATGTTGTCATTGTTGATATCGGGCCCTAAACAACCTGGAAATGATATCGATGTTTATCTTGAACCTCTTATTGATGACTTAAAGAAACTTTTGGCTGAAGGTGTGATGACCTATGATGCTTCAGGAAGAGCGACATTTCATTTGCACGCTATGTTGTTTTGCACTATTAATGACTTTCCAGCATACGAGAATTTGTCTAGATATAGTGTCAAAGGAGATAAAGTGTGTCCTAAATGTGAAGAAAACACTGATTCAATAAGACTAAAACATGACGGCAAGACTGTATATCTTGGTCATCGAAGGTTTCTTTCAAAATTCCATCTGTATCGTAGGAAGTGCAAAGCATTCAATGGATGGAATGATGAACAGAGTGCACCTAAACCTATACCAAGGGATGTTGTTTATGAAAGAGTAAAAGACATTGTAAATGAATTTGGTAAGAAATCACAATGTAATATGGCCACACGGAGTGACAATTCTTCATTCAAGAAGAAGTCAATATTTTGGGATCTTCCTTATTGGAGTTCTTTGACAGTCAGGCATTGTATCGATGTAATGCACGTTGAGAAAAATGTTTGTGATAGCGTCATTGGTACTCTGTTAAATATACCAGGTAAGACTAAAGATGGGATAAAATCCAGACTGGACCTACGTGAAATGGGAATAAGGTCAGAATTAACAGAATTACGTGAAATGGGTAATAAAAGAACATACTTACCTCCCGTTTGTTACACATTGTCTAGAAAGGAGAAGAAAGCTTTTTGTGAATGCTTGGTAAATGTTAAGGTGCCACAGAGTTACTCATCCAACATCCGTAGATTGGTATCAATGAAAGATCTGAAGTTGATAGGTCTTAAATGTCATGATTGTCACACTCTAATGCAACAAATATTGCCCGTGACAATTCGATCTATATTGCTGAAGCATGTAAGGTTTGCAATCACCAGACTTTGTTTCTTTTTTAATAGTCTATGCAGCAAAGTTATTGACCTTGATACTCTCAATAATTTGCAAAGAGAAGTGGTTGTTACCCTATGTCATCTTGAGATGTATTTCCCTCCTTTGTTCTTTGATATCATGGTACATCTTGTTGTCCACTTGACTAGGGAAGTGAAAATGTTGGGACCAGTTTTCTTGCATTGGATGTATCCCTTTGAACGATACATGAGCATTTTTAAAGGTGATGTTCGGAACCGTTATCGGCCTGAAGGGAGTATTACTGAAGGTTATGTGGCGAGAGAGGTTATGGATTTTTGCAATGACTTTCTGAGTGGTAATAACACTCCTATTAATGACAAGAATATTGAGGAGGGCAAAGGAATTTTAGGATCACGGGTGAATGTAATCATCCATGAGAAGTTGGAACAAGGTCACTTGTATATTTTACACAACATGGACGAAGTGAGTGTTTATATCCAGGAACATACCAATTTCATCAAGAGACAACATCCTCGAGCAAGTTCAATGTGGCTTGCTAGAGAGCAGAACAAGACTTTTACTAAGTGGTTTGAAGATAAAGTCTGACATCAACTATCTCAAACACCAAATGATATTACAGAAACTATCAAATGCCTCGCCTTTAAACCAAAACTAAATGTTATGTCTTATGAAGGGTTTGACATTAATGGGTTCACATATTACACAAAGTGCCAAGATGATAAGAGTGTCGTCTAAAACAGTGGGGTCACACTTCAAGCGTCGACTATGTATTTTGCAAGTACAAAGGATAAGAGTCCACGTGAAGCTAAAATGTCATATTATGATGTCATTGAAGACATATGGGAGTTTGACTACATAGATTTTAGAATTCCGCTCTTTAAATGTAATTGGGTTGATAACACCAAAGGAGTTATAGTGGATGAATTGGGTTTCACTTTAGTGAACTTTGAAAAGATTGGCGAGAAGGGTGAACCATTCATATTGGCATCACAGGAGAAACAAATATTCTATATCGATGATCCTGCAAATGATAAATGGTCGGTTGTTCTTCATGGTAAAACACAGTTCATTGAAGATCCTATAGATGAAGAAGAGTACTATGATAAGTATGATCACTCCAGTCCATTCTCAGTTGGGTTGCCAACTCCACAAAATATTGAAGCTAATGATGACTTATATGTGCGCGGAGATCACAATGAAGGATTGTTAATTGATAAAAGATCATAATTTTAGAGGCATGCATGTTTATATTTTTTTATTGAAGCTAAATGTTTGCTTTTTTTAATATCAATATAATTTTCTGATTTGATGTTTCATTATCTTCTAGTTAAGAAAAAATGCTAAATGTTGTGGGAGGGTCCTAAGGAACTATAGGACCAATATCACCCGAGATTACATACGCGATGCTGAGAATAGGTTCTTGATTGATTCCAATTCTAGACATTGATCAATATTTCACTAACTCTCCACTAATAATTTTTGTTTGTATTCTCTTTGAAAAATAAATATAGGAAGAAGGAAGAGAAGCCACAATGAAGAGAAGCAGGATACATATACAATACATAAAGTGCAGCACGCACAAGTGTTTCATATTCATATAACAACATGACAGACTAACACATATATAGTGCATAACAACAGCAGCGCCGAATTTACATACAACACTAGCTTAGTACATATATAGTGGGACTAAGGAGATGAGTTAACAGGAGGACAAATAGATTTCACCATGAGTTAACATTGAAGAAGGTCTACTAACCTACATTGAGCTAAACAAGTTTATCAGTACTAGCCTAAGGCACAAGTACCGTTCGTCGGGACAATGACGGTCGTGGAAGCTTAGTGGCCTCCAGCTTAGTGGCCACTACACGTTCAACTGAACGGTACTTGTGCCTTAGGCTAGTACTGATAAACTTGTTTAGCTCAGTGTAGGTTAGTAGACCTTCTTCAATGTTAACTCGTGGTGAAATCTATTTGTCCTCCTGTTAACTCGTCACCTTAGTCCCACTATATATGTACTAAGCTAGTGTAGTATGTAAATTCGGCGCTGCTGTTGTTATGCACTATATATGTATTAGTCTGTCATGTTGTTATATGAATCTGAAGCACTTGTGCATGCTACACTTTATGTATTACTTTATGTATTGTATGCCGCATTGGACATCGATACCGCATTGGTTGTATGCACTTGTGTGTGCTGCACTTGTTATGCTGCATTGGACATCGATACCATACATGAGGTATTATATATAGTTTCATTAGTTAGTATGAAATATATCAATCTTATTTTTATATTATTATTTATATATATACATCATTCTCTTTGCAGGTGTTTAAAACTGACCACACTATAGGTAAATACTTAAAAGATGTACATGCTCCATACACGATGGAATTATTAAATGAAGTAAGAGAAGAATGGGCAAGAGCCATTCAAGTAGTGGGGACTGTATAATTGGGATGCTAATAGCGATGTTGAATGATATTTTGTAAATGAATATTTCTGAATGTTTATACATGTATTTGAATGTTTCTACATGTATTTGAATGTTTCTACATGTATGAATGTGAGAATTGAACTGATGTCTGAATGTATCTACTTGTGTGAAAAGTATATTTGTTGATTTTGTAGGTTTGTGGCCTGTTTGTTGGCTGATATCAATGGATGTCATAAACCTGCAGTTCAGAAAACTGAACTGCAGGTTCTCATCCTACTGACCAGCCACAGCAGGCCTGCAAATTGATAAGAAAAAAAAATTAAAACATAGGCGTCAGTTATTTATAGAAAACCATCATCAAAGGCTTACAACGTCGGTTATTGGATAAAACTACCGCCTAATGTGACAAACAACCCGACCATGCAGGAAAGCACGGTGGTGGAAAGAAATGATGTCAGTTATTAGTATAAACCCAATGTCTATAGTACTAAACACGGTCATGTAGGGAAGCACGGTCGTGGCGTCTGGAAATATGGCATCGGTTTTTATTGGAAAACCGACTCAGAAAGTGTCGTAGATGGTGCCCTTTTTGTGGCGTGAACCCATTTGGCGTTGGCTTACTATACCTAACTGATGCCTATAGGTGCCCTACTGGCGCGTTTTCGGTGGCGTGAAGCCTTTTGGCATCGGTTATAAAACTGATGCCGAAGAGTTCGACCTTTAGCGACGCCCACATAGGTGTCGCTTGAGAACCGTCGCTAAAAGGGGTTAAACAACCGACGCCAAAGGCGTGTTATGTAGCAGTGCAAATCCTTCCAATTTAGCTAATACATATGAGGGCACATGTGATGAAGACTCATATGGATGATAAGGAATGGATGTGTGTCTCGGATGATATTGAGTGGTAATCAGAAGAAAATAGGGAACATTGGTTGAATAATATTCTACAATTTGGAAAGATTGGAGAATAACTTCAACCTATAATCTATCATTGGTGTTAAGTAATTGTATAATTCCTTTGTCACTGATATCTAGATTGAACTCGAGGTATGGAATCATCATCCTCTCAACATTCAATCCATATTCCTTGAACTAGAGCAGAATGACTGAGATATATGTGAACTTGATATCATATTTTGATTCACATCCGCATAGACATACTTTTCTCAATCTCTCTTATCAAGTGGTCTAGATATCAAACTCCTTTAGGAGGGACAAATCCCATCTACACCACTCATAGTCATCCTCATGTGTCACAATGCACCCGAACACCATATTTAAGACAATCTTTATTCAAGGTCACGGTGTATGATGTATGTGGTGCACTGATACTACATGACGAGATAACTCAAAACCAAAGTGTGTGATTAACAGTTATGAAACCATAATACCATAAAATAGGGTAACATAAAGCTGGTCTCATATAACCATCATGTGCGGAAACACATTACATCAAGGTCCACAAATTGTATCATATCACATATCATGACAGGTATGTACATCTATATAGTGGTAAACTGTAATACATCTGTTACAAAAGATAATCTATTCACATGTACAATCTATATATACAACCACGGCATACTACCAAAATATGTATCAAGATACATATCATCTACAAAACATGACCCTCCCAGACCTGAGAGTACACGGATGAAACATAGGACTCTACTATGAAACACAGTAGCTTATCCAACCTTCTGCATTCAATGATCTCCAAGATGCTCTTCCCCAACAACACAATCTCTACCACATTGTGCACGACAACCTAAAAAAGATGTGGAAAACTATGAGGGTGAGACACATGTCCTAGCGAGAGATATAATTCTCTAGCAACAACTATTGTAAACACAAATTGTGCTTAAGCATGAAATAACATTATTAAACAAGATGAGCAGATTCAGCTAATTTTTTAATTTAAAACTAATTATACAGACTAAGCAAGTTAAGCAGCTACAACTGATAAGTAGAATATGTTATGTATATAGTATTTGTCATGTATGCCCAGAGAGTCAATCATGTGATGATTGTAGTGGCATATCATGTAAATGATTTCATTATTAATAAAAGGCAAGCTTCTAATTTTTTGTGTTCAATTCAGTTATGAGATAATGATGTAACATTATAAATGTCTATAGAATAATATTACTCAATAACATATGTCTTCAAGTATGTGACTTCGAAGAAATGAGATCATGGATGTTAAGAGTATATATTTACATTCTCATTATGTCCCTGATCAGTTGTTTTTGTGGAAGGTTGATAGACAGTAATAAAACATAAGAACAGAGTGTGAGTTGGTTGATGACTGAGTCTCATTGGTCATGATATGGAGATATCTAACCAATAACACAGATACATGTTAGAGAACAATGTATCGGCCAGACCCACCGTGAGACTGACACATGGAAGTCATCATCATGAAAGTCATAGTCAGCTCTCACAGTGATGGTGGTGTTGTGGTTCTTAGACCTAAAATCACTACACTCAACACATTTCATTGGGTACACTTTGACATCATCAAACTCAGTCCTGAAACACAAGTTGTTATAACGGTAATGATTGGGTGTCTTTGACACATGGGGATTGACTGTGAGTGATATACATGGGATATTGTCCATCCTACTAGAGTGTGATGTCCTAGGCCTCTTGATTAGCGAGACTGAGAAAAGCAAGGCCATGCGCATGTGAGTCAATATGTGATATTGAGCTTACATATATCTTAGACAGTCTGCTCTTGGTTCAAGGAGAGGATTGAATAATAATGAGGGTGATTGCTCCATGCCTCTAGTTCAATCTGGACATCAGTGATAAAGGAACTATACAAACGTTGTAACACCATACACATATTATAGGTTGAAGTTGTTCCTTGACTTTTCCATTCACTTGGGTAGCAATGATGTGCGACTAAGCACCACTCTTTGCTTGTGATTTCATAAGATGTTATGGACATTCACAACCAACGTGATATAGGACATATAGGGTCATACGCATAGGGACTCATCTAGAAGTAGAGTTTGATCTTGAATGATAATTGAATTAAGTACTAAAGTGTTTAGGTACTAAATTCACACAACAGATCGACGGATTGGCTGACTCAACTTCCAAACAACCATCTCATTGAATGAGACAGCCATTTGGGCAGCCAGACAAGCATCTCAAGTGTTGAGACGGCCGTTTTAGTTGTCAGGCAGATCAAAAATTGAATTGGCTTAGTTCTGCCCAATGAACCGACTGGTTCAAGCTGTTGAACTGATCGGCTTGACTCAAACTCACCAGACGACCATCTAGGTGAGTGAGACAGGTGTCCTGCTTGTGTGAGATGGCCCGGTTGGGATGAATGAAAGTTCTGAAGTTTTCTCGAACTCGTCTCAACTACACATACTTGGGGTGCAAGTAAATTAGTGTATGACATTAATTAGGAAATGATTTGCTAATTCATATTGGACTGGAAAATAGTGAAACAACCATCTCCCTTAGCGATATGACTGTCTCGCATCCTAGACGACCATTTCATTGAGTGAAACAGTTGTCTCATGTGTGTGAAGACTGTCTCACTTGACGAGATGACCATTTCGTCACACACAGGTTGTGAAACTTTTAGAAAAGTTGTGAAAACTCAAGATCTACTTGTCCTTTCCACTCCTTCTTCAGTCTTGCATTCATCAGAGATTGGGAAAACTGACCCTAACTCCTCATATATATAGAGGGGTACTAGAGGCTTTCCAATGTACAACTACAACACACACAAATGAGAATCAATTCCTCTGACAACTGTTGTCCTCTTTGGTTGTGGTAACCACGAGTGTCCAGGCAAGTCCTACCCGACAAGGGAGGGACAACCATGAGAGAGAACAACTGAGAGTTCTCATTGTAGGAGAGTAAGTTGGTGACTAGTAGATCGATGGAGAGGGACAAGTCCTTCCTATCTGGTCAAGTACGACAACAGGAGTTCTAGGCGATTCATGTGGACTACCATAGAGGTGAGAAGCCATTGTTTGGTGCTTGGAGGACAACATCAACCAGTAGTCTATGACAAGAGGAGTTGCTGAAGAAGACAACGTTTGTGGTTGCACTCTGTGGTGCCAACCCAGAGGTGAAGCAGTCAGACGTGTCCCAATACAACTAGGATTCAAAGTTGCACATATACAACAACAAGGATTGTTGCTGGACTTGCTCCAGGACCTGGTATATCCCATAAACCATCCTTCCTACATTATAGTTATTGACGCGATCTACTATTTATGGGGAATATGGTAATAAATTTTTAAATTCTACTTCCTGCTCTGTACCATATTTTCCAACAGTGGTATTAGAGCCAACATCAATTTACTATATTATGGGATAATCAATATGATCGGATTTTGGTTTTGTATTCTGTTATTGCATGCAATGCGAATAATATCTTGTCAAATCCAAACACTACGATAATCCCAAACTGATATATATATATATATATATATATATATATATATTATGCAATTTACATGTGTCACCCTAAAACAGTTTTGATGGTGGATGTGTAGCATGGTTATGGCCAATAGCCCCTATCTGTGCATGGTTGTATGTGGTTTGTTTATCCATTTATCTCGGTCTATGTACTGAGCCTCTATTTCATCTTTCCAATGTAAAGTTAATTCTCTCCTACCCTTTCTCCTCTCGAATGTAACCTGAGGTATCCTATAATCATGTAAAAGTAGGATAGTTTACTTTCCTTCAATGATGAAGATGAAGGATCTTGGAGCACATGGTGGACAAGCCAGAGTGATCACCTGTTGGACCCAAGCAATCTCTTGGAGAAGCCATCTAGTGGTGGAAAGAAGGATCAAATGACCAATGAGATGACCTTACAATCGGCCAGGTGGTGAGCCGATCAGTTTAAGGGTTGAACTGATCAACCCAGATTGGCAAGCATAGATCTTCATCAACAACAATTATTTTCATGTGATGTAGACCTGGATGACGTTATCCCTTGTGGCTCCAAGGGATTATATTAGGACTGGTCATAACCCTAACTTTTGTTTATTGCATGTTTTCATTGTGGGATATAGCATGTATATGATATGTACTATATGTGTGGTGATTAGATAAAGTATATGTATTTATACAAACTCCCTCAACTAAAATATTAAGTCTTAGATTCCTTCCATTTGCAATACACATGAAAAGCTTGATCGACTAAGCATATATTTGCACAAAGCATGGTGCCTCGTCTATCTCGTGGAAGTGTGATGGTAGATATGTATATTTGCACAAACCATGGTGTGTATCTATCATATTGGCTATTTAGTCATGCTTAACTAGTGACTTGGAGAGCCCAAACCCAAAGGCATGCAGATGATCATGGCAAGGTGTTTCTCATATCATCTATCCAAGAGTTTCATATGATGCAATTGGCATGATTCCCTACCTAAATAGTTAGTTTGTGGGCGATCGGCAAAAGCTGACTCATGACTTGATGAAATATGGATCTTGGCCCACTAGAATATTATACGCTGCAATATTCCAAATTGATATTGAGGGCTATCAATTCAAATAAAATAGTGGGAGTGATAATAATTAAAGGCCTAAATATCATTGCTAAAAAATTCAAATCAAATCAAAATGGTTTTTGAAAAATGCAAATTTTTCTCTTGTAGAATCAATGACGAACTAATCTAATTTGTGATTGGTCATGAAGAAGGACAAACTTGATGGGATAAATTTCCACGACTGGTTTGGGACTTTGAGAAGGGTTCTCAATGAAGAGTGCAAGCTCTATGTCCTTGACAAAACATTGACTAAAATACCTCCTCCTAATGCACCTAGGGCACAAGTGGATGCTTACAGGAAGCATGCCAATGATGCCTTAGAGATAAAGTATCTTATGCTAAGCTGCATGAACTATGAGTTGCATGAGCAATGTGAGAACATGAGTGTTCTTGAAATGGCGAAACGTCTTAGGAAGGTAACACTTGGTCTTTACATGCAAGAAAGGAACACTATCTTAAAAGTACTACATGAGTCAAAGCTGACAGAGGGAACCTTAGTAGAACAATATGTGCTCAATATGATTGGACATGTGTATCATCTTGAAGAGTTGGGAATTACCTTGAGCCAATAGTTGGTTACTAACATGATTCCAAAGACTATGCCAAAATCTTATAGTCGTTTTATTGAATGCCAGCATGTAAGTAATTTGACTGGACAAATGTCAGAATTGTTTGCCATGTTGATTCATGTAGAAGAAAAAGTAAAGAAGGACAAGACAGTGATGGTGATCAGCGGGGCTAAGTCCAAGGATCAAAGAAAGACCAAGAAGAGTTCTATGGTCAAGCCTAAGTCCAATTCCTCAACACTCAAGACAAGGAGGAAGAAAAGTACAAGAGGAACTATTCCTTTGTACTTGAAGGGTTTTAGGAAGAAAAAGATGGGGATGGTGATCTCCACTTCAGGTATATACATTATTGAGATAAATATATATATTTAATAATCTTGGTTATTAGATACCTGATGTGGATCTTACATATGTTCTCATATGCATGATCTGAAGGGAAGTAGGCCTTTAAGGAAAGGTAAGGTGGAACTGTGAGTTGCTAATGCCGCAAGAGTTGCGGCCAATGCAGTTGAAACCTATAGTATATATCTGTCCACAGGGCTTATAATAGAGTTAAAGAACTGCTATTATGTACCCTCTATAAATAGAAACATCATATATGTATCTTGTTTGGACAATGATGCATTTGAATTCCATATTAAAAGTGGTCAATGTTCTATTTCAAAAGATGGGATCTTTTATGGCAGTGCCCATATCTCTTATGCTCTTTACTTGTTAGATCTAAAGACATATGTATATAACGTTAATACCAAAAGACTAAAACTCAAGAACTTAAACAAAATATACCTTTGGCACTGCCATCTAGGGCACATAAATGAGAATCACATATATGGACTCCATAAAGATGGTTATCTGGACTCTTTTGATTTTGAATCATTAGATACATGTGAATCTTATTTGTTGGTACAGATGGCTAAGACCCCTTTCACCGAAAATAATGAGAGGGCTAGTGATCTACTAGGTCTCATACATACTAATGTATGTGGGCCTTTTAGAACAGATGCTAGAGGTGGGTTTAAGTACTTCATTACCTTCATTGGTGACTTCAGTAGGTATGGCTATGTTTATTTAATGAAACATAAGTCATAATCTCTTGAAAATTTCAAGGAGTTAATGAATGAAGTACAAAACCAACATGGTAAAAGTATTAAGGAACTTCATTCTGACTGAGGTGGAGAATACTTAAACCAGGAGTTTGAGGACCTTCTTAGAGCCCATGGGATTGTATCACAATGGACTTGTAACGACCCCGCCTCCTGGTAACCCCCAATTAAGGGAGACCAAGAGGTCAGAGCCATTATCTCAATTAACAAGATCAAAGGTTTGACAAATAATCAATAGCAATTATCAAATTCTACCAACTAAACTGAAAGGTTGTAAAAAAAACTTTGCATACCTTTTTCAGGAACTTGGATATCTACTTCTATCCACATCTGTAGTCTATTCTAACTAATCCTCCTATGTACTTTAACTCTTATTTAATTCCACATATGCCACATTACTATTTGTCATTTTCAAACTTGTACCTAAAATGTCAACAAACAAAATGTCGGTCAGCATAATTGAATATGCCAGTATGTGGGGACAAACAAAAATTTCACAAATATGGCTCACAATCTAATTATCACAATCAAGTAATTAACAAGACAATTTACGTTTTCAAAATGTCATTCTCCACCGCTTTTGCCCTAAACCTGGAATACCACCTCTAGGGTTTCTCTTTTACCATTGACTTAAGGCTACCTTCTCAATCCCAAGCTTGGTGCCTAGGGTCACCCTTCATGGTGTCCTTTAGTCATGCAATATCATAGGCCACCTTCTCAATCCCAAGCTTGGTGCCTGGGGTCACCTCTCATGGTTCCCATTAGACTTCCCTCATGGGCTTGACCTTTTTGCATCATCCATCAGGGTGGCATGTAGGTGTGAGAATACACACTTATTAAACAATTGTGATAATCAAAGTGACTTTATAATTTGCAAGTATGAACATCCAACTGATAAATTGCATTCAATGCGATGAATCATCTAAAAAACTCTTCGGGAAACTAATGTGATTAACCATAATTAACCACATACATGTCCAGCTGACTTGATTGTAGAAATAATTCAACCAATTAAGAAACCAAGCAAGCACACACAAAGTTGATCCTGAAATAGGCATCCAATTTTTGTTATCATTAATCATGCCATCATGGTCTATTAAACCTAGCTCTCTTTCTAGGGTTTCTAGTCCACTTTTAGGGTTTCCATTGCAATTAGGGTTTCACTTCATTTATACTATTTTACACCCTTATTTTATACAATTACTCATAAACCCTAATTATCTCATTTATTACTCTTGAAAGATATTAAGGCTACCTTTTAACAACATATAACCTTAATTTCGGATTAAAGGCACAATTAAACATCCATTGAGTCCATTATGCTCTTTTACATTAAAACCCACTTTCATCCTTTTAAGGAATGACACAATCATTAGGCCTAATTATCATCAAATTATCTTTCATGAACTCTATTCAATACTGATTCCATCTTTATTCATGAATTTGAACAATTAAAGCCATTAAGAGTCACAATAAATAACATTAGGGTTTCAAGGCCCATTAAAGCTCATTAAAGTATATTTATGCACAGCAAACTCTAAATTAAACTAATTACGTGCAAAGTTCATCCTTTTGGTTCTTAATGTACCTTTGAATAATTAATAGGCTATTGTCAACTTTAATCATCCATTAAACCCTACTAAATACATTAATCATCTCAAAATAGGGTTTCTTAATCATTAAAGCATTAAAGTTGATAACTTCCATTACTTTTATAATTTCAAAAGGAATTAGCTTCTAAATATATTTTTAATGGATTCCTCTCATTTTTCTGAGCAATTTTCATATTTTATACGTACCAAACCGAGCTACCATTATTTAGTTATGAATTTTGCAATAAAATCTTACTTGAACTAATCAGAAGTTGTCACGTCACCGTTTCCATGCAACATAGCCCGCTTTGAGATTATAACCAAATTAAAAGTATACCCTCGGTGCGGCTACTCACTTCTTTGTATCTTGGAGGGGTAGTTTGGTCCATCTGATCCCCGGTCATCTTCCACCCTGCGTAACCCTACGTTGTCATGGTGGTAGAGTTCGGACGTGGCTCTACCGCCCATCCTAGGACCTGACGACCCTCAGGTGTGGTCCCTCTGCCTCTGCCGCACCCTGGAGAATGTGAGGCATCCCCAAATCGTGGCCAATATGGCCACTCCTATGCAATATCCATCTGCGGTTGCTGCCGCATTTGCTGTAGTTTTGCAGACCTACAGAAGGAGCTGCTCGAAGACCAAGGTGGGGGTATGACAGCCGATCCATCATAGGTTATCGTGGAAGCTTCCTGCCTCCATCAAGACCTTAATGCAACCCTTCATTGCTCTAGGGATAGTACTACACCCTCTTTGTCAGGGTTTGCACGGAAAGAACAAGAAGAAGAGAGGGTGTTGCATGGGATCCCTCTTGAACTCAAACCAAAGAGTCTACCCCTTATATAGGGGAGGGTATCCACGCCCTATCGTGTTCATCCACAAGGATACAAGGACTTTTCCCAATAGGAATCCAATTCCTTCATTACGAAGCAAGCTTCTCTCTCCTAATTATCTCTTTAATATTATTTATTCTTTAGATATTAGGATTTCGAAAATTACCTCTTTTATTCTCTTTGTTGTTGCCTTTTAATCCATTGGCCACGAAATTATATTTCCTTTTAGTAGAAAATACCTCTTTTTCAACAATACCACAAAATCCATTAATTATGCATCACATTATCCTCTTATTTTGTATTATTTGTATTTTCTCATTCTTTTTCTCCATTGGGGCTCCTTGGAACCCAAGAAACTCTAATATTTCGAAATCCTTTTTAGTGGATACTCATTATCCTTCTAGATGCATCTATATCCATTATTTCACATTATCTTATGTATTTCTTTATTTAAATTATCTCTTTTCGCGGATTTCTCTTTATCTCTCTTTTTATTTTCCTTATTGGAATTCCTTTTAACCTTAGTAACCTTATGGATATGAAAATCCACCAAGAATAACTCAATTATACCTCTTTCCACTTATTTCCCACATTTTATCATTGTTTTCAATTTCTTTCTTAATAAAGAAATACTTAATTGATCTTTTCTTTTCTTGTTGCATTATCGTTGCAACTTTGGACTCATTGGGACCCAAAGAACCCAAGAGGCACGAAATCCACCTTTGTATTATATACTTTTGCCTTCTAGAGGTTTCTACATCTTTCTTCTCTCCATTTCTTATTAATAATGGAGTTTCCTTTGTCTTTTCCTTGTTATTGGGCCCAATAGCCAATAAAGCCCACAAATCAATCAACAAGGCTATTGTAAATGAAATCCATTTATTCAAAATAAATTATATCATTATTTGTTCAAATATCTTTAATAGGAGAAATTACATTTCTCATTAAAAGAACCCAAAAATTGGGATTGTAACATCCTTCCCCTCTTATAGGAATTTTGCCCCCAAAATTCCACGAGGCACACAAATAAACAGGATAAGTCTTTCTTATGTCCATCATGGATCCCATGTGGCCTCACTCTTTCCATAGTGCTTCCCAAGAACCTTCATTATCTCATATTCTTCCATATGAGTTCTTTCATACCTTGGTATATTGTACCCTCATAGGTGACTCAAAACATTTCAGCCTCTCATAAAGATGAATAGGTTCAGGGCTCAACACATGGCTTGGGTACCTCACATAGTGCTCTAGATCGGACTCATGGAACACATTACGCATCATGTTATCCTAAGGGGTAAGGCTAAATACAACCATCTCCACCATTCCATCTCAAATGGACCATGCAGTCGGGACTCAGCTCTCCCTTAACTATAACTTAGAGGGGTCGGATTTTCACATCATATACTCTCCCACAATGAATTGAATGTCAGTCTGCTTTGCATCAGCTTACAACTCATGTCGCCCCTGGGCTCTCTCTCAGCCATTGCATGATCAAAGTGACTTCATCTGCACACACTGTGGTTCTTTTCTGACCTTTGCAAGGCCCCTTCACCAACATCATCTCAATGAAGTGGTACCCGACGCAAACTCCCTTGCAGAGCTTCTTTACATCTCGATACTGGCTATGGTGGTTAGCATCACATCTTACAGAGGACAAGAACTATCTCTAGATATCACCCTAGATGAGCATACCTGCTCTCATCAGACCCTCTAGTCTGGATCATACTAACCATTAGTTTTGGGTGATAAACAATACTAACATCGAGTTCGTATACTTCCACCTCATGGAAGTGAATCCTTAGGTTATAAAGAACATTTGAACTCGCACCATAGTGTAGTTGAACCATCTTTCTCTCGTATGTAGTTCAACCGGATACGTCCCTTGACAGTATTCTTTCTTTCTCATGTCATCTAGGTAAGGTGATCTACCATAACCCATATTGCATCTTGACCTTCCTTGGTCTAGGGGAGACTTACGACAACATCCATAGTGATGAACTCCCATTCCCTCTCGGGGACTCTTTATCCGCTATATCAACTCATTGGGTTATTGGTGTTCGTCCTTCACCTCTTGGCTTGCATGGCGACAAGCCACGTGCAACTTCAAAGTACTACTTACTACCTTCGTAGTACCATGGTGTACGATCATGATCTCCTGTATGTAATGATTCCTCAAGATTGATTCCTCAGAAACCCTAAACCACTCTAGTTGGGGTTTCATCACCTTCTCTTCTAGAGAAGTGCATCTGAAGTTCTACAACCATCCTTTTATGCCTCAAGGCCTAGGCTGGATAACCGAACAACCACTAACTTAATCAACCGATATCGTTACATCGGAGTATTAGCCAAACTTATCTCTTTTTCAAACTTAGGGCTAACCTAGCAACCTCTTCTAGCCTTTAGCTAACTAGGCAACTGCATCTCAACCACATCATCCATTACCACTTCACACCCTTAGGTGTTAAGTAATGTTGAAGACATACACCTCCATGTATTACACTTATCATCTCATCTCAAACTCTAAGTCAAGAAATCTTTGAGCTCATCCTCTTGGTTTTCAAACTCAACCTTGTATAACTTGCAAATTCCACATAGCTCATGACAAAACATCTTCACAAGATGACTACCTTAGTTCTCTTGATGTTTGTAAACCAGCTACATATCATCTACTCCATAAGGGTATGCTATCATCTTTGTCCTCATACCTCATAGCAACGTTCCAACTCACATCATCTTTATCCTTGGTGTATGGCATGCATACTTTCCTATCTCTCCCTCCCATAACAAGACGGAATAAGCATTTGGCGGCTGTCCAAACACAAAGTTCTTCCTATTTCAAGAGTAGAGATGGTACATCCCACATTTCCAGTACACCTTCAAATCTAAGTTGAAAAGTGCAACATATGTCTCTACATCACAATCATCTATATATCAAAGTTACTTCCATGAAAAACTGGTCTCGAACCTACTTGGTTCCACACACAATCCTTGGTCATCTCCTCTAGGTCTGTAGGGTGTTGGCACTTTCGGGGTCATCCCTCATGGATCCAGAGAGTGCCCTACTCATCTACCCTTTGGGTCCCATGAGTTCAAGAAGGTGATCAATCTCCTAACTCATGGCCCTTGGACAATGATAGTTGTTACCTCCCATCCCTATGGTCATGTGCAACTAGGGAATCTAGCAACTCCTACTTCCATCGGTCTTATCCCTTCCTGACCCTAGGATAGACTTAAGATTCTAGTATAGTACATGTCCAACTTAGAACCTTACCCAAGCCTTCATCATCTCTCTCTGCATTCATGGATTGTCTTTCATCCTCTCATAGGGGTCATGGAGACCTGCCTACCTTGGTCAGGCCCCATACCATTTACCTCCATGGTAACACATCCACATGCACTTAGAGATCGTTATCTATGGGTCTACAGGTTCATTCTCATATTATGCACTTAGCTTCTCAAGATCCTATTGAGACCTCTTTAGGTTACCTCAAAACCAAAAAAATTGGTATACACCCTACCAAAGGGTCCCTCTCCCAGGATGGGAGGAAACTACCTCTTGATAACAAAGGTCACAAATGCCCTTATGTCCAGGGTTTACATCCACATGAGCATGCTTAGCCCTAGAAAGCTACTAAGGCACAAGAAGACCACCTACTAAACCCTACTAGGTCACACTTGTTCTTACCCTCGACATTGGATCAAGATCAAACCTTCTCATGTCATCAACTTAGCTGTGAAGGGTTCATCAAAAATACCTTAAACTAAAGGGGTTTCCCTTTCCTCTAAACATGAGGAGTACCATGCTCGAATATATAGGAACTCAAATTTCATCATGAGCATTGGGTACACCACTTCCCCTCATAGGCTTGGGAACCCTAGGTTCACTTTTCGGATGTCCAACTGCATGCTCAACCTTTTCACCATGAACCAAGCATGGACAAGGTATGACATGCACTTCCCATGATTCTTATACTTGATCAACACTTTAGAGTGGAGTCCTCCTCAAGGACAACCAACAAGGTATAAGGCCTCACAACCTATTACTAAACCTCTTCATAGTCTAAGGAACTCTACTTCCTAACCCTAAAAGGTGAACATCTATAGCATAGGCTCATAGGTACCAGCAGCCTCATCCTCTCTCTAGGGTTTGGTTCCTCTAAAGGCAACCAACATACCATTAACCTCTGGGGATCATGCATGAGGCAAGAACAACCATTCACTTAGGTCGTATCATCCTCAACTCCCCACTGTTCCTCATATCTCAGAGTCTAAACTTCCAACCTTCATGCTTGGGTCCTTCTCTCTCTCTAGAGCTAATCCTACAACCAACCTCACTATTAGGGGTCCTCTCTCCATGAAGATGGATCAAGCTCACAAGCATACCCCTACCTGGGTGAAGCCTATGTTCAACTTATGTTTGCTCAAGATTATTCATAGTTCTTTATGCTTATCTCGTAATCTATCCATCATAACCTCCTAGCCAGGGTTTTATCCTACTACTCACCCCACTGATGTACTATGGGTGCATACTATGCCCTACTTGCATAAGCCCATAGGGTTTCTATAGGTCCTTTTCTAACCTCCATCAATGAAGGAACTATCCTTCTCTTCAACATGCATGACCCTTTCCCAGGGTTGGGTTGCCAAAGGTGCTAGGTCATCCAACCTCTCATGGCTCATCTGATCATCCAAAAGCATGTTCACCCATCTGGTCTATCATGACATCATGTCATCATGCCATCTCACTCTCTAACCACCACTTAGGGTTAGGGTTAGCATCATCCTAAGAGGATATGCCAGGTCTCTACTTTTAATGGAGATCTCTACCTCCATGACCAACTCTCTCTACTCATCCTCCTAACAAGAAGGTCTAACCTCAGGTCTCTCCTGAGGGCAATGCCAACTCATGTCGTATGACCTAAGCATGTATCTATTCTTTATTTTATGTTTTATCTATTAAGCTTATGTCCATGACATCTTATTTACATGTTTTTCATTAATTTGGTGGAGGATTCCTTAGACCTTATCGACCTTACCCAAACCTCAAGAGGGTGAGGAAAAGGGATAAAACCCTAATCCTTAAGGTCCTTAACAACATTTGAGTTGAGAAGGGATGAACAACATGAGAGAGTTCGAAAGGTATCTTATTTCGAGTCAAATCTTGAGACATTGGCCAGGTAGTCACACTAATCTGGGACTCCTCGTATTTTGACTAGCGGTGTGGAGGAAAATCTTGCTAGCTCCCAGACATGATCCTTTTCTAGACACCTCTGTCTTTCGAAAAATCCTCTAATAACTCCCTTGGGTTCTATAGAGTTTGTAAAATTAATAATTATTACAGATTAAATAAGGAACCTATGCTCTGATACCAAATGTAACAACCCCACCTCCAGGTAACCCCCAATTAAGGGAGACCAAGAGGTCAGAGCCATTATCCCAATTAACAGGATCAAAGGTTCGACAAATAATCAATAACAATTATCAAATTCTACCAACTCAACTGAAAGGATGTAAAAAAAAACTTTGCATACCTTTTTTAGGAACTTGGATATCTACTTCTATCCACATCTAGATTCTATTCTAACTAATCCTCCTTTGTAATTTAACTCTTATTTAATTCCACATATGACACTTTAATGTTTGTCCTTTTCAAACTTGTACCTAAAATGTCGACAAACAAAACGTCGATCAACATAATTGAATATGCCGGTATGTGGGGACAACCAAAAATTTTGCAAATATGGCTAACAATCTAATTATTACAATCAAGTAATTAACAACCCAATTTATGTTTTCAATGTATCATTCTCCACTTCTTTTGCCCTAACCATGGAATACCCCCCTCTAGGGTTTCTATTTTTCCATTGACTTAAGGCCACCTTCTCAATCCCGAGCTTGGTGCCTGGGGTCACCCTTCATGGTGCCCTTTAGTCATGCAATATCATAGGCCACCTTCTCAATCCCGAGCTTGGTGCCTGGGGTCGCCTCTCATGGTGCCCATTGGTCTTCCCTCCTGGGCTTGACCTTTTTGCATCATCCATCATGGTGGCATGTAGGTGCGAGAATACACACTTATTAAACAATTGTGATAATCATAGTGACTTTATAATTTGCAAGTATGAACATCCAACTGATAAATTGCATTCAATGTGATGAATTATCCAAAAAACTCTTCAGCAAACTAATGCGATTAACCATAATTAACCACATACATGTCAAGATGATTTTAGAAATAATTCAACCAATAAAGGAACCAAACAAGAACACACCAAGTTGATCCTGAAATAGGCATCCAATTTTTCTTATCATTAATCATGCCATCATGGTCTATTAAACCTGGATCGCTTTCTAGGGTTTCTAGTCCACTTTTAGGGTTTCCATTGCAATTAGGGTTTCACTTCATGTATACTATTTTACACCCTAATTTTATACAATTACTCATAAACCATAATTATCTCATTTATTCCTCTTGAAAGATATTAAGGTTACCTTTTAACAACATATAACCTTAATTTCGGATTAAAGGCACAATTAAACATCCATTTAGCCCAATATGCTCTTTTACATTAAAACTACCACTTTTATCCTTTTAAGGCATGACACAGTGATTAGTCCTAATTATCATCAAATTATCTTTCATGAACTCTATTCAGTACTAATTTCACCTTTATTCATGAATTTGAACAATTAAATCCATTAAGAGTCACACTAACTAACATTAGGGTTTCAAGGCCCATTAAAGCTCATTAAAACATATTTATGCACAGGAAACTCTAAATTAAACTAATTACATGCAAAGTTCATCCTTTTGTTTCTTAATGTACCTTTGTATGATTAACATGCTAATGTCAACTTTAATCATCCATTAAACCCTACTAACTACATTAATCATCTCAAAATATGGTTTCTTAATCATTAAAGCATTAAAGTTGATAACTTCCATTACTTTTTGAATTGCAAGAGGAATTAGCTTCTAAATATATTTTTATTGGATTCCTCTCGTTTTTTTGAGCAATTTTCATATTTTATATGTACCAATCTGAGCTACCATTATTTTGTTATGAATTTTGCAATAAAATCTTACTTGAACCAATCGAAAGATGCCACATCGCTGTTTCCATGCAACGCGGCCCGCTTTGAGATTATAACAAAATTACAAGTATACCCTCAGTTCAACTACTCACTTCTTTGTATCTCGGAGGGGTAGTTTGGTCCATCTGACCCCGGGTCGTCTTCCACCCTACGTAACCCTACGTTGTCGGGTTCAGGCATGGCTCTCCCGCCCCTCCCAGGACCTGACGGCCCTCAGGTCTGGTCCCTCTACCTCCGCCGCACCCTGGCACATGCAAGGCATCCCCAAATCATGGCCAATATGGCCACTCTTGCACGAGATCAGTCTGTGGTTGCTGCTGCATTTACTGCAGTTCTACAGACCTACGGATGGAGCTGCTCGAAGACCAGGGCAGGGGTATGATAGCCGATCCATCATAGGTTGTCGTGGAAGCTTCAAGCCTCCATTAAGACCTTAATGCAACCCTTCATTACTCCAAGGATAGTAATACACCCTCTTGGTCAGGGTTTGCATGGAAAGAACAAGAAGAAGAGAGGGTGTTGCATGGGATCCCTCTTGAACTTGAATGAGAGAGTCTACCCCTTATATAGGGGAGGGTATCCACGCCCTATCGTGTTCATCCACAAGGATACAAGGCCTTTTCCCAATAGGAATCCAATTCCTTCATTACGAAGCAAGCTTCTCTCTCCCACTTATCTCTTTAATATTCTTTATTCTTTAGATATTAGGATTTTGAAAATTACCTCTTTTATTCTCTTTGTACTTGCCTTTTAATCCATTGGCCACGAAATTATATTTCCTTTTAGTAGAAAATACCTCTTTTTAACAATACCACAAAATCCATTAATTATGCATCACATTATCCTCTTATTTTGTATTATTGGTATTTTCTCTTTCTTTTTCTCCATTGGGGCTCCTTGGACCCCAAGAAACTCTAATATTTCGAAATCATTTTTAGTGGATACTCATTCTCCTTCTAGATGCATCTATATCCATTATTTCACATTATATTATGTATTTCATTATTTCAATTATCTCTTTTCAAGGATTTCTCTTTATCTCTCTTTTTATTTTCCTTATTGGAATTCCTTTTAACCTTAGGAACCTTATGGATACGAAAATCCACCAAGGATAACTCAATTATACCTCTTTCCACTTATTTCCCACATTTTATCATTGTTTTCAATTTCTTTCTTAATAAAGAAATACTTAATTGATCTTTTCTTTTCTTGTTGCATTATCTTTGCAACTTTGGACTCCTTGGGACCCAAGGAACCCAAGAGGCATGAAATCCACCTTTGGATTATATAGTTTTGCCTTCTAGAGGTTTCTACATCTTTCTTCTCTCCCTTTCTTATTAATAATGGAGTTTCCTTTGTCATTTCCTTGTTATTGGGCCCAATAGCCAATAAAGCCCACAAAGCAAATAACAAGGCTATTGTAAATGAAATCCATTTATTCAAAACAAATTATATCATTATTTGTTCAAATATCTTTAATAGGAGAAATTACATTTCTCACCAAAAGAACCCAAAAATTGGGATTGTAACAAGACTCTACCTAGAATACCTTAGCATAATGGTGTATCAGAAAGAAGGAATCACACATTATTGGATATGGTGTGATCTATGATGAGTTTAGATGAGCTTTCAACTACCTTCTCGGGGTATTTTCTAAAAACTTCCGCGTTTACACTAATCCGAGTACCATCTAAGTCAGTTCAAAAGACACGATATTAGATATGCACTGGGAAGCATCACAAAATGTC
Organism: Alisma plantago-aquatica; assembly: GCA_963693085.1. Classification (NCBI taxonomy): domain Eukaryota; kingdom Viridiplantae; phylum Streptophyta; class Magnoliopsida; order Alismatales; family Alismataceae; genus Alisma; species Alisma plantago-aquatica. Next base: position 842,751,646 of record OY856413.1, read on the forward strand.
TTCTATAAGGATTTGGGGTTCTAAAGCTTATGTCAAGAAAATGTTTCTAGAAAAGCTTGACCCTAGATCTGAAAAATGTTACTTTGTTGGATATCCCAAGGAACTTGTGGGATATTACTTGTACAGTCCATCTGACAGCAAAGTGTTTGTTACCAGAGATATTGCATTCCTAGAAAAGGAATTTAATTCCAAAGGAATCAGTGGGAGACAAGTAGATCTCGAAGAGGTTTGAGGCCAACAAGAAAACATTGAACCATTACATGTACAAGAGGAACCAAAAGATTCACAAGGTGTTGTAGAATCTCAAATTTCTCAAGTAACACAAGGATCTCATAGATCTAATAAGACACCTTAAACTTGAGAGATTTGGATATCTTGTAACTCTGGAAGGTAGTGAATTGGTCAAAGATGATGAGCCTATTACCTATAAAGATGCTATTGAGGGACCAGAGTCTGAGAAATGTCTTGAGGCTATGAATCTGAGATGGAATCCATGTATACCAACAAAGTATTGACTTATGTGGATCCACCTGAAGGGGTAAAACCCATAGGGTGCAAGTGGGTCTTCAAGAAGAAGACCGACATGGATGGAAAAGTTCAAACCTATAAGGGCAGATTGGTTGCAAAGGGTTTTAGACAAGTTCAAGGTGTTGAGTATGATGAAACTTTTTCTCCAGTGGCCATGGTTAAATCCATGAGGATCATGCTTGCTATTGCAGCTTATCATGACTATGCAATTTAGCAAATGGATGTTAAAACCACATTCCTTAATGGGAATCTTGTGGAGGATGTGTATATGACACAACCTGAGGGGTTTATAGATCCAAAGTTTACCAATAGAGTCTGTAAGATACAAAGGTCAATCTATGGATTGAAGCAAGTATCTCAGAGTTGGAATCTTTGTTTTGATGAGACAGTCAAAGGGTTTGGCTTTTCTCAAAATGAAGATGAACCTTGTATGTACAAGAAGGTTAGTGGGAGCATAGTGACATTCCTCATATTGTTAGTAGATGACATACTATTGATGGGGAATGAAATCCCTAATTTACAAAAGGTAAAGAATTGGCTTGGAAATACATTCTCTATGAAAGACTTGGGAGACACATCCTACATTTTGGGGATAAACATCTATAAAGATAGATCTAGAAGGCTTCTCAGACTAAGTTAGAGAACATACATTGACAAGGTGTTGAAGCGGTTTAGCATGCAGAACTCAAAGAGAGGAAACATGCATGTGCGTTATGGTGTCCCCATCTCTAGAGATCAATGTCCCAATTCTTGTGAAGAAAGAGAACGCATGCCTCAACAATTGGATCAATCATGTATGCAATGTTGTACACCCGTCCAGACATCTCATATGCCTTGAGCATGATGAGAAGATATCAATTATATCCAGGTGATGTTTACTAGATTGCCATAAAGAACATCCTCAAGTACTTGAGAAGGACTAAGGATCAGTTCTTGGTCTACGGCGGAGAGAAGAGTTGGTTGTAAAAGGTTACACCATTGCAAGCTTCCAGAATGATCAAGATGATACAGATTGCAATCGGGATTTGTGTTTTGCCTCAACAATGGAGTTGTGAGATGGAAAAGTTCCAAGTAAGAAACATTTGTCAATGCTACAACATAGGTCAAGTATATTACTTCATCAAGTGCATCAAAAGATGTTGTATGAATCAAGAAGTTCATCATAGAACTTGGGGTTGTTCTTAGCATCAACGACGTAATCGAGCTATATTGGGACAACAATGGATCTATTACACAAATGCAAAAATCCATAACCTCTCTCACCACATAACCTTCAATAATACTCCCTTCAGGTCGATAACGGTTTCGAACATCACCTTTAAAAACGCTCATGTATCGTTCAAAGGGATACATCCAATGCAAGAAAATTGGTCCCAACATTTTCACTTCCCTAGTCATGTGGACAACAAGATGTACCATGATATCAAAGAACGAAGGAGGGAAATACATCTCAAGCTGACAAAGGGTAACAACCACTTCTCTTTGCAAATTATCGAGAGTATCAGGGTCATTAACTTTGTTGCATAGACTATTGAAAAAGAAACAAAGTCTGGTGATTGCAAACCTTACATGCTTCGGCAATATAGATCAAATAGCCACGGGCAATATTTGTTGCATTAGAGTGTGACAATCATGAGATTTAAGACCTATCAACTTTAGATCTTTCATTGATACCAATCTACGGATGTTGGATGAGTAACCATGTGGCACCTTAACATTTACCAAGCATTCACAAAAAGCTTTCTTCTCCTTTCTAGACAACGTGTAACAAAAGGGAGGTAAGTACGTTCTTTTATTATCCATTTCACGTAATTCTATTAATTCTGACCTTATTCCCATTTCACGTAGGTCCAGTCTGCATTTTATCCCATCTTTAGTCTTACCTGGTATATTTAACAGAGTACCAATGATGCTATCACAAACATTTTTCTCAACGTGCATTACATCAATACAATGCCTGACTGTCAAAGAACTCCAATAAGGAAGATCCTAAAATATTGACTTCTTCTTGAATGAAGAATTGTCACTCTGAGTGGCCATACTACATTGTGATTTCTTACCAAATTCATTGACAATGTCTTTTACTCTTTCATAAACAACATCCCCTGGTATAGGTTTAGGTGCACTTCGTTCATCATTCCATCCATTGAATGCTTTGCGCTTCCTACGATACGGATGGAATTTTGAAAGAAACCTTCGATGACCAAGATATACAGTCTTGCCGCCATGTTTTAGTCTTATTGAATCAGTGTTTTCTTAACATCTGCATGCCACCTCAAATTCTTCGCATCTTTTAGATTTGCAAACAAGCGTTGAAACCATGATATTATAGGTAGATACCATAACACCTTGGCAGGAGAACCAGTTTTGGACTCCCCCAAAGTTGTCAATTTATACCGTGACGCACCACATTTTGGACAATCTTTCAAATCTACATAGTCCTTTTGAAATAATACACAATCATTCGGGCATGTGTGTATCTTCTTGGCCTCCATTCCCATTGGGCACAACATTTTCTTTACCCGATATGTTAAGATTGGCAGCTCGTTTCCTTCAGGAAGCATTTCTTTCAACAAAGTCAACAATGAAGTGAAGCTTTTGTCGCTCCATCTATTGTTAGCTTTCAACTTATACAATCTCAACACAGCGCTAAGCTTTGTAAACTTAGCACATTCTGTGTATAACGGTATCTCAACATCATGCACAATGTTTCTAAAGATAGGAGGTGGATCGGTGTGCTCTACCCTATAACTATCCAGCATCGCATCAACGATGTCTACTGGAACTGGTTCGTTCACGTCTACGTCATCGGAGGCAATTTCTTCTTCCACCCAAGCACTGCTATCGACATCTACTGGTTTCGAGTTTAAAATCTCTCCATGCCAGTGCCATTCTGTATAGCCTTGTACAATCTCGTTGCACATGACATGACTTTTGATTTCGTCACTAGTGTTGACTTTCAAGTTGTTACCGCAATGCCTACATGGACAGTAGAACCTATCTGTAGGTTTTTTCCTATGTTCGTCGGCAAATCTAACAAACTGATCAAGACCAGATATAAACTCTAGGGTGCAGCGATTGTGAATGGACATCCATGATCTATCCATTCTATGATCAAAGAGAAAATAAGTATATATTAGGATTAGGGTATACACTTACATCCTATCCAAGATTTACTCCAACAAACACATGCGATGTCATTCTTATATATAATAAATGTGTACCACCTATCCCATCCTTGAACACCTAATCTCACTAGTAAGTGTATAATGTGTATTGGGTTTTCAAGAAAATTTCGGCAGCATATCCCCGTTGTTCTCTAAGTACATATGTACTTAGAGAACAAACGGGGAAATTCTACCGAAATTTTCTCGAAAACCCAATACACATTATACAGTTACATCCTAAGTAAGATTAGGTGTTCAAGAACAATCCCAAACTGGGGACTATAATGAGTAAATCTTGGACGGGTTTCTAGGCCAAAAAACACAATAATAGATATCTACAATGAAGCCGGACTCCATACAAACAGTATATAATTTAGTGATTGTTCATTCTAATTTATACCAATGTACAAGTAATATAAAGAACAATGATTGTTCACTTTCTAGGCCAACAAATACATGTGATGTCATTCTTATATATAATAAATGTGTACCACCTATCTCATCCTTGAACACCTAATCTCACTAGTAAGTGTATAATGTGTATTGGGTTTTCAAGAAAATTTCAGCAGCATTTCCCCGTTGTTCTCTAAGTACATATGTACTTAGAGAACAAATGAGGAAATGCTATCGAAATTTTCTCGAAAACCCAATACACATTATACACTTACATCCTATGTGAGATCAGGTGTTCAAGAATAGTCCCAAACTGGGGACTATCCAAGATTTACTCCTAATGAGTAAATCTTGGACGAGTTTCTAGGCCAAAAAACACAATAATAGATATGTACATGTTAGGGTTTCATCACAATTGATGTTAGGGTTTCATCAATGTTAGGGTTTAATCAAATCAAATTAGGATGCTAGAATGGAGAAGTTTAAATCTTATTTCAACATGCATCAAAATTTACTGAATTAGGTCAAGCATTAGGATAAGAAGCACAAATATATGCAAGCAAAAGATTTGTTCGTATCCTAGAATTTACATAAAGAATTACATATAGATTTGTTCATATCCTTACCAACAGCAAACACGGTCGTGGCTGTGTTGGCCTACCACGGCCGTGCTGGGCAGCGTGGCCGTGGTAGGCCAACATAGCCACGGTCGTGTTTGCTGCATGTAGGTAAAAAGCTTGGGAGAAAGGCTACAGCTAATACCTGGAGAGCAGACCGAAGCTAGGCGGCGCGGCGGGCGTGAGCAGGGAGGAAGGAGCGGGCGGCGCCAGTGACGCAGGACGAAGCTAGGGCGGCGGCGACGCAGGAGCAGCAGAGCAGGTGGCGGGCGGCGACGCATAGCAGTAGCACCGTCGGCGGTGACGGTGAGGCGAGGTGAGGAAGCACAGGTAGCGTCGGTGATGGCGAGAACCAGCAGGCAGCTAGCGGGTGATCGAGCAGTAGCTAGTGGGCGATGCAGACAATGAAACATGTACCAGTGCGATCGATCGTGGTTCTATTAAGTTCGTAAAGGTGTCGGTTATTAAATACAAATGACAGCTAAAGTCTTCGGCGTCGGTTGATAGTAAAACACCGACGCCCAACTAGACAACCTTTACCCTAAATGTTTTGGCGGGAACCATTATCAGCGTCGGTTATCGAAGGATAACTGACACTGAAAGTGGGACTTTTCACGCAAATTTTCATTTTAAATAGGCGTCGGTGAATTGTTAAAAAACCGACGCCGTAGGTGACCTAAAATATTTTCGCACGAAAGTTGGATTTCGCGGGTGATTTTAGGCGTCGGTCTGTTATAACCAGCCGACGCTAAATACAAAGCGGTACCCGTGTCTGGCTGGTCTTCGAATATAGACATCGGTTTGCATAAATAACCGATGTCTAATATTATAGGCATCGGTTTGCCTAAATAACCGACGCCTAGAAAAGCGACACTGAACGCTGTTTCTGTAGTAGTGGCAAGTGGGAGTTTGTTGGTTATGTATGCCCAGAGAGCCAATTTTGTGATGATTGTAGTGCCATATCATGTAAATGATTTGATTATTAACAAAAGACAAGCTTCCAATTTATTATGTTCAATTCAGTTATGAGATAATGTTGTAACATTATAAATGTCTAGAGAATAATATTACTCAATAATGTATGTCTTCAAGTATGTGACTTGGAAGAAATGAGATCATACGGATGTTAAGAGTACATATTTACATTCTCATTATGTCCATGATCGCTTGTTACTGTGGAAGGTTGATAGATAGCAATAACACATAAGATCAGAGTGTGAGTTGGTTGATGACTGAGTCTCATTGTTCATGATATGGTGATATCAAACCAATCACATAGATACATGTTAGAGAATAGTGTATTGGCCAGACCCACCGTGAGACTGACACATGGAAGCCATCATCATGGAAGTCATAGTCATCTCTCACAGTGATGGTGGTGCTTGTTGTTCTTAGACTTGAAATGACTGCACTCAACACATGTCGTTGGGTACACTTTGATATTATCAAACGCAGTCCTAAAACACGGGTTGTTATAATGGTGATGCTTGGGTGTCTTTGACACATGAGGATTGCTTGTGAGTGATAGACATGGGATAGTGTCCATCCAACTAGAGTGTGATATCCTAGGCCTCTTGATCAGCGAGACTGAGAAAAGCATGGCCATGCACATGTGATTCAATATGTGATATTGAGCTTACATATATCTCAGACAGACTGCTCTTTGTTTAAGAAAAGGATTGAATAATAATGAGGGCAATTGCTCCATGCCTCTAGTTCAATCTGGACATCAGTGACAAAGGAACTATACAAACACTATAACACCATACATAGATTGTAGGTTGAAGTTGTTCCCTGACTAATCCATTCACTTGGGTAGCAATGATGTGCAACTAGGCACCACTTTTTGCTTTTGATGTCATAAGCTGCTATGGACATTCACTGCCAACGTGATATGGGACCTATAGGGTCACATACATAGAACTCATCTAGAAGAGGAGTTTAATTTTGAATGATAATTGAATTAAGTACTAAATTGTTTAGGTACTAAATTCACACAACAGATCGGTGGATTGGATGTCTCAACTACCAAATGGCCATCTCATTGGATGAGACGACCGTTTGGGCAGCCAGATGGGCATCTCAAGTGTGGAGACATCCATTTGGGTTGTCAGGTAGATTAGAAATGGAATTGGCTTAGTTCTGCCCTATGAACCGACTGGTACAAGCTGTTAAACGGATCGGCTCAACTCAAACTTACCAGATGGTCGTCTAGGTGAGTGAGACGAGTGTCTCACTTGTGTGAGATGATCCGGTTGCGATGAATGAAAGTTATGAAGTTTTCCCGAACTCATTTCAATTGCACATACTTGGGGTGCAAGTAAATTAGTGTATGACATTAATTAGGAAATGATTTGCCAATTCATATCTGATTGGGAAACCACAAAACAACCATCTCACTTAGCGTGACGAGTGTCTCGCATCCCAACGATCATTTTGCATAGTGAAACAACTATCTCAGGTGCGTAACGACCATCTCACGTGTGAGATGACCGTTTCACATGGCGAGACAATCGTTTCTTCACATGCAAGTTGTGAAACTTCCAGAAAAGTTGTGAAAATTTAAGATCTACTTCTTCTTTCCACTCCCTCTTTAGTCCCACATTGGTTGGGGACTGGGAACCCTGACCCTAACCCCTCCTATATACATAGGGGTACTGGGGGCTTCCCAAAGTACAACTACAACACAAACAACTGAGAATCAATTCCTTTGAAAACTATTGTCCTCTCTGGTTGTGGTAACCAGAGAGCCCAGGCAAGTCCTACTCGACAAGGGATGGACATATGTGGGAGAGAACAATCGAGAGTTGTCATTTTAGGAGAGCAAGTCGGTGACCAGTGTTGGTATGTATGCCCATAGAGCAAGTCATATGATGATTGTAATGGGATACTTTGTAAATGATTTGAATAATAATAAAGGCAATTTCCAATCACTACTACAGAAATAGCATTCAGTGTCACTTTTCTGGGCGTCGGTTATTAAGAAAAACTGACGCCTAACATATAAGGCGTCGGTTGTTTAAGCAAACCGACGTCTATATTCGAAGACCAGCCAGACGCGGGTACCGCTTTGTATTAAGCGTCGGTTGTTTATAAAAAACCGACGCTTTAAGTCGCCCGCGAAATCCATATTTCGATAAACAAAATAGTGTCATTGTCAGCGTCAGTTATATACCTAGAAAACCGACGCCTATGTGCGATGAAAATTTGTGCGGAAAATGTCACTTTCAGCATCGGTTATCCTTGTATAACTGACACTGAAGGTGGTTCCCGCCAAACATTTTCATGAAAATATCGTGCAATTGGACGTCGGTTGTTGCAAACAACCGACGCTAAAGATGTTTAGGCATCGTTTGTTGTAAACAACCGACGCTATTTGGGAACTTCATAACCCTCGATCGCCCGACTCTTCCCCTTTCTTCTGTTTCATTGCGAGCGATTTCTTCTCTGCTGTCGCCCGACTCTCTGCTCCTTCTTCTCCACGACAGTGCCGCCGTGCCACCACTGCTACTCTGGCGCCCCCTTCTCCGGTGCCCCCTTCTCCTTCTCCTCTGCCGCCGCACCCCCTTCTCCTTCTCCTCTGCCTGGCCGCTGCCTGCCTGCCGCCACCTGGACGCCTTCCTGCCTGCCGCCGCTGACGCTCCCTGCTCGTCGGAGTCGCTGCCGCTGGTTCTGGAGCTCGCCGGCCACCGCCCACGTACTCAACCAGCTCGACCTCGCCCTACTCTGCTTGCCCAGGTACCTGCCGACCTACCCAGGTGCGAAATTGGTTCTTTATGTGCCGACCTAATCTGCTTGCCTAATCTGCTTGCGTGAAATTGGCTCCCTACTCTGCTTGCTTAATGTGCCTAATCTGCTTTAAGTGGTCCTAATATCATAACATGATAGTTTTATAATCATGGCTAAACATAATATGAACTAGATCTTTTTATGTCATTAAATCAATGAACTTAGGAATTGGGGGTTCAAGAATAACCCTAATGATAACAGGATAATAAGGAAACCTAAACTCTAGATTAGGACTTGAGTAGTGTTTAATGTTATTATATGATTTGTGGCACTTTAGGATGTATATTGATTTCTTGATTTATTATTTAATAATGCTCTGTTGATTAGGATTAACCATGTTGCCTGTACTTTATAGACATTTATTATATATAAGAATGACAACACATGTATTTGTTGGCCTAGAAACCCGTCCAAGATTGACTCATTAGGAGTAAATCTTGGATAGTCCCCGGTTTGGGACTGTTCTTGAACACCTAATCTCACTTAGGATGTAAGTGCATAATGTGTATTGGGTTTTCGAGAAAATTTCGGTAGCATTTCCCCGTTTGTTCTCTAAGTACATATGTACTTAGAGAACAGCGGGGAAATGCTGCCGAAATTTTCTTGAAAACCCAATACACATTATACACTTACTAGTGAGATTAGGTGTTCAAGGATGGGATAGGTGGTACACATTTATTATATATAAGAATGACATCAAATGTGTTTGTTGGCCTAGAAACCCGTCCAAGATTGACTCATTAGGAGTAAATCTTGGATAGTCCCCGGTTTGGGACTGTTCTTGAACACCTAATCTCACTTAGGATGTAAGTGTATAATGTGTATTGGGTTTTCGAGAAAATTTCGGTAGCATTTCCCCGTTTGTTCTCTAAGTACATATGTACTTAGAGAACAGCGGGGAAATGCTACCAAAATTTTCTTGAAAACCCAATACACATTATACACTTACTAGTGAGATTAGGTGTTCAAGGATGGGATAGGTGGTACACATTTATTATATATAAGAATGACATCAAATGTGTTTGTTGGCCTAGAAACCTGTCCAAGATTGACTCATTAGGAGTAAATCTTGGATAGTCCCCGGTTTGGGACTGTTCTTGAACACCTAATCTCACTTAGGATGTAAGTGTATAATGTGTATTGGGTTTTTGAGAAAATTTCGGTAGCATTTCCCCGTTTGTTCTCTAAGTACATATGTACTTAGAGAACAGTGGGGAAATGCTGCCGAAATTTTCTTGAAAACACAATACACATTATACACTTACTAGTGAGATTAGGTGTTCAAGGATGGGATAGGTGGTACACATTTATTATATATAAGAATGACATCACATTATACACTTAGGATGTAAGTGTATACCCTAATCTTTTCCTAATATATACTTGTTTCCTAATATATACTTGTTTTCTCTGATCATAGAATGGATAGATCATGGATGTCCATTCGTAATCGTTTCACCCCAGAGTTTATATCTAGTCTTGATCAGTTTATTAGATTTGCCGAGGAACATAGGAAAAAACCTACAGATAGGTTCTACTGTCCATGTAGGCATTGCGGTAACAACTTGAAAGTCAACACTGGTGAGGAAATCAAAAGTCATGTCATGTGCAACGGGATTGTACAAGGCTATACAGAATGGCACTGGCATGGAGAGATTTCAAAATCGAAACCAGTACATGTCGATAGCAGTGCTTGGGTGGAAGAAGAAATGGCCTCCGATGACAAAAATGTGAACGAACCAGTTTCAGCAGACATCGTTGATGCGATGTTGGATAGTTGTAGGGTAGAGCACACCGATCCACCTCCTATCTTTAGAAACATTGTGCATGATGTTGAGATACCGTTATACACAGGTTGTGCTAAGTTTACAAAGCTTAGCGCTGTGTTGAGATTGTATAAGTTGAAAGCTAACAATAGATGGAGCGACAAAAGCTTCACTTCATTGTTGACTTTGTTGAAAGAAATGCTTCCTGAAGGAAACGAGCTGCCAATCTCAACATACCAGGTAAAGAAAATGTTGTGCCCAATGGGAATGGAGGCCAAGAAGATACACGCATGCCCGAATGATTGTGTATTATTTCAAAAGGACTATGTAGATTTGAAAGATTGTCCAAAATGTGGTGCGTCACGGTATAAATTGACGACTTCGGGGGAGTCCAAAACTGGTTCTCCTGCCAAGGTGTTGTGGTATCTACCTATAATATCACGGTTTCAACGCTTGTTTGCAAATCCGAATGATAAATGGTCAGTTGTTCTTCATGGTAAAAGACTATTCATTGAAGATCCTATAGATGAAGAAGAGTACTATGATAAGTATGATGACTCCAGTCCATTCTTAGTTGGGTTGCCAACTCCACAAAATATTGAAGCTAATGATGACTTATATGTGCGCGGAGATCACAATGAAGGATTGTTAATTGATAAAAGATCACAATTTTAGAGACATGTATGTTTATACAAATGCTAAATATTTGCCTTTTTCTAGTTAATACAAATGCTAAATGTTTGCCTTTTTCTAGTTAATACAAATGCTAAATGTTTGCCTTTTTAATGACATTTTCAGATGGTTGACCATGATGAGCATGATGTCCATGATGAGCATGAAGTCCATGATGAGCATGCTGTCCATGACGAGCATGGCGAGGATACCAATGTAAGTTCTAAAAACATATCCTGTATTTCTATAAAATTCATTATCTTCTAGTTATGTCATATATCCTATATTTCTATATTGGGCTAATTTTGTGTGTTTATTTTTGTCAAATTTTAGGTTGATGATGTACCTATACCCACTGAAGCACTGGAGCAACTTGATGCGCAGCACCAAACACTTAACAAGAAAAGGGGCATCACTCTGTTGAAGAAGTTATTAGCGCTAAGTGGTAGTGGATCCAAATTGGTGGTGGAGTTTGATAATGGAGGAAATGCAATTGGAGTGAACCGCAATAATTTTGTAAACTATCTTGGGTGTACCACTCAGAGCCATTGTGGTGTTAAGTATGATAATTGGCATAAAGTTCCTCAAGGGAAAAAAGACTTGATATGGAAGGATTTATGCGTGAGTTATTATTATTTGCAATTCTATTTTGTAGATTACAAATTCTATTATTTGCAATTCTATTTTGGATACTAGTTAATAACATTTCTATTTTACAGAATCTGTTTGCATTGGATGAGAAGTTGCATCGTAAAAGTGTGATACAATGCGCTGGAAAGATGCTTAGGAATTATAGGACAAATCTGAACAGAGAATACATAAAAGAGGGTGATAAGAAGAAGAAATTAGCCCTTGAACAATGGAACTTCTTGGACAAAGAAGATTGGGACAATTTTATTGCTTCAAGAAAATCTGAAGAATTCAAGGTATTAGGCGTCACTCCCAATTTAATTAACATTTAGTGCTACTAACCAAATCATTAATGTGCATACTAACTAGGCCCTCAGTGACGCACAAAAAGCAAGGCGTGCACTGAATGTGCATGACCACACTATGGGTCCAAAAGGCTATGCAAGCGTTCGCCAAAGACTACAGGCGGAGTCTGCGGCTACTCAGCAGTCTGCTTCTACTCAGGAGTCTGCTCCTACTCAGGAGTCTGCTCCTACTCAGGAGTCTGCTCCTACTCAGGAGTCTGCCACACCCATGCCTCGCCATGATATCTGGATAGCTGGCAGGCAAAACAAGAAGGGTGAAATAAAGAAGCCTGTAACTGCTGAGGCGGCTGCAAAAATGGTAAAATACAACTCTTAGAGAAATCGTTTGAATATTGATTATTTGTGGTGTTAACTTACCAATTTCTATTTATGTTGATTAGCGGGAGCTGCACGAGCAGAGGAAACAAGGCACGTTCATCCCTCAGGGCACAAGGGATGAATTGACAGTTGCTCTGGGTAACCCAGAGCATCCTGGACGTGTTAGAGGTGCCGCCGCTAGTGTTGGCATCAAATCATTCTTTGGGCCATCCCAGCGCAAACCCAGAGCGGGACTTTCTCAAGAAGAGGTAACCTATTCTTTTTTTAGAATGTTACTGCAAAAGGAAATTCATTAATAAGAAGCTAATGTTTCTTTTATCCATGTATAGGAGAATAAGAGAGTTGAGGATTTAGTTGCTAAGAAGGTCAATGATGTAGTTGCTGAGAAGGTCAAGGAAGAATTGCTGCGGTGGCAGGCATCTCAGGCTTCCAATCAGCCTATGGCGACCCACTCTTCTCCTGATGCACAAACTGCGAGTAATCCTGGAGACCCATCGCCTAGCACGTCTGCTGTAAGTATTGTTTATGACATTGTAGCTAGTCTTTTCAAGATGATATGTTTTCAAGATTATATGTATATATGTATAACATTCTTTACGTAAATTTGTAGGCATTGAAGCCATGCCGCTTAAGAATACAAGACTATGTTGTTGCAGAGGCGCAAGCTTACCCGTCCCTTCCTGGGGAAAGGTTTCACGGGACTCCAATGCCACAGGTCTATGTTCGTGTGGGCCCATTACGTGTGTTACCCGATTGGAGGGAAGTTGCGTTGCCATATGCCCACCCAGATATTGATACACTTGGTGAGGCAGAAGGCGGGGTCATATTGTGGCCCAAAGCAGATGTCGTCTACACGACCGAAATTGTAAGATAAATTTACATTGATTTAGACTGTTAATGTGTATATATGATGTCAACTGATCTGAAATTATATATACAGGTTAAAAAGAAGACACCAGGAGCACCTAGGCCTCCACCTCCACTTCCCGCATTACCAACTTGGGTTCCAACTGACCTAACATACCCGTTAGGTCCTGCTTGTAGGGGAATGGCATGTTGGCTACGGGCACATAATATACATTGCCCTATAATAGTTTCTTTAGATGCAGATTATGCAGGTCGATCATACGATAGCTCTTTATTTATACAAGATATTATTGAGCTGTTTATGTATGATTGGCTGAATACATCAATGATAGAGACATGGATAAGGTGAAATCTTGTTTATACATCCATATACCTTGTGTAAGATCCGGTGATTTGGTTTCTTATATATTAATGCATACGGCTATATGTTTTGCAGCTACTTAGTCGAAGATCATTGCAAACAATTTGCATTTGATCATGTGGGATTTTTGATTCCATCATTGATTAGTTTGGTAGCTAAAGACCCTGATAATGTTCAACAATACTGTATAGATGCTTTTACAGTTTTTGGTCAGCAAAAGAAGACGATAATAATAGCTCCATTCAATGTCAAGTAAGTTTACTTTATTTATAATTTGGACTTAAGAAAATTCCATTTTTATTTTGCATTTTGAGTTATTAATTGTTAACTTCTTACTTCTAGCGGTAGACATTGGGAGTTACTAGTTATTGTCCCCGGGACATTCACTGTTTATTATCTAGATCCTACGGGGAGTACATTGAACACTAAAATTGGACACGTACTGAGAATGCCATTATTCTGGTGAGAAATATTTCATTTTTATATCTGTTAACATCTTTTATTACATTACTATTTACTTATGCAATTTATTGTGTTATATTAACATGTAGGGGTTTAGATGCATTCAAAAAGGCTGGAGGAACGGTCCCAAGGAAAAAGAACCAGCCAATAAATTGGCAGAACGTACAAGTAAGTTCCCGACTCGAATATATATATTATTGATGTGAATTGTGCTTAGTTGTATTATTTTGTATGTTTCAATTTATAGTGTGCTACACAAGACAATGGCTGGGCATGCGCATACTATGTGATGCGATTTATGCAGGTGATTATCAAATATGCCGCATTGGACATCGATACCATACATGAGGTATTATATATAGTCTCATTAGTTAGTATGAAATATATCAATCTTATCTTATTTTTATATTATTACTTATATATATACATCATTCTCTTTTCAGGTGTTTAAAACTGACCACACTATAGGTAAACGCTTAAAAAATATACATGCTCCATATACGATGGAAGCATTAAATGAAGTAAGAGAAGAATGGGCAAAAGCCATACAAGCAGTGGCAACTGTAAGATATAATTGGGATGTTGATAGCGATAATGAATGATACTTTGTAAATGAATATTTCTGAATGTTAATACATGTATTTGAATGTTTCTATATGTGTGAATGTGAGAATTGAATTGATGTCTGAATGTATGTACTTGTGTAGAATTTTCCTTGTGACTTTTACAGGTTTGCGGCCTGTTTGTAGGCTGATATCAATGGATGTCGTAAACCTACAGTTCAGAAAACTGAACTGCAGGTTCTCATCCTGCTGACCAGCCACAGCAGGCCTGCAAACTGATATGAAAAAAAAATATATAAATAGGCGTCGGTTATTTATAGAAAATCGTCAACAAAGACCTACAGCGTCGGTTTATTGAAAAAAACCGACGCCTGATGTGGCCAAAGCAGTCCTGGAAATGGCGTCGGATATTCGTATCAAACTGACGCCTATTTAATCTATAGGCGTCGGTCTTTTGGTATATAACCGACGCCAAAAGTGTTCGCGCCACAGAAAATGGCGTCATCTAGGGCACTTTATGCGTCGGTTATCTACTAAAAGACCGACGCTATTTAATCTATAGGCGTCGGTTGTTTAGTAAATAACTGACGCAGAAAGTGCCCTAGATGACGCCATTTTCTGTGGCGCGAACACTTTTGGTGTCGGTTATATACTAAACGACCGACGCCTATAGATTAAATATGCGTCGGTTAAAAAACTGACGCCGAAGTGTTCGACCTTTAGCGGCGCCCACATTGGCGTCGGTCGGAAACCGACGCCAAATGGGGTTAAACGACCGACGCCAAAGGCCGTTTCTGTAGTAGTGAATCTATATGTTTAAATTGTTTCTGAGATGATGGTGTAACATGATAGATGTCTAAAGTTTGTTTTACTCAATGACGTATGCTTTTAGGTTAAGGACCTAAACGATGAGATCATACGTATGTTAAGAGTATACATTCTTGTATAGTCCCTAGTCGGTTGTTATTGTGGAAATAACCATAGACATCAATAACACAAAGACTAGATTGTGTGTTGGTTGATGACAGAATCTCATTAGTCATGATATGGTGATATCAAACCAAGCACATAGGTACTTGTTAGAGAACAAGGTACCGGACAGACCCACCGTGAGAGTGACACATGGAACCATGGCATGGTAGTCACAGTCAGCTCTCACAGTGATGGTGGTGAGTGTGATTCTTAGACCTGAAATCACTGCACTCAACACATGTCGTTGGGTACACTTTGACATCATCAAACGCAGTCCTGAAACATGGGTTGTTATAAAGGTGATGATTGGGTGGCTTTGACACATGGGGCTTTTGAGGGGTGAGTGATAGATATGGGATTTGTCCCTCCTAAGGGAGTTTGATATCCTTGGCCACTTGATGAGTAGGATTGAGAAAGGCATGTGCATGCACGTGTGAATCAATATGTGATATTGATGTCATACACATCTCACTCGGTCTACTCTGAGATCAAGGAAATGAATGAACATTGACAGGATGACTGTTCCATGCCTCGAGTTCATTTTGGATATCAGTGACAAAGGAATTATACATTTACTGTAACACCATTCACAGATTGTAGGATGAAAGT
Source organism: Alisma plantago-aquatica (assembly GCA_963693085.1). Classification (NCBI taxonomy): domain Eukaryota; kingdom Viridiplantae; phylum Streptophyta; class Magnoliopsida; order Alismatales; family Alismataceae; genus Alisma; species Alisma plantago-aquatica. Next base: position 842,767,725 of record OY856413.1, read on the forward strand.
TGTTCTCCAACTTTCTACTTTCACTTGGGTAGCACTAATGTGTGACTAGGCACCGCTCTTTGCTTGTGAAGTCATAAGTGTTATGGACTTTCACTGCCAACGTGAAATGGACCTGCAGGGTCACACACATAGGATTTAACCTGGAAGAGGAGTTTTGTCCACAAAGTAATGTTTAGATTGATTACTAAAGGAGTTTAGTAGTTCAATTCAACACTCAATCAGTCGATGACTCAATATCGTATGGTTCAAGGTGTTGGACGCATTGATTGGAGTATCGGATTGATTGAAATCGCAATTGACTGATTTTGCCCAACCTGTGCTCCCAACCGATCGGTTCATGTGATGAACCGGTCGGCTGAGGTTGCTGAACCGGTCGGCTGGAGTGTCCAGGCCGATCGGCTCATGCCCAGGTTGAAACGACCGGTTCAAGGGTTGAACGGATCGGCTCAACTGGTGCAACCGACCAGTTGGGAAAAGTCATGTCGACAAGAATTTTCCTTTGGTTTCAAATTGCCCAATTCGATTGGGAATAACATTGGTAATCGATACCAATTGGGAACGAAACAAGGAAAGTCTTTTTGAGCCGGATTAGGACTATGAACTGATCGGTTCAGGGCACCAACCGATCAGTTGGAGTGCCCCAAACGATCGGCTCAGGTCCAACCGATCGGCTCAATGGCCGAACCGATCGGTTCAGTTGTGAACCGATCATTTCGAGTTGCGAACCGGTTGCTTTTTGTGGAAAATTCTCAAACCCTTCTACTCCTGCTTTAGTCCCGTATTGTCGGGCACAGAGAACCCTGTCCCATGACCCGCCTATATATATAGGAGTATTGGGGGCTTCTCAGAGTACAACTCAGTGCAAGTTGATTGCTCTGCAAAGTTGTCGTTCTCTCTGGTTTTGGTAACCGGAGAGAGCCCGAGCAAGTGCTTCCCGCAAAGGGAGGTGCAGCAAGAGAAGGACAACTGCAGTTGCAATTGAAAGCAGGAGAGTGTGTTGGCGACTAGTACGTCAACAGGAGGGTGCGACTCCTTCCACTTCCTCGTGGAACAAGGAGAGTGGAGTTCCGGGTGGTCCGTGTGGACTACTTCAGAGGCGGGAGGTCACTGCCGCTCAGGAGGACAACTGTCATCCGACAGTCTGGTAGGAGGAGTAGTCTTTCAGTCCCAGTGCGACCAGGAGCTGCACAGACACCGTCCAAGACTAGAGGTGAAGACCGCGCAAGCCGCGTGGTATTGTCGCCGAGCAAGCCTCGGGACAAGGTATGATTCACAAACCATCTTTCCTATTATATAGATGTTGACGTGATTCCTTTTGTTCTGGGTTTGGGGAGAATTTTTTTTTTGTTTCCGCTGCTTCTCTGCCTCCTCAAAAACCCAAAAGTGGTATCAGAGCCACGTCAACCACTCTATATTTTAGGATTATCGATATGATCGATTTTGGTTTGTCTCCTTTATTTATTGCATGCGATGCGAATAATATCGGCTTTATACATGTCCAATCCACAAATCCCTAATATACATATATGATATGTAATATTAATGCACTCGATACGCGTCACCCTTAAACGAGTTTTGTGGCAGATGTGTAGCATGATTATGGCCTATAAACCCCTATATGTGTGTATGGTTGTTTGTATGGTTGCTTGCATCTCGGTCTGCGCACCGATTCCCTTTCTCATATTCCTGATGTAACTCGAAATAATTCGAGAATTCTTTTCCTACCTTTGCTCCCCCCGAATGTAACTCAGGGTTTCTCAATTCAATTGTAAATAGGATAGATTTTATTTCTTGTTATGTCAAAGAACGGCGGACAACCTGAAGACGGTCGGTTCAAGGAGTGAACCGATCGGTTGGTGATCCAGACGGCCGGTTCGAGGAACAAGATGAGCAGGTGGCGACCTGAGGAGATGCATGATGACCGGTGAACCGATCGGATGGAGGCACCAGTCAATCGGCTGGTGGCACCCGAACAACCTACCTGATGGCGAGCCGATCAGTCATGGAGATGAGCTGATCAAACCCAGAAAGGCAGGCACAGATTTCATCTTGTACAGGTTGCATGTGATGTAGACCTAGATGACCGTGATTCCTCTTGGCTCGAGGAATCACAAATAGGATGGCCATAATCATTGCTTTTTATCGTTTATGCATGTTTTCTGTGGGATATAGCATATATATGATACGTACTATATATTGTGGTGATTGGATATGTATATGTATATAAAACAAAATCCCTCATTAAATATTAAGTTTTAGATGCCTTCCAAATGCGACACATGTGAAAAGCTTGATCGACCAAGTGTGGGCACGCCCAAGCGTTGTGCACCGTCTATCTCGTGGAAGCGTGAAGGATGAATATGTGGGTCTGCCCAAGCAGGGTGCATGTTCATCGTGTTGGCTTTGGGTTGAACTTAACAAGGTGACCTAGATAGGATCTAGCGCCTTGAGGCATGGAGATGATCATTGCAAGGAGTTGCATATGACATCTTTCAAGAGTTGTATATGATGCAATTGGCAAGAGTTGCCTACCTGGAAGATATGAGTTGTGGGTGACAGCCCAAGCTGGTCCATGGCTCAGAGGATTTCAGGATCTTGACCCACTAGAAGATTGTACGCTGCAATCTTCTGAATTGATGGTGAGGGCTATCAATTTGAGTCAAAATAGTGGGAGCGGTAATTAATTAAAGGCCTAATTAACTATCGTCAAATTTTATTCAAATCAAATCAAAAGGGTTTTGACAAATGCAAATTTTCTCTTGTAGAATGGCAAAAGAATCATCTTTTAAAATGGGCAAATTAATTGAGAATAAATTCCATAACTGGTTGAGGACTGTGAGAAGTGTTCTGCACAATCCAGATATACCAGGAGCCTTAGAATCCACTCTATGTATGCTTAATGCGTTGGTGAAGAAGAAAATAGGTAAGGGAGAGAAGTGTTCTCTCGCCAAACCAATTTCTTCTACATGGAGAGGATGGAAGGGACAATGGAAGAAGAAGTCAGAGATAGAGATCTCTACTTCTGGTGTATACGTGATAGAGATTAACTTTACTACTTCTTCGTCATGGGTACTTGATACCGGATGCGGATCTCACATTTGTTCAAATGTGAAGGATCTTAAGAGAAGTAGGCCTTTGGGGAAAGGCGAGGTTGAACTACGTGTTGCTAATGGGGCAAGAGTTGCCGCCAGTGCCGTAGGAACTTATGAGTTAACTCTACCTAGTGGGCTAATAATAGAGTTGAAGAACTGCTATTATGTACCTGCCATAAATAGGAATATCATTTCCGTCTCTTGTTTGGACAAAGATGGATTTGAATTTCTTATTAAGAATGGAAAATGTTCCATTTCTAAAGATGGGATCTTTTATGGCAGTGCCCCTATGTCTTATGGTCTATACTTGATAGACTTGGAGACAAGTGTTTACAACGTAAACACCAAAAAGCAAAAACTCAACGACTCAAACGAAACATATCTCTGGCATTGTCGTCTAGGGCACATAAATGAGAAGCGCATTTCTAGACTCCATAAAGATGGTTATCTAGACTCTTTTGATTATGAATCAATAGAGACATGTGAATCTTGTTTGTTGGGCAAGATGACCAAGACTCCCTTTTCAGGTAAAGGTGAGAGAGCTAGTGATCTATTAGGACTCATACATACTGATGTATGTGGGCCTTTTAGAACTAATGCCAGAAATGGGTATCAATACTTCATTACCTTTACTGATGATTTTAGTAGGTATGGCTATGTGTACCTGATGAAACATAAGTCAGAAACCCTTGAAAGGTTCAAGGATTTCATGAATGAAGTACAGAACCAGCTTGGTAAAAGTATTAAGGCACTTCGTTCCGATCGAGGTGGAGAATACTTGAGCCAGGAGTTTGAGGACCTTCTACGAGCCCGTGGTATTGTATCACAATGGACTCCGCCAGGAACACCACAGCATAATGGTGTGTCTGAAAGAAGGAATCGCACATTGTTAGATATGGTGCGATCAATGATGAGTTTTGCTGATCTTCCGATTTCCTTCTGGGGTCATGCTCTTGAAACCACCACGTTTACTCTTAACCGTGTGCCATCTAAATCGGTTCAAAAGACACCATATGAGATATGGACTGGGAAGCATCCCGATTTGTCTTTTCTGAAGATTTGGGGTTGTGAGGCTTACGTTAGGAAAATGTTTTCTGATAAGCTTGGACCCAAATCTGATAAATGTTATTTTTTTGGATACCCCAAGGAAACGAGGGGATACTATTTATACCACCCTACTGACAACAAAGTGTTTGTTGCCAGGACAGCTGTGTTCCTAGAAAAGGAATTTATTTCTAAAGGAAACAGTGGGAGGAAAGTAGTGCTTGAAGAGGTTCAAGCCCAACAAGAAAACATTGAACCGGTAGATGTACCAGAGGAAAATGGAGATTCACAAGGTGTTGTGGAATCTCAGTCTCCTCAGGTAACACAAGGACCTCGTAGATCTAGTAGGACTCACCTTGAACCTGAGAGGTTTGGATACCTTGTAACTCAGGATGGTGGAGAGTTGATCATAGATGATGATCCAACTACCTACGTAGAGGCTATGGAGGAACCAGATTCTGAGAAATGGCTAGAAGCCATGAGATCCGAGATGGAATCCATGTACTCCAACAAAGTATGGACTTTGCTGGAACCACCTGAAGGGGTAAAACCCATAGGGTGCAAGTGGGTCTTCAAGAAAAAGACCGACATGGATGGCAATGTGCAAACTTATAAAGGTAGATTGGTTGCAAAGGGTTTTCGACAAATTCAAGGTGTTGACTATGACGAAACCTTTTCTCCAGTTGCCATGATTAAGTCCATCAGGATCATGCTTGCTATTGCAGCTTATTATGACTATGAGATTTGGCAGATGGATGTTAAAACCGCATTCCTTAACGGGAATATTCATGAGGATGTGTACATGACGCAGCCTAAAGGTTTTGTAGATCCAAAGAATGCCAATAAAGTTTGTAAACTGCAAAGGTCAATCTATGGATTGAAGCAAGCATCTCAGAGTTGGAATCTTCAATTTGATGAAGAAGTCAAAGTGTTTGGCTTTATTCAAAATGAAGATGAACCTTGTGTGTACAAGAAGGTTAGTGGGAGCTCGACCACATTTCTCATATTGTATGTGGATGACATACTTTTGATGGGGAATGATGTCTTAGCCTTAGAGAAGGTAAAGACTTGGCTTGGGAAAACTTTCTCAATGAAGGACTTAGGAGAAGCATCCTACATTCTAGGAATTAAGATCTATAGATATAGATCTAGAAGGCTTCTCGGACTAAGTCAGAGCACGTACATTGACAAGGTGCTGAAGCGGTTCAGCATGGAGAACTCAAAGAGAGGCAACGTCCCTATGCTGCATGGAGTTACCGTCTCTAGAGCTCAATGTCCCCAATCTTGTGAAGAGAGGGAGCGTATGAATGGGATCCCATATGCATCAGCCATTGGATCCATCATGTACACTATGTTGTGCACACGCCCAGATGTCTCGTATGCTCTCAGCATGACGAGAAGGTACCAATCAGATCCCGGGGATGCTCACTGGACAGCCGTGAAGAACATCCTCAAGTACTTGCGAAGGACTAAGGATCAGTTTCTTGTGTACGGCGGCGAGGAAGAGCTGGTTGTAAAGGGTTACACCGATGCAAGCTTCCAACCCGATAAAGATGATTACAGATCGCAGTCAGGATTTGTGTTTTGCCTTAATAATGGAGCTGTGAGCTGGAAGAGTTCCAAGCAAGAAATAGTTGCCGATTCTACTACAGAGGCCGAGTATATTGCTGCTTTGCATGCAGCAAAGGAGGCTGTGTGGATCAGGAAGTTCATTTCTGAACTTGGTGTAGTTCCCAGTAGCTGTGATGCAATTGAGCTTTATTGTGACAATAATGGAGCTATTGCACAAGCTAAGGAGCCCAGATCACATCAGCGGTCCAAGCACATACTGCGGCGCTTCCATCTCATACGAGAGATCGTACAGCGAGGAGATGTGAAGATTTGCAAAGTACCAACTGAAGACAACATAGCTGATCCACTGACTAAGGCCCTTTCTCAGCAGAAGCATGATGGTCATGCTAGGTCACAAGGACTGCGTTTCCTTGGTGACTGGCTCTAAGTGCAAGTGGGAGTCTGTTGGTATGTATGCCCATAGAGCAAGTCATATGATGATTGTAATGGGATACTTTGTAAATGATTTGAATAATAATAAAGGCAATTTCCAATCTATATGTTTAAACTGTTTCTGAGATGATGGTGTAACATGATAGATGTCTAAAGTTTGTTTTACTCAATGACGTATGCTTTTAGGTTAAGGACCTAAACGATGAGATCATACGGATGTTAAGAGTATACATTCTTGTATAGTCCCTAGTCGGTTGTTATTGTGGAAATAACCATAGACATCAATAACACTAAAGACTAGATTGTGTGTTGGTTGATGACAGAATCTCATTAGTCATGATATGGTGATATCAAACCAAGCACATAGGTACTTGTTAGAGAACAAGGTACCGGACAGACCCACCGTGAGAGTGACACATGGAACCATGGCATGGTAGTCACAGTCAGCTCTCACAGTGATGGTGGTGAGTGTGATTCTTAGACCTGAAATCACTACACTCAACACATGTCGTTGGGTACACTTTGACATCATCAAACGCAGTCCTGAAACATGGGTTGTTATAAAGGTGATGATTGGGTGGCTTTGACACATGGGGCTTTTGAGGGGTGAGTGATAGATATGGGATTTGTCCCTCCTAAGGGAGTTTGATATCCTTGGCCACTTGATGAGTAGGATTGAGAAAGGCATGCACATGCACGTGTGAATCAATATGTGATATTTATGTCATACACATCTCACTCGGTCTACTCTGAGATCAAGGAAATGAATGAACATTGACAGGATGACTGTTCCATGCCTCGAGTTCATTCTGGATATCAGTGACAAAGGAATTATACATTTACTGTAACACCATTCACAGATTGTAGGATGAAAGTTGTTCTCCAACTTTCTACTTTCACTTGGGTAGCACTGATGTGTGACTAGGCACCGCTCTTTGCTTGTGAAGTCATAAGTGTTATGGACTTTCACTGCCAACGTGAAATGGACCTGCAGGGTCACACACATAGGATTTAACCTGGAAGAGGAGTTTTGTCCACAAAGCAATGTTTAGATTGATTACTAAAGGAGTTTAGTAGTTCAATTAAACACTCAATCAGTCGATGGCTCAATATCGTATGGTTCAAGGTGTTGGACGCATTGATTGGAGTATCAGATTGATTGAAATCGCAATTGACTGATTTTGCCCAACATGTGCTCCCAACCGATCGGTTCATGTGATGAACCGATCGGCTGAGGTTGCTGAACTGGTCGGCTGGAGTGTCCAGGCTGATCGCCTCATGCCCAGGTTGAAATAACCGGTTCAAGGGTTGAACCGATCGGCTCAACTGGTGCAACCGACCAGTTGGGAAAAGTCATGTCGGCAAGAAGTTTCCTTTGGTTTCAAATTGCCCAATTCGATTGGGAATAACATTGGTATTCGATACCAATTGGGAACGAAACAAGGAAAGTCTTTTTGAGCCGGATTAGGACTATGAACCGATCGGTTCAGGGCACCAACCGATCGGTTGGAGTGCCCCAAACGATCGGCTCAGGTCCAACCGATCGGCTCAATGGCCGAACCGATCGGTTCAGTTGTGAACCGATCATTTCGAGTTGCGAACCGGTTGCTTTTTGTGGAAAATTCTCGAACCCTTCTAATCTTGCTTTAGTCCCATATTGCCGGGCACAGAGAACCCTGTCCCATGACCCGCCTATATATATAGGGGTATTGGGGGCTTCTCAGAGTACAACTCAGTGCAAGTTGATTGCTCTGCAAAGTTGTCGTTCTCTCTGGTTTTGGTAACCGAGAGAGAGCCCGAGCAAGTGCTTCCCGCAAAGGGCGGTGCAGTAAGGGAAGGACAACTGCAGTTGCAATTGACAGCAGGAGAGTGTGTTGGTGACTAGTACGTCAACAGGAGGGTGCGAATCCTTCCACTTCCTTGTGGGACAAGGAGAGTGGAGTTCCGGGTGGTCTGTGTGGACTACTTTAGAGGCGGGAGGTCACTGCTGCTCAGGAGGACAACTGTCATCCGACAGTCCGGTAGAAGGAGGAGTCTTTCAGTCCCGGTGCGACCAGGAGCTGCACAGACACCGTCCAAGACTGGAGGTGAAGAGCGCGCAAGCCGCGTGGTATTGTCGCCGAGCAAGCCTCGGGACAAGGTATGATTCACAACCCATCTTTCTTATTATATAGATGTTGACGCGATTCCTTTTGTTCCGGGTTTGGGGATAATTTTTTTTTTCCGCTGCTTCTCTGCCTCCTCAAAAACCCAACAACCAGTACATCGGCGGAGAGGGACAACTCCTTCTTGTCTGGTCCAGCATGATGACATGAGTTCTAGGCTATCTGTGTGGACTACCATAGAGGCAGTAAGTCGTTGTTTTCCGCTTGGAAGATAACATCAACTAGAAGTCTGTGACAAGAGGAGTTGTTGAAGAAGACAACATTTGTGGCTGCAGTCTGTGGTGCAGACCAGGAGATGTAGTAGTCAGATGTGTCTGAGTGCAACTAGGATTCAGAGTTGCACATGTACAATGATGAGGATTGTCAATGGAATTGCTCCAGGACTACATATATCCCATAAACCATCATTCACACATTAGAGTTCTTGACACAATCTACTGTTTATGAGAAATGTGGTAATAAATTTTTAAATTTTGTTGTCTACTATGTACCATATTTCCCTACAAATGGAAGGAATGTGAAGAACGTGTATAATAATTGATTTCTCTTACCGTGTTACAATACAACTTAGCAGTACAAGGAACAAGGCAAGGGCAAACATCTAATGTGAAACGTGTTTAATCCTAAACAAATATACTACACAGTTGTATTATGTCTTTTATTAAGCCCTAGGGATTTTGAGTTGTACCACCCAAATTCCAATTGACCACGCTTGGTCACAATCAGTTCCATACAAGATCAAGGAAGGGAGGAATCCAAGATCCTCTCTGAAACTACTCGATCAGTATGAGTTTGTGGGGCAGACGTTGCAACTACAGGATGAAGCAAATAAGCAAATGATTCCAATTGTTGTTCTGATTCCTCCTTTTTACGACACTTGACCTCCTCTCTAGTATGAATGATACTCAACATGTTGTTGTTTTATATGTACATGATAAATTAATAACAACGATAAAGTTCTAAGACCACCCTGAATGTTAGTTTTAGAATTTACATAAATAGTTTCAGTTCAAAGTAAAAAAGGATTTCATTCTCTCATTACAAACTAATCTAGATAAAGAGAAGGAAAAATACATAGGGGAGTTATGAAGAAGGGATTGATAACCTATGTCGTGTTATGATGATGAATCACAAGAGATCAGTTTGATGTCATACCTTGGTAGGAAGAACGAAACAAATGCCCAAATCAAAACTATAAAGAAGAGACTAGTACACCACCTTTACCACCCATAGAGAACCAAGAAAGTTCATTATGAGTGGGGAGGCTACCCATAGATGAGTTGTAAGAAGCTTAACAAAGAATATTGATTGGGGGAACACCACCTTAGACAAATCCCTAGTGAATCTTCCATATAGAACCCAAACAATATATATTCATATTTTCATTTTTGCATGTCTTGATAATTTTGGTCATCATCCTCCTGAATATCATTGAAGGAGTGGAAATGGCAATAACAACCTCAAAGGTGTTGGAGTGAGGAAACCCTAGTAGAGTGTCCTTCTCTCTCTGAGCGACACTAGCGTGTGGGGGAACCTAGGGTGGAGGTTTTGAAAGGAACTTGATTCTATGATGGTTTTTACCCGGTGCTATTGGTCGACCACCTCTCATTCCTTATTTTTTTCCCAAACCCCCATTTGTAAATTACTTCCTAGGGACACGCTTCTATCTTGGCTATCCTGCTAATAGATAGTGATACTTGATGCCATGTCAGTTCCTTTGTTCCTTGTCAAAGGATATTTCACCTCAAATTTTCACAAAAGATGGTTGAATAGAGGGTTGTTTGATCAGATTTTAAGATCAAGAGGATGATTTGAGATCAACATTGAAGAAATATAGACAAAGTTGGATTCTACTATTAAGAAACTTGGAAAATCTTCAAATGAATTTGTGTTTTAAATGCATCAATCGATTTCCTAACATTGAGTGTGCTAATATTTAACTAGTAAGGAGATTGATCGAGATTTTAGCATTAAAACATTAGTAGAATGCTTAATCTATATGAAGAAATAGTCTCATCTTTCCGGTTGGTTTTCCATTATTATACATAGAATAAAAAAGGATATATCATTTATATTTAGAGAAGAACTAGGATCACACTCCTTTTTGTGAGATAGTTTATTTTTACCAAACACTCGAGAGGATGGTAGAGTTATCCCTAGGTTTGAGACCTGGAACCTGGATTTGTATTTTTTTTTAATGTTTTATTTGCCTTAGTTTGTATGATTTTATGTGATTTATTATTTACATATTTCATTTTATATACATGTTAGAAATCATTTTATTTATGAATGAACACATATTTTTGAATGAGGGGAGAAACTTTGCTCAAATTTGTGAAGTGGAATTTTGGAAGTGGTAGAGTTATGTACTAAATCACTCAATTGGATTGATCATTTCACTATGGACCGTCCTAGCTTGAAATGGGTTTCAACTGGCTATTTGGCCCCCTTCTTGCACAATGAAGAGAGTCATGATGGCCTCTTGACCTCTCCATATATTCCATTTATGTATAGCTTGGGTCGATGCAAATCAACTCAATTAGTTTCAACCATTTTGGACTTATGTGGGCTTGGAGTTGGTAGAAGCATGTTTCGTGGTGCTTGAACGCTTGAAGAGGGTGTTTTTGTGCCACTTCTAGCAGGCTTTTATGGTTGTTAGACATTGAAGATTGTCGATGTGTGCTCTTAGAGGTGGAGATGTCCATTTTGAGGAATTTTGACTGCATTTTTCGGTCAAAGCAACATGTAGGAGGTCAGTATCAGGTTGAAGTTACATATATATATTCTAGAGTACATTATTCTCCCATCCATGCATATATATTTGTATGTTTTTAGCTCGATAAATGATGTTTGACTGGAAGAAGGTGGTCCATGGTTAATATATTGTCTGTGATGTCGATCTAGCAACCTTTTCAAGGATTGAAGTTAGAAATCAACTTAGTAGTGGATTCTATGTAAGTTCCTAGTTTTCTTATCTTCTTCTCTATTGTTTTCTCTTCTCTATAAACTCTTGGATGATGCTCTTCAAGTTACATAGTATAAATCCTTGTTCTCTATCTTAAACCCTCTCCTTTCTTCACCTATAATCGAGTTGGAACCGGTGCATGATTAGTGCATATTTGACTATTCACTACCAGTATATGGAGATGATCCCGAATGAAGTCCTTGCATTGTAGGGTGGCTCATGCCAACCTAAATACATTGGCAGATTTCCCCTCAATGTGATTGATGTACTCAATGTTCATGACATTGTACCAAAATGAGTCTCTACTTATAACTATTTCCCAAGAATTCTTCATAATGAGAGTGAGATTCCATTCTATCATAATACACATCCCAACACTCCATTATCCTTTCTACTTGTAACTTTCTCTAAGGCAACGAGGTACTTGGGCTGTGCTTTATGGTTTCCACCCCATAATAACCTTCTGATGCTTCCATCGATGCGATCAAATAGGCTAAGAGGTAGCATAGAAGTATGAAAGATATAAATTGGGATCATCATTAAGGTGGACTTTTCTAGACAACATAGGCTTGCAAAGGAAAGGCATTTGGCAGCCTATCCACTGATATTGGAATCAACCTTCTCCAAAACCTCCACATAGGTTTTCATCGTTACTTTAGAATTTATAACGGGAACACCAAGATATTTCCCTTGATATATAGTCTCTTTGATTATGCATATTATGCTAACTCTATGTATGATGTTGTGAGGTATGCTAGAATCATAGAAAACTTGTGTTTTTTAACAAATATTAGCTGGCTTGATACACCCTCGAACTTATCAAAGAAGATTTAATTGTTTGTATTTGTTTGTTGATTTCTTGAACAAACATTATCAAGTCATATGCAAGACACATATGTGAGATTTTGATCCCATTCCAACTATAACAACCAAATTTAGTGTGACATGAATAAGTCTACAAATAAAATGGATTCACTAATTATTACTTTCCATATTTGCATTATAAACATGTTTGCTTATTTATTTTATTTTGGGAAGCTACCATTATTTGGATGAGATGAAAAATTGACACGTAGACTAGTTAGGATGTGTAGAATATGATTTTGCAGTTAGTTTCTTATTTTATGATAATCCTTATAGTCATTCAACACATATAAATATAATGCTATTATTCCATATATTTAATCTAATTAATAAGTTCTCTAATATTCTTGCAATTAGTTAGTTTAGGATTCATCTTTCCATGAAACACTTCTCTTGAAACCTATGATCATTTAATTTTGATAGTTTACTCAAGTTTCCTTCTGAGTCATTTTATGTTATATTCAATTTAATTAAAATCTAAATAACATTCCCATAATATACATTATCCTTTTTTATGATAATCAATGTATATTCAATCATTGTTATTTATATGGACATGTTCAATCACATTTTAAGCACTATTAGTGTAACTGACCAGATCTAGAACCCTACCCTAGAACTTTGACCTTTTGGTGATTTTCCAAACAAGGTTGAGGTTAGGATGATCCTAATAATCTAATGCATGAATAATATAATCTAATATGTCATATAATTCATTTGGTGATAATAAGATGATAAATAACTTAATTACATGCATAATATGGCTAATGGGCCTATAATGGGCCTAATGGCATAATCCATGTAAGAAAGACTCAAATTAAATAATAGATTTCAAATTCGTAATCTACACATTAAAATAAGTCTACATGTCAATTTTCATTTAATTTGGACAATCTTGAAATAATATGATAAGTTAAGAGAGAGAAATTGCCTAAAAGGTGAATTTAATAAATAAATATAATAATTGACTCCAAAAGAGGAAAATAATCTTAGATTCGTAATCTACATAATAAATATAGCCTTTGGGTAAAATCATGAAATTGATTAAAGTTGTAAATTAATTATCTTCCTATTTCTCTCTCCTCTTTTGAGGGTGCAAACGAACTCCAAATTAGGTAAAATTTTGCACAGAGACTAATTAAAGCATGTAGATTCCGAATATGAAATTAGATTTTCCTTTTAAGAACTTTTAATGTGCCAAATAAATTAATTAATATATTCTCTTTCCTCCTTCATTAATGGCTTTAGGATTATCCAAATTTTATGAAACTTGACACACAAGTCATATTTAATGTGTTGGATACGAATTTGCCATCAATTTTACATATTGAAGTTGTCTGAGTATTTAATTAATATTTTGAAGGTTCTACATATTTTCTCTCTCATGATTTTACCTTTATTTGTTATTATGATCATGGATATTCTCTTGACTCTGTTTCATATGCCTTGGTGCATGTTGGACTTTTATATTATATGCCCATTGTGATGTGGATTTTACTTGTTGATATATGCCCACTTTGAAGTGGATTTTCTATATGTTGTGTTGTCCATTGTGTGATGGCAACATTGTTTATTCTGACTATACTTTTCTACTTGCCTCTACATTATACATGCAATGTGATTCAGTAGCACTAGAGTAGTGTAAATTACATTGGTTTGTTTATAGTAGATGTGTTATTTCCTGCTCTTTTGGGACGGCAAGAACCTCGTACCCAGGGCAAGATGTGTGTCTTGACTCGTTTTATATATTTGGGAGATTGGCAGTATTCCTTTCTCTATCAGACTTCAGCTTTATGGGGGTTGGCCGCCAATTGTGTTTATATTGTTCTAGGGCTATGTTTATCTCACATGCATGCAGGATATTGATTGTGGGGTGTGTGCCCTACTTGTGCTTTGTTTCCCACCATGGTAGTGGATTTATTTATGGCACAATCCTTTTATATGTTGTTTTATGGCAAGTATCCCTTTTGTTATAATCTTTTCTCTTGATACCCGTTTGGGTGATACTTATATCTTGCATGGGAAGCCTTTTATTTTGATGTCCCTTATTCCTTTATATCCTTATATTGCTCGATTTGCTTTTTAGTATGCACATACCAGCCTTTGCTGATGTCTCCTTTTGTTTCTCTTTTGCTGGGGTATGCTTCCAACCCTAGGTGGAGGACATGGATGGCAAGACGTGTTGACCTAAACTTAGGTGATGAAGCTTGGAGACAAACTTGAGGTGGTTTAGATTTCCTCTACATGGATCCTTGTGATGTAAGTTTAAGTTTGTAACCCTTTGTTTTATAATTGAATAGTCAAATATTTTCTTCCGCTGCTATACATTGGTCTTTTGATTACCATTATATGAAGATTTGAAAATTTTACACCCACTCCATCACACCTTTTGAGTGTGTTTGGATTGGAGGTTCTATTGTTCAAATTTTTAGTAATGAGGTGATTTCACTTCTTTACAATTAGACCCATTACTTGAATTATATATATTGGGGTAGTGTCATGTCATATATTAATTCATGTGTTACAAATTAATGAATTACACTTTAACAGCTCATTTATGAACTTAGGTGCAAACAAATATTTTTAGTAATGAGTCAAGATTTAACTTGCATAGTGTCTAATTATTAGTAATAATTAATTTTAGTCTTCTAAACACTAACTATCAACATACTATTAAGGTTCTTGAAGATATAACTTAAACTATGCTTGAAGTTTTCTCTTGAACTAAGCCCATGGTTAGGATGTTAGCATTTGGCATGTTACACGTTGTTATAGTAGTAAATGTAACACCCCACTTTTTATATATGAGTAGAAGCATCTATCTTGAACGGGATGTCATATTAATATGATCATAGCAAATAAATATATAAATCACCATTGAGATGCATACATTGTTCTTTACATGGGAAACTACAGTTGAGTTCAATAACATGTCTAAACATTTCTAAACATGGAAAACTAAACATGAAATTAAACATCTCTAAGTAATTGGACCGCCTAATATGGATGGCACCTCACCACTTATCTCTTGAAGGCCTTCTAGTCCTTGATTGCTTCTCTTAAGTCCTTACTTGCTCCAATTCCTGGGGGCATCACGTACCTAGCCATGCAAAGGAAAAAAAATCAACACATCAGTAAATGGTACTGGCACTTTATAATATGAGCAAAGTAAATATACATGTAAGAAAACTTGACATGAATTAATTATAAGCATTTTTTAGTCATTATTAACTTGAAGAATTGAAAGTAAATATATGCATCCCTCTATGATGCTCCCTTGGGAGCACATGATTGCTAGGAATGCCCTTGATTCTAGGAAGCCCCTTGACAACCAATTGAGGTCCATGATTCAAGAGTATATAAAGACTATTTCAATTCCAATTAACTTGATCATTAACATGACATTAACATTAACATAATCATGATTTTTGAACTTAACATGAGGGAATTTCTACCATTAACATGATATCTTAAACATGATGGAATTTCTTCCTCTTGATCAATAACATGATTTTCATGAGTCATTAATCTTAAACCATAATCATAGTGAACATTATAGACATCAGACATAGCATATATCAATCATCAAGCAATGATATAGTGAACATGATTAAAACATTAAATTTGAAATGATATTTCCTACTTTATACTTAACATACAAACAACCATAAATACTTGTGCTCAACAGCATGACCCTTTTACCTTGGAGTAATGATGACCCTAAGATAGTCCTCTCTTATCTGGATCAAATACTAGGTCAAACCTTCTCTTGATTTGATTAATCCCTAAACACCTATTTTAAACATCATAAATCACTACCTTGTATTGATCCTAGGTTGAACTAGGGTGAGTTATAGTTTGAATACATTAGGGTTAGGTCCATTGATCAATGTCATTTAATTAAGAAAATTTGGCTAAATTGGTTCACATTAATCACATGCGGTAAATATTTAGGGTTTTATGATTCAAATTAGGGTTTTTAATAAAACATTAGAATAGGGAGTTAAATCATGGCTTGGAAACATTAAAATCTATTCCTCTTGAAAAATCCTTTCAAAAACATATTTTTGGGTATTTTTCTGATAAACGGTTGATTTACTGTGAATTTTCAAACAATTAGCCAATCACAAATCAAGAAAAGGCCATGTGGGTAATCCAACTTAAATCTGTGGATATTGGACTTGAGCCCTGCCCTCATGGTCTAATGGGAACTAGCCAGGATGGCCTTGTGTCTCAATTCTAAAGCAACAAAAGGCGATATGAAATCTAAAAAATGTCCATTCGTGATTGATTGTTTGATTAATCGACCAGAGGCAATAGAGTCATCTTGCCACCTGGTTTCTTCCCCTTTCACCGCATGTGAGAGAGCAGTGCTTTAGGGATCCCAGGCAAGAGCAAAGCTCGCGGCCTATTGAAGATTGACTCAAGGAAGCAAACCCATTGCCTTTGTCAAATCTTGGCGGTCAACATGAAACCCAGACGTGAGGAAAATGATGCAGGAAGCGTTCAAAGGCCATGAAAAACACTGGAGAGTAGAGGTCAAAGGCTCATAAGACAAAACCATGAAACTACACAGATGGGCAACAACTAAAATAGGAAAGGCAATCTTGGGGGTTAGGTGACTTTGTTCGATGCCTCGCAAGGGCTAGGTGGCCACTGGATCATCGTGGCGATGAGTGTCAGCATGGTCTAGGCGGTGAAGTATAGGTCCTATAAGAGGGGAAGGATGTTACAACCCCAATTTTTGGGTTCATTTGGTGAGAATTGTAATTTCTCATATTAATGATTTTTGAACAAATAAAGATATGATTTGTTTTGAATAAATGGATTTTGTTTACAATATCCTTGATGATTGTGTTATGGGATTTATTGGCTATTGGACCCGATAACAAGGAGATTCAATTAGTAAATGAATAATTGAGTTTTTGAGAAAAGGAAAGAGGTAGAAACCTCTAGAAGGCAAAGAGATGTAATCCAAGGATGGATTTAGTGCCTCTTGGGTTCCTTGGGTTCCAAGGAGTCCAAAGTTGCAAAAAGAAAGCAATAAGAAAAGAAAAGATTAATTAAGTATTTCTTTAGTAAGAAAGAAATTGAAAATAATGTTAAAATGTTGGAAATAAGTGGAAAAAGGTATAATTGAGTGATCCTTTGTGGATTTTCGTATCCCAAGGATTCCTAATGATAAAATGAATACCAATGAGGAAAATAAAAGAGAAATAAAGAGAAATCCTCAAAAAGAAATATTTTAATAAGAAATAAACATAATAATGAAGAATAATGCATTTAGATGCATCTAGAAGGATAATGAGTATCCAATAAAAAGGATTTCGAAATAATAGAGTTTCTTGGGATCCAAGGAGTCCCAATAAAGAGGAAAGAGAGAGAAAATACTAAAAATTGCAAAATAAGAGGATAATGTGATGCATTATTAAGGAATTATGTAATATTGATGAAAAGGAGGTATTTTCTATTAAAAGAAAACACGATCTCATGACCAATGATTAAAAGCCAAGTGCAAAGAATATAAAAGAAGTTATTTTCGAAATCTTAAGATCTAAAGCATAAAGAAATATCAAGGAGATAAAATTCGGTTTTCCTAATGACTAAGGGATATGAATTATTAAGGAAATAATTAGAAAAGACAGGATTTCTTTGTGAACAAGGAAAGGAGGTTTCCCATAGACTATGGGACTTGCTCTCCTCATGGGTAGGCATGCTAGTACGCTGCTACATATCCCTATAAAGGGGACGGATCCACAGGCTCAGGTTTTTCCTTATCTCCCACTCTTCTCCTACCATGCCACCATACAAACCCTAACCAAGGGAGGAACGTGACCACCTAGTGTGACGAAGGGCTGTGGAAGGAGTGATGATGGAAGAAGGATCCACCCACGATGCTGGAGGGAAGTGGAACCGCCATCTGCACCTGCACAATGCCAACCAGAAGGGTCCCTGACTGTTTGCGGTTGCAAGCTTTGCAGGTGTGAAGCCAACCACTGTGGCCAGGTATTGAAGGTGTAGCGGAGCTCGAGGGGGCACGTCAGAGGCAAGAGACCGCCCCTGATGGCCGTCGAGGTCGGGAGAAGGCGGCAGGGCCGCGCCCGATCGCTGCTGCAACGGCAGTGTAGGGTTCTGTAAGGTAGAAGACGACCAAGATACATCGGACGAGTATACCCCTCTGCGTGCTAGAGAACCAATAACTCTAGTGAAGGGAAAAGGGGTCATTCGGTTATGTTTTCCCAAAGCGGTGCATTGCATGGGTATGCTGACGTGTCAACATGCCATTGGCTCAAGAAAGATTTTATTTTTTAAAATCATAACTAATTCTAGGAAACTCGGATTAAAACAAGTCATATATGAAAATTGATCCTTGGAATGAGAGGAACACAAAGGAATTTTGTTTGAAGCCTAATTCTGCTTGAAACTCAAAAAGTATAGGGTTTTACATATTTTGATGCATTAATTGATAGAAAAAACCTAGAATGATGTAAAAACGAACATGATGAATCTTTTATATGTTTTTGATCAATCTTAACCTGTTAAGAATAAAAGGAATGGTAATATCATAAAAGGATGATTAGTATGTTGGTTTTAGGGTTTTATGATCACAAACATGATTTAATAGACTAAAAACCCTAATTTGAGTAAATATGAGTTTTAGTGGTCATAACATGATATTACAAGAATACAACTATAATATAATTATTCTTGAACATAGTTTGGATTAGATAATTCTTAATGAAGATAATTGAGATGGTTAGGGTTTTGTAGGAAACCTTAGAAATCCTAAGCTGAATATAAAGGATACATCTTTGAAGACTAATAGGTTAATTTGAAAGATATTAACTTGTTGATTAATAATATAGAGTTTTCATCCGTTTTGTATACAAAATTGGTAGTTTTAGGGTTTTAATCCATAAATGAAGAATAATTCATATGGGAACCCTAATTGGGGTAAAAGAAGAGGAAAACCATGATATTTCGGATTAAGGAAGTAAATTATTAAATGATGATCCTAAGACTGTTAGGAATATTAAAATGAGTTAAATGTTTTAAGTAGATTTGATGAATTAGGGTTCTTAATAATTAAGAATGGAGGCAAAATCCTAATTTCCAAGGAAACCCTAAAATTGGAATAGAAATCCTAAGGATTATGATGATATTGGATAAATATTAATAAAAGGAAATTGGTATATTTATTTCAGGATTCTGTGCATGATTGGTTGCTTGATTGGGATTTCTATGTTCTGGTTAATTTTGTCTCGAATCTGCAATCAAAGGTATGTGGTTACGCTTATGATTATCCCGACTAGTTTTTTGAAGATTTTATCGATGTTTCCCTCATGGCTTGAAATAACTGTTGGATGCTTTTATTTCATGCAACTATAGAGTGACTATGACAATAAATATGAATATACATGTATAACTGGCTAGATCCGGGTCCACCTTTGGGGATTGTAAAGGCTAAAAAGGGGTAACCTAGAGTAAGGTCTAGGTTATCGTGGGTTAGAAATTGGGCTACCAAGTGTAGTGCCATGAGATCCATTAGCCTGCCATGAGTTAAGGATTGGGCTACTTACGAGTAGTGCCATGTGACTCAACCCTAGAAACTGGTTCACCTATAGGTGAGACCATGAGGGGTTTAATGGGGATCTACCATATGGAAGGTAGTATCCAGGTCCACTGTAGGTATAGCACAGAAGATAGGGTAATCATGGATCGTGGAGTTATATTTAAAATGTAATCTTGGTTGTTAAATGATTAATTGAATGATTACATTGTTATGAATAATTGCACAATTATTGTTTCCCCCACATACCAGCTTCGGCTGACCGACGTTTTGTTTGTCGGCATTTTTGGTACAAGCCAAAAGGACAAACAGTAAATCGTCATATTGTGAAATACATGAAGTAAATTGCAAGGAGGATTAGTTAGAGTAGAATACATACATGGATAGAAGTTTATAAATCAACAATTTTTAAAAGGTATGCAAAATTTTATTACAACTTTTCAGTATAGATTGTTGAAATTTAATAATTGTTCTTGGTTAAGTGTCAAACCTTTGATCCGGAAGTGATGGGTGCGGCTTCGACCTCTCAGTCTCCCTTAATTGGGGGTTATCGGGAGGTGGGGTCATAACATTTGATATTAGAGTGTAGGTTCCTCACTTAACCATTAATAATTATTAAATTTTACAAACGCCATAGAACCCAAGGGAGTTATTAGAGGATTATCCGAAAGACGGAGGTGTCTAGGAAAGGATCACGATCGGGAGCTGGTAATATTTTCCTCCACACCGCTAGTCGAAATGTGAGGACTCCCAGATCCGTGTGACTTCCTAGCCAAAGTCATAGGGTATGATTCGAAATAAGATACCTTTAGGACTTTCTCATCTTGTTCATCCCTTCTCATCACAAATTATGTTGAGGACCTTAAGGATTAGGGTTTTCTCTCTTCTCCTCACCCTCTTGAGGTATGGGTAAGGTTAATAAGGTCTAAGGAATCCTCCACCAAATTAATGAAAAAGTATGTAAATAAGATGTCATGGACATAAGCTTAATAGATTAAGCGCAAACTAAAGAATAAATACATGCTTAGGTTGTATGACATCAGTTGTCATGCCCTCAGAAGAGACCTGAGGCTAGACCTTCTTATCAGGAGGATAGATAAAGAGAGTTAGTCTTGGAGATAGAAATCTCCATTGCAAGTAGAGACTTGGCTCATCCTCTGAGGATGATGTTAACCCTAACCCTAAGTGAAGGTTAGAGAGGGAGAGACAACATGATGAGTTGGATAGACCAGGTGTTTGAAAGGACATGCCTTTGGGATGCCATATGATCCATGGGTGTCCTAGCACCTGCGGAAACCCAACCCTGGGAAGGGTCATGCATGTTAGAGTAAAGGATATCTCCTTCGACGAGGATGTTAGTGAAGGACCTATAGAAACTTTACAGGCTTATGCGAGTAGGGCATAGCATGCACCCAGAGTACGTTAGTAGGGTGAGAAATAGGTTGAAACCCTGATCAGGAGAGAGTGAAGGATGGCTTATGAAATAAGCATAAAGAACTATGGATAACCTTGAGCGAACATCAGTTGAACATATGCTTCATCCAGGTAGGGGCATGCTTTCGAGGTTGATCCTTCATTAAGAGAGGACCTCTAATGGTGAGGTTAGTTGTAGGGTTAGCTCTAGAGACAGAGAGCAGGAAACCCAGCCAGAAGGTTGGAATCCTAGACTCCGAGATATGAGGAGAAGTCGGGAGTTGAGGATGATGCGACCTAAGTGGATGATAGTGGTCACCACATGCTTGATCCCTAGAGGTTGATGATGTCTTGGTTTCCATGGGAGGGACCAAACCCTAGAGGGGGGATGAGGTTTCTGGCACCTATGTGCCTATGGTATAAGTGTTTACCTTTTGAGAAAGGAAGAAGATGTTTTGTATACCATAAAGAGGATTTGTAATAGGTTATGAGGCCTTATACCTTATTGTTTGTCCTTGAGGAGGATCCAACTCTAAGTGTTGCTCGAATTGAAGAATGACATGAAGTGGATGTCATGCCTTTTGCAAGCTTGATTCATGGTTAAGAGATAGAGCATGTAGTTGGACACCTAAAAGTGAATCTAGGGTTCCTAGGCCTAAGAGGGGAAGTGGTATACCTAATGCTCGTGACGAGAATTAAGTTTCTATAGTTTCGATCATGGTACTCCTCATGTATAGAGGAAAAGGGAAGCCCCTTAAGTTTAAGGTATGTTTGATGAACCCCTCCTAGCCAAGTTGATGACAAGGGAAGGTATGATCTTGATCCAATGCTGAGGGATGAGAACAAGTATGACCTAGCATGGTTAGTCAGTGGTCCACTTGTGCCTTAGCAGCTGCTGGATTAGGCATGCTCATATGGATGTAAACCCTAAGGATGTTTGTGACCTTATTGTAGTTTCTTCCCATCCTGGGAGAGGGACCCTTTTGTAGGGTGTATACCAGTTTTGTTGGTTTAAGTAACCTAAAGAGGTCGCATAGGATCTTGAGAAGCTAAGTGAAAAGTACATGGTATGAGAATGACCCTATAGACCCATAGATATCCATCTCTAAGTGCATGTGGATGTGTTACCATGGAGGTAATCGGTAAGGGGCCTGACCAAGGTAGGCAGGTCACCATGACCCCTATGAAGGGATGGATGTCAGCCCATATATACAAAGAGAGATGATGAAGGCTTGGGCAAGGTTCTATGTTGGAAATGTACTAAAATAAAGAATCCTAAGTCTATCCTAGGGTCAGGTGGGGATAAGATCGATGGAAGTAGGAGTTGCCTAATTCCCTAGTTGCACATGACCATAGGGTCGGGAGGTAACAACTATCATTGTCTGAAGGCCATGGGTTAGGATATTGATCACCTTCATGAATTCATGGGTCCCAAAGGGCAGATGAGTAGGGGACTCTCTGGATGCATAAGGGAATAGGGATGACCCTAAAAGTGCCAGCACCCTATAGACCTAGAGGAGATGACCAAGGATTGTTTGGTGACCCAAGTAGGTTCCAGATCAGTTTTCCGTGGAAGTAACTTTGATATCAAGATGATTGTGATGTTGAGACATAAGATGCACGTTTCAACTTAAGGGTGTACTGGCAAGGTGGGATGTACCATATCTACTCTTAGAACAGGAAGAACTATGTATTTGGACTGCAGCCAAATGCTTATTTCCTCTTGTTATAGGAGTGAGAGATAGGACAGTACGCATGTCATACACCAAGGATAAAGATGATGTGGGTTGGAACGTTGCCACGAGATATGGGAACAGAGAAGATAACATACCCTGGAAAAATGAATGGTACATGGATGGTTTGCAAACACTAAGAGGAATGAGGTAGTCACCTTATGAGGATGTTTTTATCATCAGATATGAGTCATACAAGGTTGAGTTTGATCACCAAGAAGATGAGCTCAGAGTTTTCTTGATGAAAGCAGATTTAGAGTCAAGATGAGATGATAAGTGAAATACATCAAAGTGTAGGTCTTCAAATGAT
Source organism: Alisma plantago-aquatica (assembly GCA_963693085.1). Lineage (NCBI taxonomy): Eukaryota > Viridiplantae > Streptophyta > Magnoliopsida > Alismatales > Alismataceae > Alisma > Alisma plantago-aquatica. Next base: position 842,790,885 of record OY856413.1, read on the forward strand.
ACCTAATACATAAGAACGTGAAGTAGTAATGGATGCCCTGGTTGAAATATATCTGCCTAGTTTGGCTAGGAGAGGTTGTTAGACTAACCCTAAGTCTGGAAAAGAAGATATGTTTGGGTAACACTCTGATATAACGAGATCATTTAATGGTTGTCTGGTTAGCCAGTCTAGTCTTTGATGCAATGAAAGGATGGTGGTAGAACCTCAGATGCACTTCTTTGGAAAAGAAGGTGATGAAACCCCAACTAGAGTAGTTTAGGGTTTTTGAGGAATTGATCTTGAAGAATAATGAAATACAGGAGATCATGATTTTAAGATCACCATACACCGTACTATGAAGATAATAAGTGATAGTAGTACTTTAGATACCTAAGATTATGTTGCATGTGGTATATGGCCATGCAAGATGAGGGTGAAGGACGAACACCAGTAACCCAATGCGTGGATATAAAGGATAAAGAGTCCCCGAAAGAGAAAGGGAGTTCATCACTATGGATGTTGTAAGTCTCCCCTAGACCAAGGAAGGTCAAGATGCAATATGGGTTATGGTAAATCGTATTACCCAGATGACATGAGAAAGAAAGAATTCTATCCAGGGACAGATTGGGTTGAACTACCCAGGAGAAAGATGATTCAACTACACCATGTTGCGAGTTCAAAGGTTCTTAAGTTTGACCTAAAGGTTCCCTTCTAAAAGGTGGAAGTAGGTACATGAAGAACTCGATGTTAGTACAGTTTATCACCCCTAACTAATGGTTAGTATGATCCAAACTAAAAAGTCTGATGAGAGTATATGTGCTCGTTTAGGGTGATAGCTAGAGACATTTCTTTTCCTATTAAAGATGTAATGATGACCACCATAGCCGGTATCGGGATTTAAAGAAGCTCTGTAAGGGAGGTTGTGTCGGTCACCACTTCAGTAAGGTGATGTTGGTGAAAGGACCATGGGATGGTTAGAAAAGGACCACAGTGTGTGTAGATGAAGTTGCTTTGATCATGCAATGGCTGAAAGGAGCCTAGAGATGACGTGAGTCGTGAGCAGATGTAGAGTAGACTGACATGTAGATCGTTGTGGGAGAATATGTGACATGAAAATCTGACCCCTCTAAGTTATAGCTAAGAGAGCTGAGTTCCCGATGCATGGGTTCTTTTGGTATGGTTGGTGGAGAAGGTTAAGTTTGATCTTACCCCTCAGGATAAAGTCATGTGTGATAAGTTCCAAGATGTCCAATTTAGAGCACTATGTGAGGTACCCCGACCATGTGCTGAGCAATGAACCTAGTGAGCCCCAAGGGAGGCTGAAATGGCCTGAGTCACCTGTGCAGTTTATAGACGCCAGGATGAAAGAACTCAGAGAAAAGAATATGTGATGATAAAGGTTTTATGGTAGTTCCATGAGTACGGTAAAGCCACATAGGGGCCAATGATGGACATGGAAAAGTCTTATCCTGAATTGTTTATTTGCTTGATAAGAATTTTGAGGACAAAATTCCTATAAGAGGGGAAGGATGTTACAACCCCAATTTTTGGGTTCTTTTGGTGAGAAATGTAATTTCTCATATTAACTATTTTTGAAAAAATAAAGATATGATTTGTTTTGAATATATGGATTTTGTTTACAATAGCCTTCATGATTGTGTTATGGGCTTTATTGGCTATTGGGCCCTATAACAAGGAGATTCAATTAGTAAATGAATAATTGAGTTTTTGAGAAAAAGAAAGAGGTAGAAACCTCTAGAAGGCAAAGATATGTAATCCAAGGATGGATTTAGTTCCGCTTGGGTTCCTTGGGTTCCAAGGACTACAAAGTTGCAAAAAGAAAGCAATAAGAAAAGAAAAGATTAATTAAGTATTTCTTTAGTAAGAAAGAAATTGAAAATAATGTTAAAATGTTGGAAATAAGTGGAAAAAGGTATAATTGAGTGATCCTTTGTGGATTTTCGTATCCCAAGGATTCCTAATGATAAAATGAATACCAATGAGGAAAATAAAAGAGAAATAAAGAGAAATCCTCAAAAAGAAATATTTTAATAAGAAATAAACATAATAATGAAGAATAATGCATTTAGATGCATCTAGAAGGATAATGAGTATCCAATAAAAAGGATTTCTAAATAATAGAGTTTCTTGGGATACAAGGAGTCCCAATAAAGAGGAAAGAGAGAGAAAATACCAAAAATTGCAAAATAAGAGGATAATGTGATGCATTATTAAGGAATTATGTAATATTGATGAAAAGGAGGTATTTTCTATTAAAAGAAAACACAATCTCATGACCAATGATTAAAAGGCAAGTGAAAAGAATATAAAAGAAGTTATTTTCGAAATCTTAAGATCTAAAGCATAAAGAAATATCAAGGAGATAAAATTCAGTTTTCCTAATGACTAAGGGATATGAATTATTAAGGAAATAATTAGAAAAGAGAGGATTTCTTTGTGAACAAGGAAAGGAGGTTTCCCATAGACTACGGGACTTGCTCTCCTCATGGGTAGGCATGCTAGTACACTGCTACATATCCCTATAAAGGGGACAGATCCATAGTCTCATGTTATTCCTTGTCTCCCACTCTTCTCCTACCATGCCACCGTCCAAACCCTAACCAAGGGAGGAATGCGACCACCTAGTGTAAAGAAGGGCTATGGAAGGAGCGATGATGGAAGCAGGATCCACCCATGATGCCTGAGGGAGGTGGAACCGCCATCTGCACCTGCGCAATGCCAATAGAAGGGCCACTGGCTGTTCGCGGTTGCAGGATTTGTAGGTGTGAAGCCAGCCACTGTGGCCAGGTATTGAAGGCGTAGTGGAGCTCGAGGGGGCACGTCAGAGGCATGAGACCGCCCCTGATGGCCATCGAGGTCAGGAGAATGCGGCAGGGCTGTGCTCGATCGCTACTGCAACGGCAGCGTACGGTTCTGTAAGGTGGAAGACGACCAAGATACATCGGACAAGTATACCCCTCCGCGTGCTAGAGAACCAATAACTCTAGTGAAGGGCAAAAGGGTCATTCGGTTATGTTTTCCCAAAGCGGTGCATTGCATGGGTATGCTGACGTGTCAACATGCCATTAGCTCAAGTAAGATTTTATTTTTAAAAATCGTAACTAATTCTAGGAAACTCGGATTAAAACAAGTCATATATGAAAATTGATCCTCAGAATGAGAGGAACACAAATGAATTTTGTTTGAAGCCTAATTCTGCTTGAAACTCAAAAAGTATAGGGTTTTACAGCTTTTGATGCATTAATTGATAGAAAAACCCTAGAATGATATAAAAACGAACATGATGAATCTTTTATATGTTTTTTATCAATCTTAACCTGTTAAGAATAAAAGGAATGGTAATATCATAAAAGGATGATTAGTATTTTGGTTTTAGGGTTTTATGATCATGAACATGGTTTAATAGACTAAAAACCCTGATTTGAGTAAATATGAGTTTTAGTGGTCATAACATGATATTGCAAGAATACAACTATAATATAATGATTCTTGAACATATTTTGGATTAGATAATTCTTAATGAAGATAATTGAGATGGTTAGGGTTTTATAGGAAACCTTAGAAACCCTAAATTGAATATAAAGGATACATCTTTGAAGACTAATAGGTTAATTTGAAAGATATTAACCTATTGATTAATAATATAGAGCTTTCATTCGTTTTGTATACAAAATTGGTAGTTTTAGGGTTTTAATCCATAAATGAAGAATTATTCATATGGGAACCCTAATTGGGGTAAAAGAAGAGGAAAATCATGATATTTCAGATTAAGGAAGTAAATTACTAAATGATGGTCCTAAGACTATTAGGATTATTAAAATGAGAGAATTTAAAGGTTTTAAGTAGATTTGATGAATTAGGGTTCTTAATAACTAAGAATGGAGGCAAAACCCTAATTTCCAAGGAAACCCTAAAATTGGAATAGAAATCCTAAGGATTATGATGATATTGGATAAATATTAATAAAAGGAAATTGGTATATTTATTTCAGGATTCTGTGCATGATTGGTTGCTTGATTGGGATTTCTATGTTCTGGTTAATTCTATCTCGAATCTGCAATCAAAGGTATGTGGTTACGCTTATGATTATCCCGACTAGTTTTCCAAAGATTTTATCGATGTTTCCCTCATGGCTTGAAATAACTGTTGGATGCTTTTATTTCATGCAATTATAGAGTGACTATGACTATCACTATGAATATACATGTATAACTGGCTAGATCTGGGCCCACCTCTGGGGCTTGTAAAGGCTAAAAGGGGTAACCTAGAGTAAGGTCTAGGTTATCGTGGGTTAGAAATTGGGCTACCAAGTGTAGTGCCATGAGATCCATTAGCCTACCATGAGTTAAGGAGTGGGCTACTTACAAGTAGTTCCATGTGGCTCAACCCTAGAAACTGGTTCACCTATAGGTGAGACCTTGAGGGGTTTAATGGGGATCTACCATAAGGAAGGTAGTATCCAGGTCCACTGCAGGGATAGCACAGAGGATAGGGTACTCATGGATCGCGGAGTTATATTTAAAATGTAATCTTGGTTGTTAAATGATTAATTGAATGATTATGTTGTTATGAATAATTGCACGATTATTGTTTTCCACGCATACCAGCTTCGGCTGACCGACGTTTTGTTTGTCGGCATTTTAGGTACAAGCCAAAAGGACAAATAGTAAATCGTCATATTGCAAAATACATGAAGTAAATTGCAAGGAGGATTAGTTAGAGTAGAATACATACATGGATAGAAGTTTAGAAATCCACAATTTTCAAAAGGTATGCAAAATTTTATTACAACTTTTTAGTATAGATTGTTGAAATTTAATAATTGTTCTTGGTTAAGTGCCAAACCTTTGATCCGGAAGTGATGGGTGCGGCTTTGAACTCTCGGTCTCCCTTAATTGGGGGTTATCAGGAGGTGGGGTCGTAACAAAAAGGAAAGAGGATTACTTCTTTATTACGTTATACAAAGTATAATTTCAATTTTGGAACCTTTTATTTCTCTCTTACACTTCCCTAAACATTATGTAAGGTTAGGAAAGACAAAAGGGTGAGGGGCCAACATCTATTTTCTTGAGTGCATGAATCATATTTATATTGGAGAAAAAGGTGGATTGATCCTAATATTATTTTCTAACTTCATTATTCTTTAAGAAAATTCCTCTTCAGGGTGTTTTTCTAATAAGCCCCTCGGATATCATTTATTCAAGAAAACCACATTTTAAGACTTAAATTAGTATTGAAAATTCAGGATATTACTGCAAATCAGAAAGTTTATGAACTTGTCTACTGAAGAAATGTTGAAGGTGCATATCCTAACTATCTACCAAAGTAGGTGAATGAAGCTACAGTGGGTCATAATCATCATTGGTGTTTGCAATACTGATAGATAGGATGGGTGTAGGATCCCTATGATTCTCCTATGCAAAAGCTAGACCTAATTGAGGACTAGTTAATGTACATGTCATAGAACTAGAGACCTCATCTTTCAGTGGGAAGACATGTATTACCTAGTCAAGCTGGCCAATCACATCAAACATTAATGAATGGAGGGTTATAATTAGGTCGGTTGAAGTAGTGGTGGGAAAATGGGGGATGACTGACTGTATCAGTAGGGGATGGAGCAGTGGAGGTCTGAGCACTAGGCCCATATTTGGCTCGAGACCCAATCTAGTTTAGGATGTGTCTTTTTGCACCAACTCAGCGAAACCTGGTCCGGGTTGATGAAGAAACATGTTTGGTTCATGATCTAGAAATGCCTCGGTTTTGGGATTCCATTATCCCCAAATCCCGACCAACTCAGTCCCGATAGAGGAGGGATTGTGAATTCTAGTTCGGGTTAGGTTACAAATCATGACTCCCCTACTCCCTCGTCTCGACTCTCACCCCTCTCCCACTCCCTCTCCCTCTCCCACCCTCATGATTGCCGCCCATCACCCTTCGTCACCATCTACAACACAGAGGATGCCACTATTCCTCCGTGATAATGGCTTCTCAAGAATGGAAGCTATTCTTCTGCAACCGCCTTCTAGGTCACAGAAAAGGGAATCAGTTTCCTCTTCAACCACCGGGCTACAAGTGGCGATAAGTCTTTGAAAAGTTATGTCACAGACAAGGTTTGTATTGTCTGTCTGTGCCATGTCTTGTCATTTCCCCTCTTCCCTAAGCCATTCATTCCCTCTTCCCCATTTCCTCCTTCTGTGTTGTGCTTTCTTGTCGACGAATAGGCATAGAAGAAACCCTAGCTCGAGCTCATACGCATCCAGCTGCCCAACGACCTTTATAGTGCCCCATTTATTGCTAAAGCTTGCCCCCCTCTAGCTGCGTATCATCCACCAAGTCTTTGGTGAAGCTGCTACAAGTGATCCATGTTACTCAGAGTTGCAATCGTTTCTGAAGAGATAATCATTGTGCTCGTTTGATTCTAATTTTTGTCCAAAGCATTTTCCCTTTTATCTGAATGTTATACAAATCCTTTCCCTTTATATTGCTTTATTCTTGTTTGACATTTGTGGTGGGATCGTCGGTTGATGTTCGTGGTTCATCTCAAATCGATGGTGCTACCTTGGCAACTACCATGTATTCTGAATATGTCATCCCTACTGTGATATAAAGTACTATGTATTTGTTCCCAGTCTTCATGCATTTCGAATATCTCATCCCTGTTGTGGTATAAACCAGTGTGTACTTGTTCCTTGTCTTTGTTGATACTGTGTATTTGTTGTATAACCTAGAGCGCAATTTGTATTATACTTGAAATATGTGTTCCCTCTAGTATGATTTCATATCTAGGAACCAAATACCCGCCAAGATAATTTGACAAGCATTTGATTCATAATAATTTAATCCTCCTTTTGGATATAGTCGTTACATATGTTTTTATCAATTAGTGGATATTGGTTAAAATCAACGATGAACCCTTGAATTATGAAAGTAAAGTAGCAAAAAATGAATAATAGAGTGTTATTTCACGACATGTTATTGGAATCTTAGCTATTATTTCATGTCATATTCCACTGAACACATTTATAAGAATGAAAATACACATGGTACATATAGATAGTACACAAATTATCATACACCAATATACAAAAAAATTGAATTTTTGAATATCATTTTTGGCCGGTATTGGGTTGGAATAGAGCCGATTGGTTTTTGATGTTGAACTCGCTATAAGTCGTAATAGGTTACAAACTGCGGTGTAAGCCATTAACAGTAAAGCTTTTATCAGAGATACACTGAGGCGTGCAGAGAGCACTGTCCTTAAGAGTATTTCCGCGGTACTCGACGGCGAGCGCCTGTGCGATAGTCCCCTACGCGGCTACTCTCCCAGGATCCAACAGAGTTTGCCGACGTGAAGCGCGCACACGCAGTCACGACGACGAGCGAAAGGCAACCGATCGTCCTTCCAGTGGACATACTGAATGAGAGAGACGTATTTTCAACCGTATTGAATGACAGCGAAGGACAAAGTATAAGTAACAACGAAAAGGCACGTGAAGAGTTGTGTTGCGGTTGCAAACCGGGCCGCCGTTTGGAAGCATCCAAACGAAGAGGTGTGACAATAAAAAAGTATTTGGTTCAGTGAACCGAAGAGCAAAACCAAGCCGGAGCCGCACAACACACTGGATGCGACGTGCGCCAACGCGTCCGATTAAAGGGTTTTCAGACCGGACCGGCCCAAACTCATTTGGGCTGCCCCATCATGCGCGTGCGAAGCCCACATCTTATTTTATCCCTCAAATATTACATCGACTAGCAGCCATATATGAATAGGAGGGAAGTCTCCAAAGCAAGCAATGTGGGACTAAAGATTTTGCTTTGAAATACAACATTAGCCACAACACTCGCCTCCCATTTCCTTCCTCATTCCCCAACTGTACATGGACCATTATTTGACAGTAGTTCGCGTAGAAATGTTTGAGTACCTAGTCTAACGAGGAATCCAGGTGCTCCGGGAGGTAGAATGTGTTAGGAATTGTGGTGGGTAAGTGACGATGCTTTGCAAGACTAAAGGCACAAGATTTAACATGGAAAACTCTCTCCAAGACTAGGAGAGAAAAACCATGGGGCAATACCGACCAACAAGCACTATGTAATCTGAATTACAACTCACGCTGCTCAGATTTATTCGTCCTTAAATCTGGGAGGCTCCCCCTGCCCGAGAACAAAGATAAGGAAGAAGAGAATCACACTCAAGGTGCACAAAATAAAACATCTCTCTTAACTTTATATCCTCACAACGTCGTTGTCGTTGCTGGGGATTGCTTATTGCCGCTACGACCGCTGATCGGTCGTCTCCACAGGTGACAAGGTCGCCTACCTCGTCGTTGTCTACGGTACTCGTTCTAGTTGGCTCCTCCAACTAGGATTCTGACATACCACCACAACTCTCTCCGCCTGAGAGAGTCGACACGCGTCTTCCGCTGATCGGACAGACCGTTGTCGTTGTCGCGTCACCAATAGTGTGCCACCAACTGATGTGTGTCTTCCGCTGCTCGGATCCGCCGTCGTAGTTGATGCACCACCTATGTGTCACTCACTGATGTGTGTCATGCACTGACTGGACAGTCCACCATCATTTCTGCAGCCATCGACAGATGAACGTCTTCCACTGCTCGGATCTGCTGCCGTAGTCGATGTCAATGTCACATCACCAACAAAGTGCCACCAACTGATGTGCGTCCTCCGCTACTCAAACCCGCCTCCGTTGTCAATGTACTGTCGTTGTGTTGCCGACTGCCAACCGCTACTTTGCCTCAAGACAAAGTCATTGGCCCTTTCTCATCCACAAGAGAGCTATACTGTCGGTGCACCTAATGTGCCACCAACTGTCAGCCGCTACTTCGCTTCAAGACAAAGTCGTTGACCCTCTCTTACCACAAGAGAGCACCACCAGTTGTTATTATTTTCTGGCTCTTCTACCACAGAAGGCACCGACAACCAACAACTGGTGGGATCACACACCAACAGGTGGGATGATCTCCATGGCCTCCGCAATGGCCTCTATTTATAGGCCTCCATACATGTGATTGCAACCAGGAATTCTAGTCCTAGTTCGAATCCTAGTCCAACTGCATGTTGCGCATAGCCACCTTCTTTTCTTCTTGGACTCAACTCATATTAGGATTGACAACACAAAATACCAACTCCAATTAAATCCTAATCCAATTCTAAAGGTGTACGTAAGGAGCCATCTTTCCTTCTTGGATTTAACTTCTATTAGGATTGGAAACACAAGCCAACTCCTAATAAGTCCAAATCCTAATAGGACATGGGCCGGAACCTTTCAGTCCCAACAGAATGGGGTTTCGAAAGGTTTTATATATCAATTATGCGGATGCGAAGGGGGGTAGCCAGGACCCAATAGACCTTAACAACATTCTTAATAATAATGCCCGCCCTGCACCTTCCCACCCAATGGTGGAGACCAAGTTGCTGGTGGCAGGACTGGAGAATACACCGAATAGTTTGTGGTGAAGGCAGGCTATCCAGTCCGTTGTGTTTGAAGATGTGGAAGACCCAATGCTCTGGGAAAATGAGGTGGTCCTAGTTCATCTTGGCATGGAAAACATCGGAGAAGGAGCTGTCACTAACTAATATTGAGCGTAGAATATCAAAATGCGACTACAAAAGTTTGGTTAGAGATCAAAAGTAATGCATGGCAATGCACTATCTGCCAGAAGTTGTTGAGTTCAAAAACTAGAGATTTACATAAGAGTGTGATGGAGCTAAACTCAGGGTGAGAGTGAGAGTGAGTTGAACTTACATAGCTCTGACAGTGTCCTGCCTCTAAAGTGGAGATATTACATGTCTTCCGAGTTGGGCGGAGAATTTCAACAAGAGAAACTAAAAGTACCCTGGTAGGCATCCCAACACTCAATTAGGAAGTTGGTAGGCATCCCAACACTCAATTAGGAAGTTTTAAATTAGACAACTATAAAATTAAAATTTCAAAATGTCCTGAAAAAACACCTATGACGAGAACTTTTTTTATTGCAACCCACCATCTATATCTACAGACATGTTGGCAAACCCCGAAAATGACAAACTCGACATCTCTAACCTCCCACCCACTCTCACGTCTAAGGTAGGGAAAGATGCAGAGGTGGGAAAAGGGTTAGGCACACCCGTCCTAGTCCCCGATCCCATACACGGTCATTGGGAGTTGTTGTTCTATAAAATAGTTAACTTTCTGCTATATTAATCGGAGTGGTTATAAAGAAAGAGAGAAAATGAGATGGAAAAAAAGAGGGACACAAGTTGTTGTAGAGAAAGTGGAGGACTCTCCCATGAACTAACTATATATTCTACGAGAGATATATATTCTACGAGAGAGAAATAGAAGTATTAAAAATATGAAGACATAGTATATGGTTTTGCTCATAACTTTCGTAACTTAGTGATTTTTGCCAAAACAAGATCATTGGATTCCTTATATGATATATTTTTCAACAAGACTAATATTGATATATTTTTAAGAAAGAAAAATATGAGAAACATATATTTCTCTCTTCCATTGTACTATACAAATATTTTTTTATTACATTACTAACATGTACTTTTCTCGTACTATAGAGATATTTTTTAACACCGTACTAATATTTACATCTTTCTTGTCTCTTTCTTACTTTCTATTTTTCTATATTTCCCTCTTCATTTTTTATTATATTAATGTTTTTCAGTACAGAACTAGGGAAGTAGAAAATAGAGATGAGAGAAGTAAATATTTGATATTGTACTAAAATCATTAGTATTCTATTTGTAATACATACTCGTATTTTAGGATACAAATCTTATATTTTTAAATACAATACCCACATTTTAAGGTAAGTATTCAAAATTTAGGACACAATACACATGTTTCGGAGAGAACTTTATATGAGTTATCTAATCTTGGTGTACAATACTCATGTTCTTATATAATAACTCCTCTTTTTTATACTTCTCTCATATTGTTTTTTCTAAAATATGTCAATATTAGTTTTATTGGAAAGTATTTCTTATAAAAGATCTAATATTTTTATTTTGAAAAAAAAAACATCATAAATTGAAAGTTACAAATAAAATATATTTTTTTAATTGGTGTTGTTATTTTTCTCTCCGAGAAAAAGATCTCATCACTTTTTATGTGGTGAGGCAGACGTTTTCCATCCGAGGAATGGGTATGGGAGGGGAGATGGAACCCAGGTTGGACAGAATTTCTCGTGGAAAAGAGATACAGATAGATAATCCATCCGTCCGTGATCGGCTCATTCCCCACGCATCCAGTTACGTCCCAGAGAACCGGCCTACTATTCTACAATGGCCTAGGTAGTCTCCCCATCTCGTCGGCGTCGTCTACAGCATTCTTGTTCGTATCTGACGCGCGCAGGAGTATTGTCAAATTACCACTGTGCCGCGCGACAATACCGTGTACTGCTGCTTCCTTCTACCCGTTCCCTGCGGAGAGCAGAGCAGCGACACGCGAACGATTTGAACATCTTGAGCGTGGAAACAGCATTCATAGTGCCTCACAGATGAAATTTTTTAATGTTTACTTCAAGTAACTACGTTTTTTAGTCATAGCGTAAGAAGTAGGATCAACATTTGGAACTTGGACAGGCCGTTTCCAGTTAGTGAAACCTCCCAAGATCTTCAGCCTTCGAAAATTGATGATTTGAGTTTCCCTATGTTAGAAGCTCTTCAAAATTTGTTTTGAACAACCTAATGTATTTCTTGTAGTAAAAAGGGGATTGAGATTCACTATAACGGCTTACAACTCTGGATCCTGTTCCAGTCAATCCTAACCATACTCCTACCTTAAAACACTCTCCTTAAAAAAATTAAGTGATAGTTGTTACGGCTGAGATTTGATGTAATACGTCCGGAATAGTGAGTTGGGGAAATCAGACCCGTAAAAGAACGCATAGCACGTCCGCAAAGTATATTCCGGACACATGATGGTGTGATATGAGGTTAGCTTAGGAGTGTATGGGTGGACGGAAGTATGTAAAATAAAAGAAAAAAAATCACAAGAAATGATAGACTTCACGTGTATACCTCTCTTACAAGAGTAAGATCAGAGCTAGTGAGCATATTAGTTTGTGGGCGCTAGCTTTATGGTGGATCAGAGACACCCAGCTTGCTAAACATGTTATTAAGATAGTGGGGCATGATAGGGTAGGGATGTTGTTTTCACTATTAAGCTTATCATATTAGTATAAAAAGTGAAGGCACATCGAAGGGACACAAGGTGCCTTCAACTCAGTTTAACATAGAGGGAGGGTAAATGGGTGGGTAGGAAAGCATTTTATTAAATGATTAAATAGTAAGCTCGCCTAGAGCAAACACTATTACATATTTGACCAGAGGTAAGAAGTTCTAAGTACGAAGTCGGAAGGGGGGTTTCCTTAGCCTAAGTCATTTGCTTGGATGAAATTATAAGTCTTTAGTTCAAGTGAAGGGGCCTTAGCACAAGTGCCAAATGGAAAAACACAAAAATTTGTAGGTCCACTGTAGTGAGACCATGGGTATCTTATGTTGCTGGGATCATAAGCATGGGGTGTGTTGGGAAGCATCATAGCAACATAGGAAGTTCAGATAAATATGATGTTGTCCTAGGTTCTGAGTCACTAAAGAAGTGGGGGTCGGGCTTCTTGGTGGAGCATTGCCCACAAGGTGGCCAAGCGAGGATATGAAGAACATGTGAAGTAATAGTCGGCCACTAGATTAATCACAGTCATCTCTTTTTAAATTGATAACCCAAAAAAGAAAAGCTTTTTGGAGTGATGTTGATAGTATGAAATTTGACACATTTGACATGCGAAAAACATCAAACTCTGTAGAAATGATTATAAACTTCTACAACAAGTCATATAGTTCAATATAATTGAGGTCAAGGCATCCACAATTTTACAATCACAACTATTTTCTCTATGATTGAAACCTACAATGTCTCTTGAAATTCCCCACAAAGTAATGGTGTTATATTCTTAATAAACAATGATATCGGAAGATCCCTTGTTAAAGTCTAACTCGTCCCATAATACAAGTGGTCCTCCATATGAATGAACATATCCAAACGCTACTACAATCCCAATGTCATGGTCAAAATTTCCATAAATAGCCTACACAAATCATCCTATTGGTTTGACCCTAAATTCATGGCTACAACCTTTACTTTCATCTCAACATCTTATGGTTGGTTGTATGCCCTGAGAGTCAGCATGTGATGAGAGAAATAGGGATACAATATATATAATTTGATCATTAACAAAGAAAATTCCACTTACTATGTTTGTTTCAGTATAGTGATATGAATAAATGTAACAATATCCTAAGAATGTATGATTAGATGATATTTGGTTTCGATCGAGGACCTGAACAATGAGATCATATGCAAACTTAAGAGTATTCATTCTTGTTATGTCCTTAGTTAGTTATTATTGAAGATATTACATGAAAAAAATAACATATAAAAATAGTGTATATGTTGAGTGATGACTATGTCTCTTTAGTCATGTATTGGAATATTCACAGATATATGGGTACTTGATAGAGAACAAATTGTACTAGAAAGACCCACATTGACATTGACACATGGAAGCCATTTCATGACAGTCAAATTCCTATCTCAATGATAATGGTGACTATGATCTTTATACTTGAAGTCATTATATTAATCACATGTTGTTCTGTGAACTTCAGTTACAGCCCGACGTGACTCTGAATAAGGGTATCTGTAATAGTGGTGATTGAGTGCATAATGACACTTGTGGATTAAAATGAGTGATGTACATGGAATTTGTTCCTCCACGGGGATGGTATCCTAGCCACTTTATAGCAAGACTATGGAATGCATGTTCATGATCATGTGAGTCAATTTATGATATTGAGATCACAAAATCTCAATGATCTCCTCTACTTCAAAGAACATAGATTGAAAGTTAAGAGGATGGTAGATTTGTGCCTGAATTTCAATATAGATATCTGAGACAAGGGGATTATACAAACATGGTAACATTGATCACTTTACAGTTTCAAGTATTTTTCAACTTATTTGAATTACTTGGGTAGCAAATATTTGTTGCTCGACACTAATATTTTCTTGTGAGATTTTAAACATTACTACCAACAAAATGTGGAATCTACATAGTCACACACTTAAGGATGCAAAAGGGAATTGAAGTTTGCAAGAAAACATATGATTAGAATGTTCTGAATAATGTACATGTTGATTTCTAGCCAAGTCGGGAGACTAGGAAGTCCAATTAGTCGATTGGTCGATTTGTTTCAATGTAAAGATTAATTGTCAATCGATGGATTGATTGTCACTTTGGGCATGTGATGATTTGGGACACTAGACCAAGTTAGGGAAAGGGAAGAGAGTTTTCTCGTTTGATTTGGAATTCAATTTTGTTACTAAATCAGACCAGGAATGTGAGTCAGACAACTCAATAAGTAGGCAACTTGGAGTCCAGTCCTAGTCAAGAGACATGACAACTGAGCCAGACGACTAGGATTCTTGACCAAGTTTCCTTTTATGAGTTTTTTTTAGTTGCAATTAGGAAAGGGATTGGATTTTGGAAATACCAATCCTATGAATCTTTTATATATGGGGGTGGACGTTTGTGGGGTAAGACACACTTACAACTTACATTGTGATATCAGTTGTGTAAAGTTCTTCCTCTTGGTGAGAGAATAACTCACCCCAAGGGTAATAGCCCATAATAGGAGAAGGATAGTGGGTGATGAAAACATATCAAAAATTACATGTTTTGCATCCTCTTAGCTATCAAGCTGGCACACCAAGAGTTTATACATCTATATAAATGGTGTAAAGGTTGAGGCCTTTGGGAAAAGGCTTGAGAACAACAACCTCTTCAAGGAGGGTGTTGTTGTGACAATAAGGTGACAAAAAGAAAACCACTTTGGGCTTGGATCTAGAAGTGTAAGTTCTACATCGAAATAAAACATTTATAGTTTTGGACAACTAGTCTGTGCCAATGTATATTTGATATCCCTTCTATGTCTTAAATATATTGATATTTTATAGTTACGATGAATATGTTATCTTGGTTTTAATGGTAGATTATTTTTAATTTTGGTTGTGACCTATCTCTCCGGAACTCTTTAGTGGTATCAGATATGACATCATACACTTTTATTGTCAGTTTGAGTTTTGAGCCGAAAACAAATTGTTCGATGAACAATATGAAATTGTATCCATGTTAATCACTAGATATCATATACAATATGATATATCTATATTACCTAAACCAATGTGATTCCTTTAAAATCATTCAGTTTGGTGGATGTAGGTATGCAAATTAGATCGATGTGGTTGGTGCTTGTGTTTTGAAACAATGTTATATGAAGTTTTGATTGATGTCAACATATAAAACATGCATATTGTTGCATGCAATGGTTCTCTCCATACATTCTCATTGTAATATTTAATTATTGCAATTAGAATAAGATGAACTATTGACATCACAATTGGACAATGTTGGAGAAGAGGAGATGACTAGAAGCCCACACAAATAAGGAAGGTCCTTAGAGGGTTCATGATAAAGACAAAGCGACGATTCCATCAAAGACTGAAGACTACCTAAATAGAGATTCCAATTTTGGCTAATTAGAAGATTGATCATAATAATCTTCCTAATCAAAGTGAGGGATATTAGTTTGACCAAAATAGTGGGAGATTTATTAATTAAAGGCAAAATTAATTTTGTCAAATGAATTAATTTTCAAATCAAATTGTCAGCTCATACAAATATTTTGCTTTTTAATTCTAATGGAAAACATGAATAACAATTTTGTGTTGCAATCGATCGATGAAAAATAAAAGTTGACAGCTAATAACTTTCATGACTGATATAGGGCCACATGTACTCAAGTTGACTGAGTATGTAGAAAGCCTTAGAAGTCTGAGATTCCCCTTAGGACAAGTTTTGTCCATGGATTCATTCTTTCTATCATTGTCATAATTGTGGCAACACATCCCACTATCACACAGACAGTGAGGTGTTACGCGAAAATGTGCGGAAATCATCATAAACCATGGATTACCAAAAACACGGGTTAATTAAAACTGATTGCAGAAAGCGGATAAACTAAGGAACCATTACATTCAGGTCCACATCCTACAAGGTAACAGGTTATACAAACATTTCCAAACCTTGATACGAGTCCACAGCTTAGAGGAACAACTGTCTAGTCATCACATGAGTTCATCACCTATTTATATGTACACGAAGGCCCACATCCAGCCAGCAAGAGGATATACAAAGGATCATCAGTTATACATCGTGAAGCAACATCAAAACACTCCCAAGGACCTAAGAGTACAGGGATGACTCTAGACAACACAACCAAAACAGCAACATGTCCATCGCTTGCCTTCTACTGCTCGTCTAGCTGCTCGGCCGCAACTCCGCGACCACCACCACGTCTAGCTCGAACACCTAAAAAGGTTATAAACCAGCGGGGTAAGACACAAAGTCCCAGCGAGAAACATAACTCCCCGCCGAAACTATAAAACCAAAGGAAGATTAAAGCAACAAAAGTAGGTAACTGATAAAAGGTATAACAAGAGCAGTCTATATAACAAGCTATTCATACCATCAAGCTTACCAGGATGTACAGAAGGCATATACCAAAGTACTTCTTTATGGAACATGGTTGACAAGATATGATTTATAAGATCTTACCACATATCATAAGGAAAGTATAAGTAACTACGGTATAACAAGATTAACTACACAAGAAAGGCCTCAACCAATGTTTTGTGTTTTGCCTTAAGCATTAAATACTATTCGGTTGGATTACGTATTATTATGCCCTGAGGAAGTGAGTCGTACCACTCAAATCCAACCTTCGGTAACGAAACCCAAGCCGGTGCCATACAAGGTCAATGGAAGAGCCAGACTCCACGACCTCCCCGCCTCGTGGTTAGTGCATGAGTACAACACAAGCAGGACCGCAGTCTCTTGCTTAAGTGGCCTCAGCCACAGGGTCAGGCTACCCTTTGCCTAGCCCGCCTGGGTATAGGTCTCGGCGCTAGTCAATTTGAGCCACGGGCCTATTCACCGTGCTCTGAGACATGAACGCATTCCTGCTCCCATATCACACATCATGAGCCATGGGCCTGTTCACCATGCTCTTCATATACTGAGCTACGGGCCTGAATCCGCACACTCGAGTCTACAACCGAAGTTGCACTCATACCTCCTCATTTTCAGCTAGGAGAAACCACATATATTCAATAATATGCACTTCCAGGTTAACCCGTAGGAGAACCTGTTTCACCATCACCAGCTCCTGACGATGATGGATCTATGGCCAGGGAAAACTACATGACATGTTTCACTATGATTATTTAATGTATTTTAAGTGGATTGCAAGATTCAACCAAGTTGTATAACATGCAAACTATAACAAGAATAAACAATATGAAACTCAACATCATGCTTTTATTGTCATCCACAAGGATCCAACATTACATGTCAGCACTTGGCCTCTTGCCAATCACCTAGATCCACCTCAAGGATCATCACATTGCAATGGGATCTCAATCCCTCATCACATAGTGCCACTGCCACTCAAGGCTTACATCATCACCATGGAATATTAATCCCAGCACTAGTCAAGCTCAGGTCCTCAGACCATCACATCATCAAGAGTAACCATCAGGGCAATGTTATTCAAACATATCTATACCTCATAGCCCTTTACCTGGATATGCATTTGTACCTGCATGGTTAGTATGCACAATCATCATGGGGTATTAGGATAATTATACTATCAACATAGGGAAACATTGATGATTACATGCTTTATCAATCATGCCTCAACTTGTGACCACAAACATAGGTCATATCATCAAGCAAAGCATCTTATATGTTTACCATTTACTCAACATTATACAAATGATTCAAGATGATCATAAGCAGATGTAGCATCATGTCAAAATACATAGATGTGAGCTACCATCTTAGCATATCAAAGATTAAGAATTAGTATATCGGTTTTCCATAAGGGACAAGGCCCTCACTAGAAGCGTCCACTATCCTCATCAAAGGAGGTATTGGGCAGGGTACTCTCCCCTATCATCCAACACTACAAAACGCATAACGGTTAGCATCTAGTGAGTTGTGTGCAACGCTATGTTGTAAACATCGCGTTATGCATCAGGGACCCAAGCATGCCGTGCAGCCACGCATATCGTGCACCTCAAGACGGGCAACACTACATCAGGTAACAAGGGTACAACGACCATGAAGCCTATCGGGCAACTGAGTCTATGGGCGTGTCGCTAATCAGGTGCAACGGGCATCTATAAGCAACGGCTTGGGGATACTAGGTGACGCTCTTTCGGGCATCGCCACAACGCCATGGCACCCGACACTGAGCTAGCCACAACTCTATAACGTCGAAGGTATGACGACCACTAGGCTACCACCCCATGTCAGGTATATCGGGCAGCAAGGACCTGTTGCGTGATGCCCAACACACAAAGGTCAACAACCAGTAACCTGACGCCCGAGACAACCCCACAACTAGCTAACGAGCTCCACACATCAACGCACAACAGCCTCAAACCATCACATAGGCTAAGTGTATCGGGCAGGTTACTCATCCAGGTGTGATGCCCGACACACACAAAGCAGGGACCATGGGTGACGTCCGACACATCCACAACATGTGTCGTCCAAAGCTCAAGGTCAAGAGGAATATCAGGAAGCACCTCCCCCAAGATCATAACGATCAAGATGCAACTCCACAAGATCGTCATCAACCTCGAACATAAGGGCACCAAAAACCTAATGGATCAAGAAGATGGCTCACCTCTCAACAACTAAGAGAGAGGGGTCTTGCACATCTCTTATCACCAATCGGGAAACACAAGGAACAACCCTAACAAGGTTTACAACCACCACAAATCTCACCTTTCAAGTCCATGGTGAGAGAAGGGTGTTGCTCAAGCAACTAGAATACAAGCTCACCTCTCAACTTAAACGAGAGAGGGGTATTGCCCATATTACAAGCACTCAAGCTCACTTCTCTAGACCAAGGAGAGAAAGGAGTGTTGCTCACCAAGAAACCCTAGAACATATATTCGGCCAACAAGAGGTAACTAAGCAAGAAACTAAACTAGTAACATGCATAGCCGACATGTTCATAAGAAACATACAAGAACATAGAAGATGGTAATGTAGTTAGGGTTAGGAGTTATGTAACCCGCCTTAAGAAAACTCCTAGCTCCACACACCACCAAGGAAGAAGAGAAAGGCACTCTAGGGTTTGGCCACCACTAGAGGAAAAAGGAGACTCCAAGAAGGATCAACCACCAAGCTTGAAAAAGAAGAGAGGGTGTCGTGCATCAAGGAGAGGAAGACCAAGGAACTAAAGGGATCCTTAGAAAGGGAAAGGAAATACATATATAGAATGGGATGGGGGAGAAACCAAGGGAAGGTAAGGCAAGGTGTCGCCCACCTAGGGACACTTGTCCATGAGCATAGCCACCACTCATAACATGTCCTAAACACATGTCCAAGGCCATTTCCACATGCAAGCATCAAGCACCAAGTGTCCACTAGTGGTGACACAAACGAGGTCAAAGAAGGTCAAAGGGGTCCATGGGCGACACACCCACACCATGGCCGATACAAACCCTAGGCGACACAGGGTGACACACAACATGGGCGACACACCTAGGCTGACACAAGCATGCTCTGGCTCGACACAAGGTCCAAAGAAACAAAGGTAAGGCACCACAAAGCTCAACAAGCTCAACCACGCCCAAAGGAACTCAAGCAACTAGCCCAAACCTTCCTCTCAACACTAGAGGAAGCAAGGAGAGGGAGGAACACCTCACAAGGTGGAAAACTTGCCCACAAACCCTAGACTTGGGTTAATTGCAAGTAGCACCTCCAACTCTCAACAAAGCACCAACAACCCTAATCACCACTAAAGGTGATTAGCAAGCAACTAAGCATCAGGGTTAACCAAAGCAAATAGGATAAACCCTAAACGGAGGTCAGGGTCCTTACAAGCTAACCCCCTACAAAGGGATTTCATCCCCGAAATCCGAAGAGAAAAGTGAGGGATACTTCCTCCTCATCTCTTCCTCAAGATCCCACGTGGCTTCCTCAATGCCACGATGATGCCAAAGAACCTTCACAAGAACCAGGTCCTTCCTCTTCAGCTTCTTGACCCTTCTGTCAAGGATCGCCATAGGACCTTCCTCATAGGTCACATCTTCATCAAGCTCAACCTCAACTGGCTATATCACTGTACCCGAATCCGGATGACTTTTCTTCAGCATACTGACATGAAACATTGGATGTAACATGTGCAACTCTGGAGGCAACTCTATCTCATAAGCTATCTTGCCAACACGTGCTATGACTGAGTAAGGCCCCATATACCTGGGTGCTAACTTACCCTTCCGGCCAAACCTTAGCACACCTTTCCATGACGAGACTTTAAGATACACTTTGTCTCCTACCTGAAACTCCAAAGGCCATCGATGATTGTCTACATAAGACTTCTGCCTGTCCTGTTCCACTTTCAACTGTTGTTGTATCACCATAATCTTTTCTGTCATCTGTTGTACTAACTCAGGACCCAAAAGCTGATATTCACCAGACTCATACCAACACAAAGGAGATCTGCACTTCCTGCCATATAAGGCCTCATAAGGAGCCATGTCAATGCTCCGCTGACAACTGTTGTTGTAGGCAAACTCTATCAAACTGAGATGTATGTCCCAACTACCTAGGAACTGCAAAACACAAGCTCGAAGGAGATCCTCTAGAATCTGAATAGTCCTCTTAGACTGTCCATCTGTCTGTGGGTGGAAGGCAGTACTGAACCTCAATTGTGTTCCCAACGCTTTGTGCAACTGTTCCCAAAAATGACTCATGAACTGAGGACCTCTTTCAGAAACTATCGTTGCTGGCACACCATCCAAACGTACTATCTCATCCACATATACTCGAGTGAGCTTCTCGATTGTATATGTCATCTTCACATGTATGAAATGGGCAGACTTCGTCAATCTGTCCACTATTACCCAAATGGAATCATGACTTCTAGTTGTCCTGGGTAGACCAACTACGAAATCCATGGTTATATGATCCCATTTCCACTACGGTATCGGCAGGGGTTGCAACGTACCTTCCGGCTTCTGATGCTCAGCCTTGACTTGCTGACAAACTGCACACCTAGTCACGAAATCGACTACATCTTTCTTCAAACCGGGCCACCAATACAAGTCCTTCAGACTATGATACATCTTAGTGAATCTTGGATGCATAGCATACATCGACATGTGTGCTTTCTTGAGCACTAACTTCCTCAGATCATAAGCATCAGGTACCACCATCCTATCACGATAGAAAACTAGCCCATCCTCGAACTCATGGAACCCATCACGCTTTTCGCTGCCGAACTCTGATCTGATCAACTGTATCGTATCATCTGTTTGTTGTGCATCCTTGATCTGTTGTCTCAGCGTAGGCTTGACTTGCATCTGTGCTAAAAGTCTAGCTAACAAGGAAACTTCCGTCTGCACATTCATCTGCCGCAAGGAAACAAGCATATCCCGTCTATGGCATACTAGGGAACTCAACTATGCCTTCTTATAAGAAAAAGAAGAAGACTTTCGACTAAGCACATCAGCTACCACATTAGCCTTACCAGGATGATACTCGATGGTGCAGTCGTAATCATTGATCAACTCCATCCATCGACGTTGTCGCATGTTCAACTCATGTTGTGAAAAGATGTACTTCAGATTCTTATGATCCGTAAAGATCTAACACCCTTCCCCGTAAAGATAGTGTCTCCAAATCTTTAACGCATGAACCACTGCTGCCAACTCCAAATCATGAGTCAGATAGTTCTCCTCGTGTTTCTTAAGCTATCGTGAAGCAAAAGAAACCACATGATCTTCCTGCATCAGAACACAACCTAAACCTTTCTTGGAAGCATCACAAAAAACAACATAGCCCTTTCCAGGCTCTGGCAGGATTAACACTGGAGCATTGGTCAACTTCTCCTTCAAACTCTAGAAAGCTTGCTGGCAACGATTATCCCAGACAAAAGGTACATCTTTTCTGGTCAATTTTGTCATCGGCAACGCAATCGCACTAAAGTCCTTGATAAACCTCCGGTAGTATCCTGCTAAACCCAGGAAACTATGAACTTCTGTCGGCGTCTTTGGTTGTTCCCATTCTGCAACGGACTCCACCTTCTTCAGATCCACTTTGACTCCTTCTACAGATATCACATGACCCAAGAAAGTTACTTCTTCCAACCAGAACTCACACTTACTGAACTTGGCATACAGCTGATGTTGACGAAGAAGAGTCAACGCTCGTTGAAGATGTTGCTCATGCTCTTGCTTGTCCTGACTATAGATCAAGATGTCGTCTATGAAGACTACAACAAACTGATCTAGGAACGGACGAAACACTTTGTTCATCAAATCCATGAGAGCAGTAGGTGCATTGGTTAGCCCAAACGGCATGACCAAAAACTCGAAGTGACCATACCTCATCCTAAAAGCTGACTTTGGTATGTCATCTGCCTTTATCCTCAACTGATGATATACAGACCGTAGATCGATCTTCGAAAACACTGTAGAACCACACAACTGATTGAACAGATCATCTATCCTCGATAACGGGTACTTGTTCTTGATCGTGACCTTGTTCAACTGTCGGTAATCTATACATAGCCGCATCTATCCGTCCTTCTTCTTAACAAACAACACCGGAGCACCCCAAGGCGACGTACTCGGTCAGATGAAACCTTTCTCCAACAACTCTTACAACTGCTTCTTAAGCTCTTCCATCTCTACTGGAGCCATACTATACGGTGTCTGTGTAACTGGCTGTGTTCCTGGAACCAGATTTATCTCAAAATCAATCTCTCAGGGTGGAGGAACACCAGGGAACTCTTCAGAAAACACATCCGCAAACTCTCGGACAACTGACACCTCTTCAAGGCTAGGGCCATTTTCCTTGATAGCCACAATGGTATCCACAACGTGAGCTAAGAAAACCTCACATCCTTGTCGTAACAACTTATCTGCCCCCAAAGATGACACTAGACACGTCGGAAGAATCTTCCTATCTCCTTGGAAGATCCACTTCTCTCCATCATCCTCAAACACAGCCTGCTTGGAACCACAGTCCAAAACAACTCTATACTTCTCTAAGGTATCCATCCCAAGGATAACATCAAAACCATGCATATCAAGTGGTATAAGATCCACTTGTATGTTTTGTCTTGAAAAAGATAAGACACAAGATGGACACTCTTCTCGAAGCATCGAGGAACCATCAAGAGGGGTTTCTAACAACAGGCTATCCTTCTTACAACTAATAGGTAAATGACAGTTTTCAAGCATACTATAGGCGATAAAAGAGTGTGCAGCACCCGGGTCAACCAGAACAGATATAAAGCAAGAAGAAGACATATCAGAATGAAATAACTTCATCTGACCTGTCACCACTCACGGGTTGACTAACGCCTCCGGCTGACTCATGGCATAGAATCGAGTTGTTGCTTGTTGTCCACGTCTTATGCTTCCTTGAGCAGACGATCCTGCTTGCGACGCTGGACCGCATCCTCGCCCTCTGCTACTACTGGGTTGCTATCTATCCGACCCTTGTTGATTTTGCCTTGGCTGTTGTGTCACTTCAACATCTCTATTTGGGCAGTTGAACCTCCAATGCCCGGTCTGACCACACAGATGGCATGACTGGTCTCGTTGTTGTGGCCTAGAAGGCCATGTCACTGCCACATAAGATGTACTATGTGCCTTAGACGGTGAAGAAACATATCCTCTTCCCTTACTTGGAGACAACTACGATGGTACACTGGATCCTCTCATCACGGAAGGTGCTGAAAACCTTAGCTTCTTGAAGCCACCAAACCTCTGTCCCTGGAACTGAGCAGGCCTCTTCTTAGACATGGATTCTCTTTTATCCCTTACTGATCGTTCAATCCTCCAGACAGATTCCACAAATGTAGCAAACTGCTCACGGTTCTCCAACACAGAAGCAGGTGTTGTCAGCTTAGCACTCAGACCCTTCTCAAAACGTCTGATTCGCTCTTCATCTGTTGCCTCCATGTGAGGACAAAACCTCAACAGATCCATGAACTTGGCCTCATACTCGGTGATGCTCATCATTCCTTGGCGTAAGCGCTCGAAATGACTGATCTTTTCATCCAGATACATCTTCGGAAAGTATCTGCTGACGAACTTGCGCCGGAAAACCTCCCAACCGATCACCTCACCAGGTCACTTCTCCTCCTCGATGGTCCACCAGTGACCAGCACTACCTTTCAGAAGGTAGACAACGTGCTTGACTTGGTCTGCTTCGGGGATGTCGAGGATCCAGAAAGCCTTCTCAAGACTTGTCAGCCACAGATCTGCATCCGCTGGATCAGTCGTTCCAGCATAGTCTGAAGCTCCGACTCAGAGAATCCACTCAAAGGTCTTCCCAATACCCGATGTTTCACCATGGGGAGCCTGTGCTCTTGGCGGAGGCACTGGCAATCTTTCTACCACGAGATTCATCGTAGACATTATCTGCCCATAAGCTGTTGATAGGCAGGATGCTCAAGAATGGTTGAGTCAGGTTGGGGGACCTCAGGCACCCGATCTTCATGTGCCTACCCTATAGCTCCATCAACTGATGCAGAATCGCTGTTCTTAGCAGCATGTTCTACTTGGTTTCCAAACATCTTGGCTTTTCTTCCACTGAGGCAGAAGATGATTGTAAGAAAATCTAGAAAACTCACAAGAACAGACACAACCTAGTCCTAAATCCCTGTAGAGTCAGTGAACCTAGAGCTCTGATACCAAACTTGTGGCAACACATCCCACTATCACACAGACAGCGAGGTGTTACGCGAAAACATGCGGAAATCACCATAAACCACAGATTACCAAAAACACGGGTTAATTAAAACTGATTGCAGAAAGCGGATAAACTAAGGAACCATTACATTCAGGTCCACTTCCTGCAAGGAAACATGTTATATAAACATTTACAAACCTTGATACGAGTCCACAGCTTAGAGGAACAACTGTCTAGTCATCACACGAGTTCATCACCTGTTTATATGCACATAAAGGCCCACATCCGGCCAATAACAGGATATACAAAGGATCATCAGTTATACATCGTGAAGAAACGTCAAAACGCTCCCAAGGACCTGAGAGTACAGGGATGACTCTAGACTATACTACAAAACAACCAAAACAGCAGCATGTCCATCGATTGCCTTCTACTGCTCGTCTAGTTGCTCGGCCGCAACTCTGCCACCACCACCACGTCTAACTCGAACACCTAAAAAGGTTATAAACTTGCGGGGTGAGACACACAGTCCCAGTGAGAAACATAACTCCCCACTGAAACTATAAAACCAAAGGAAGATTAAAGCAACAACAGTAGGTAACTGATAAAAGGTATAACAAGAGCAGTCTATATAACAAGCTATTCATACCATCAAGCTTACCAGGTTGTACAGAAAGCATATACCAAAGTACTTCTTTATGGAACATGGTTGACAAGATATGATTTATAAGATCTTACCACATATCATAAGGAAAGTATAAGTAACTACGGTATAACTAGATTAACTACACAAGCAAGGCCTCAACCAATGTTTCGTATTTTGCCTTAAGCAGTAAATACTATTCGTCTGGATTATGTATTATTATACCCTGAGGAAGTGAGCTATACCGCTCAAATCCAACCTTCGGTTACGAAACCCAAGTCAGTGCCATACAAGGTCAATGGAAGAGTCGGACTCCACAACCTCTCCGCCTCGTGGTCAGTGCACGAGTACAACACAAGCATGACCGCAGTCTCTTGCTTAAGTGGCCTCAGCCACAGGGTCAGGCTACCCTCTGCCTAGCCTGCCTTGGTACAGGTCTCGGCGCTAGTGAAATTGAGCCACGAGCCTATTCACCGTGCTTTGAGCCATGAACGCATTCTTGCTCCCATATCACATATCCTGAGCCATGGGCCTGTTCACCATGCTCTTCATATACTGAGCTACGGGCCTGAATCCACACTCTGGAGTCTACAACCGAAGTTGCACTCATACCTCCTCATTTTCAGCTAGGAGAAACAACACATATTCAATAATATGCGCTTCCAGGTTAACCCGCAGGAGAACCTGTTTCACCATCACCAGCTCCTTACGATGATGGATCTATGGCCAGGGCAAACTACATGACATGTTTCACTGTGATTATTTAATGTATTTTAAGTGGATTGCAAGATTCAACCAAGATGTATAACAAGCAAACTATAACAAGAATAAACAATATGAAACTCAACATCATGCTTTTATTGTCATCCACAAGAATCCAACATTACATGTCACCACTTGGCCTCTTGACAATCACCTAGATCCACCTCAAGGATCATCACATTGCCATGGGATCTCAATCCTCATCACATAGTGCCGCTACCTCTCAAGGCTTACATCATCACCATGGAATATTAATCCCAGCACTAGTCAAGCTCAGGTCCTCAGACCATCACATCATCAAGAGTAACCATCAGGGCAATGTTATTCAAACATATCTATACCTCATAGCCCTTTACCTGGCTATGCATCTGTACCTGCATGGTTAGTATGCACAATCATCATGGGGTATCAGGAGAATTATACTATCAACATAGGGCAACATTGATGATTACATGCTTTATCAATCATGCCTCAACTTGTGACCACAGGCATAGGTCATATCATCAAGCAAAGCATCTTATATGTTTACCATTTACTCAACATTATACAAATGATTCAAGATGATCATAAGCAGATATAGTATCATGTCAAAATACATAGATGTGAGCTACCATCTTAGCATATCAAAGATCATGAATTAGTATATCGGTTTTCCATAAGGGACAAGGCCCTCACTAAAAGCGTCCACTATCCTCACCAAAGAAGGTATCGGGCATGGTACTCTCCCCTATCTCCCAACACTACAAAATGCATAACGGTGAGCATCTAGTGAGTTGCGTGCAACGCTGTGTTGTGCACGGCGCGTTATGCATCAGGGACCCATGCATGCCGTGCAGCCACGCATATCGTGCACCTCAAGACGGGCAACACTGCGTCAGGTAACAAGGGTACAATGGCCATGAAGCCTATCGGGAAACTGAGCCTATGGGTGTGTCTCTCATCAGGTGCAACAGGCATCTATAAGCAACATCTTGGGGATACTAGGTTACGCTCTGTCGGGCATCGCCACAATGACATGGCACTCGACACTGAGCTAGCCACAACTCCATAACATCGAAGGTATGACGACCACTAGGCTACCACCCCATGTCAGGTATATCGGGCAGCAAGGACCTGTTGCGTGACGTCCGACACACAAAGGTTAACAACCAGCAGCCTGACGCCCGACACAACCCCACAACTAGATAACAAGCTCCACACCTCAACGCGCAACGACCTCAAACCATCACATAGGCTAAGTGTATCAGGAAGGTTACTCATCAAGGTGTGATGCCTGACACACACAAAGCAGGGACCATGGGTGACGCCCGACACATCCACAACATGTGTCGTCCAAAGCTCAAGGTCAAGAGGAATATCGGGCATCACCTCCCCCAAGATCATAACGATCAAGATGCAACTCCACAAGATCGTCATCAACCTCGAACATAAGGGAACCAAAACCCAAATGGATAAAGAAGATGGCTCACCTCTCAACAACTAAGAGAGAGGGGTCTTTCACATCTCTTATCACCAATCAAGCAACACAAGGAACAACTCTAACAAGGTTTACAACCACCACAAAGCTCACCTTTCAAGTCCATGGTGAGAGAAGGGTGTTTCTCAAGCAACTAGAACACAAGCTCACCTCTCAACTTAAACGAGAGAGGGGTATTGCCCATATTACTAGCACTCAAGCTCACTTCTCTAGAACAAGGAGAGAAAGGAGTGTTTCTCACCAAGAAACCCTAGAACATAGATTCAGCCAACAAGAGGCAACTAAGCAAGAAACTAAACTAGTAACATGAATAGCCGACATGATCATAAGCAACATACAAGAACATAGAATATGGTAATGTAGTTAGGGTTAGGAGTTATGTAACCCGCCTTAAGCAAGCTCCAAGCTCCTAGATCCACGCACCACCAAGGAAGAAGAGCAAGGCACTCTAGGGTTCATCCACCACTAGAGGAAGAAGGAGACTCCAAGAAGGATCGGCCACCAAGCTTGCAAAAGAAGAGAGGGTGTCGTGCATCAAGGAGAGGAAGACTAAGGAACTAAAGGGATCCTTAGCAAGGGAAAGGAAACACATATATAGAACGGGATGGAGGAGAAACCAAGGGAAGGTAAGGCAAGGTGTCACCCACCTAGGGACACTTGTCCATGATCATAGCTGCCACTCATAACATGTCCTAAACACATGTCCAAGGCCATTGCCACATGCAAGGATCAAGCACCAAGTGTCCACTAGTGGTGACACAAACGAGGTCAAAGAAGGTCAAAGGGGTCCATGGGTGACACACCCACACCATGGCCGACACAAACCCTGGGTGACACACCTAGGCCGACACAAGCATGCTCTTGCCCGATACAAGGTCCAAAGAAACAAAGGCAAGGCACCACAAAGCTCAACAAGCTCAACCATGCCCAAAGGAACTCAAGCAACGAGCCCAAACCTTCCTCTCAACACTAAAGGAAGAAAGGAGAGGGAGGAACACCTCACAAGGTGGCAAACATGCCCACAATCCCTAGACTTGGGTTAACTACAAGTAGCACCTCCAACTCTCAACAAAGCACCAACAACCCTAATCACCACTAAAGGTGATTAGCAAGCAACTAAGCATCAGGGTTAAGCAAAGCAAATAGGATAAACCCTAAATGGAGGTCAGGGTCCAGTAGTCTATGGCACATAAATGAGAAGCATATTTCTAGACTCCATAAAGATGGTTATCTTGACTCTTTTAGTTTTGAATTAATAAAGTTATGTGAATCCTTGATACTAGGCAAGATAACAAAATAACCATTCACTGGTAATAGTGAGAGGGCAAGTGACTCATTAGGAATCATACATACCAATACGTGTGGATATTTTAGTAGAAGCGACATAGATGGATATTAATACTTCATCATATTCACTGATCACTTCAATAGATATGATATGTGTATCTTATAAAACAGAAATGAAAATCTCTTCAAAATTTCAAGGATTCGTGAATGAAGTATTGAACCAACTAGGAAAGAATATTAAAGCACTACAACCTAGAAGAGGACAATATCTAGGCAAAAAGTTTAAGGCCCTTCAGAGTGACTTTAATATTGTATCATAGTCGGATCCACCTGAAACATCACAACATAATGACGTCAAAAAGAAGGAATTGCACCCTATTGGGGACATTTTCTTTAAATTTTTGTATTTACACCTAACTAAGTACCTTCCAAATTCATTCAAAAGACACCACATGAGATATGGAATGGAAAATATCCCAATGTGTCTTTTATGGAAGTTTTGGGATTTGATTCTTATGTCAAGAAACAAATCTGTGAAAAACTTGGACCAAAAATTGATATATGTTTCTTTGTATGATGCCCTAAGGAAAGTAAGGGTTATTACATTGGTATTCCATATGACAAAAGGTGTGAAGCCATAGAGGGATAAGAGTTTAGTAAATGGCTTGAGGTTATGAAATCTGAGATGAACTCCATGTAAACTACCAAAGAATGGATGTTAGTGGATGCACCTGAAGGGCTAAAACCGATATCTGCAAACGGGTCTTCAAGAAGAAGATTGACATGTATGGTAATGTACATACCTATAAAGGAAGATTGGTTGCATAAGGTTTTAGAAATGTTCAAGGAGTTGATAATGATGAAGCTTTATCACATGTTGGCATGGTTAAATCCATCAACATCATGTCTAAAATTGCATTTTATCATGACTATGAGATTTCACCATTGGACATTAAAATATCTTTCCTTAATGGGAACCCTCTAGAGAGTGTATACATGACACAATTTGAAGGTTTTATTGCTCCAAATGAAGAAAATAAAGTTTGTAAGATACAATATACAATCTATGGATTGAAGCAAGCACAAAGAATATGGAACCATAATATTGAGAAGATAACCAAAGAGTTTGGATTTATAAAAAAATGAATATGAACCTTTTGTTTACAAGAAGGTTAGTGGGAGAATAATTTATATTTATCATAATGTATATAGATGATATACTATTGAAGGAAAATTACATACCTACTCTACATCTAGTTATTACATGGTTACAATATACCTTCTCCATAAAGGACTTAGGCAAAGAATCTAACATTTGAGACTTAAGATCAATATAGATAAATATATAAGTCTTCTTTTCCTAAGACAAAGTACATGCATTATCAAGGTGATGAAAAGGTTCAACATGCATGATTATAAGATAGGTAACTTACCCATGTTCCATGGAATAAGTATCTTAAAGCCCCAATGTCCTAGATTTTGGAAGAGTGAGCACACACATGTAGGATTCCATATACATCTACAACTGGATCTACCATGTATGTAATGTTATATATATGACCATATGTCTCGTTATGATGAGTAGATATCGGTCAGGTTCTAGTGAAGGTCATTGGATTGATGTGAAGAATATCTTAAAGTACTTGAGAAGAACTATGGATCAAATATGTATATACATAGCTGAGGAAGAGTTTGTGACAAAGGGTTGCACTGATGCAAACTTTGAAACTGATAAGGACAATTACCAATTGCAATCAAGATTTGTGTTTTGACTAAAAGGAAAATCTATAAGCTAGAAGAGTTCCAAGCAAGAGATGTTGGCCAATTCTAAAATATAAGTTGAATACAATGCCACATCCAAGGCAATAAAGTAAGAAATATGGATCAAGAATTTCACTCATGAACTTGGGGTTGTTCAAAACCATTGAGAACAAGTAGAGCTTTTGTGTGACAATAATCGAGACATTGCACATGCTAAGTAATGTAGATTGCATTAGAATTCCAAGAACATACTACAACAATATCATCTCATACAAGAGACCTTTCATGAAGGAGACGTAAATATTTGTAGAGTACCAACATAAATCAATATAGACGATCCCTTAAGAAACATATTTTTATAGAAGAAGAATGATTTTCATGTTTGATAACTTGGAATTTGATTCGTGATTTGGTTACTCTAGTTCAAGTGGGAGAATGTTGGTTGGATGCCTTGAGATTCATCATATGATGATTCTAATAGGGATACATTTTATATTATTTGATCATTAATAAAGTATATTCCACTTATTATGTTTATTTTAGTGTTGAGATAATGAATAAATATAATAATGCCCTACATATATAATTACTCAATGATATATGGTTTGATTTGAGGACTTGAATATTTATGAGTATTCATTCTTGTTATGTCCCTAGTCAATTATTATTTTGGATATTATAGAAAGAAATAATACATAAGACTAATGTATATGCTAAGTTATGACTATGTCTATTTATTAATGATATTAGATATCAACTCAAATATATGGATACATGTGAGACAGTTGTACATGGCAAACCCACTTTAAGATTGACACATGGAATCCATTTCATGACAGCTAGAGTCATATCTCAATATGATAGTGGTGAGTGTGATCCTTAGACCAAAAGTCACTACATCAATCACATGTTGTTATGTGTACTTAAATAAGAGCCCAATGTGACTTTGAATAAGAGTTGCCATACATGTGGTGATTGGATATGTTGTGACACTTGTGGATCATTGTGAGTGATATGGATGGACTTTTTCTTTCCATTGGAATGATATATTGGCCACTTGATAAGTGAGACTATGAAATGCATGGTCATGATCATGTGAGTCAACATATGATAGTGAGCTCATACAATCTCAGTATTGCACTTTAGCTCAAGGAAAATAGTTCAATGTTACGAGGATGAAAACTCCATGCATCAATTTTAATATAGATATCTGAGATCATACAAAGAGATTATACGGTCAGGGTAACATTGGTCACTTTACATGTTCAATTTGTTCATAACTTATTCCAATTACTTGGGCACCCATGTTGTTTTTCTAGAGATAAATATTTGCTTATGAGGTTTTGAACATCAATATCAATGTAATGTAGAACCTATGAGATCACACCCATACAGATTTCTAAGGGTTTTTATGTTGACAATAAAATTTATGATTAGAATCGTTATTGTGACATCCCCAGGTTTACCAAAACATAATATGATGTGTGACGTCTAAATTAAAATCCTCACCTCAGTGGAAATTCCAATTTAAACACCACACACTAGTCTAAGAAGAAAAAAATAGAGGAAGTCATGAGGAAACAACGGTAGCATATGTACATGAACAACAATAAAACCATACAACACATGTTCACCATTCAACATATAATTAGAAGATGATTTATTATAAATTAATATTACATACTGAATAGAAAACTTTTGCATAATGCATGTATTACCACTAAAGAATAGGATCTTAAGACAATAGGTCCACCTATACATCAGCTCCTCACACAAGTCTCAACTATCTTTGTTCTTCAAGAGAATATGTCTACAACCTAAACAAAAGATTACATGCGGTACAAGTCAACACAAAATTCAATAATATTGTACAAATTACGCCTACGTGTCTTTTTATATACCTCTCATTATTAAGACTTGGCAATAAGATAAAACTAATACTTGGTAGTAATAAAAAAATATAAGAAAAAACATATACTTGCAAAAAGATATTTATTACCAAAAGAGAACACATATTTTGGCACATTTTCCATTATATGCTCGTGCATCTGCCTACCAATGGGATAGATGCATTGAAGCCTTATGATCTTCTTACCTAAGAGATAGATCATTTTACATATAATATGCTTGCCAAAGAGATAGATCACTCACTAGCACTATGCTTACCAAAGAGATATAGTGTTTTCATATAATGGAACATATATATATGTTTCATGTGTTCATAGCCATAAGTATGGAAAATCAAGCAAGATATCATACAAGAACAATCATTTCATCCAATATCATATGCCAAGTATTTGTGCACACATAATACACCATACTGAATAGTAGGCCAAGTAAGAGGTAAGGGCGTACCTTGAAGAAGGACAAACCTAATCATCAAATATCCCTCATGTCAACTATAACTTTGGTCAAACCTTGATCAAGACAAGATCATGCATCACCATCAGGTTCTCATCATCTCAACCCTAGATATTTGTTTTAATTTCAAGGTTGTTTAGTTTCAAGTTGTATAATGAGCAAATATCAGGCTTTTCTATTGTTCATGGTCTAATACCACATGTGATGTCCCTGAGTTTTCTAAAACATAATCTAATGTGTGACGTCCAAAATGAAACCTCACCACAATGAGAATCCCAATTTAAACACCCCACACTACAAGTAGTGGCTCATAGAATAGCTCATGATGTGAAGAGGAGAACCACTCAGATGCCAACTTCCCTCAAGGCACGACTTAGGCGAGCGTTGGTGGGGATGGTCATGACGTCAACTGCTCCAATTCCTTGCTCTAACCGCAAGGTTGGAGAAAACTAGATAGTCATCGATTTTCATCCAAGGGCCGAGATTAGATATCTAACAAGGGTGATCTGTGGCTCAATAGTTGGAGCCTGGAGGTGAGGCGTGACACCCAACTACATCCAGGCGTTATTCTAGAAATGTATTAATTAGCCTCAAATTATATAGATCAAGCACAAATCATTTACCAACTTCAAGTCTTCACATCATCTTGTAACATACAAATACCTCAAATTTTTGGTCATATCTTCCTCACCCCTCAACATAGGATCTATTATATCATATACATCTTAAAAGAAATTTCATCCTCCAAATTAAGTCATCATCTAACTCTAAACAAAAACTAATAGGTCTTCATCTAACCTTTAGGGCACCAATCTAAGCGATACCTATCCACAAACATAAGCTCCATAACTATATCATATATTTCTAGGAAAGTTCAAGAGAATCTAGGGTTAACCATCCCTTCATAAAAATGGTTGGAACAAGGGTTTTAGAACACTGGTTATGTCATGACATACTTAATATTTTAGGATTTACATCCTAATTTTGCCCAAGCATTAAGGGCTCCATCAATACATTTATCATATTCATAAAGATTCAATTATAATTATCCCACTTTATTCATCTACATAATATTAGTGTGTCATCATAATCTCATTGTGATGATTTTCAAACTATGCAACATATTTACTAAGCACCACCATTAACACATCATTAACTGTCATTAATATGATCTTATTTCACTTGCATATTTGGTTACAAACTTTATTAGTGACTTCATCACTTGGTTAACCAAACTTATAATGTCAATGGTGTTCATGTATATAACTAACCATGTATTGATAGTGCATTATCAATTGTACTATGTTTTTCATTATATCATGTCTACATATCATTGATCAAACTTTGACCACAAACATTCAGATATTGCATCAAGTTTGTACTAAACAAACTTATATATGTGGCTCATCAAACATATATCTCAAAACTTTATCTAGTCCAATTGAGGTTCTCCCAACCCTTATCCTGAGGGTAGTGCCATGCTCAGTTTCTTTGAACTCACTCAACTCTATGAGTATCTCATACAAAAGCAAAAACTTTATCTTCCCTCTTTAGTCAAGGGTTCTAAGTATACCTCATTGGCACTGGTAGATAACATTACAATATCTAGACACAAACAAAAACCCAAGCATTATATGACATGGCATTCTCTTCACGGGTTCTCTACCCATGATATATTCTTACCCAACTATCTCTCTCATATACACCACTAGATTCCTCTGTGGGAAACCACCAACCCGAGTATGAAGCTTCACAAAAACTACAACACTTACCTCCTCTCAGATCTTGGGACTCTCTCTCCCTCACCCAAATGGTAGGTACGCATATTCTTATTCACATGCACACACACATATATAACTAGCCTCTCTCTGAATCTTGGGTTTGGCCCTCCCTAGGACATCTAGGGATCAAAAGACTATAGGAATCACAAATAGAGAAACTCAACTCAACTCAACTCGTTTACATCGAACCAATAGAACTCCAAGGGAGATCGACATGCCTGGAGTCACCTATGACGGCAATAGACTCCAAGGTGAAAGAGCTCAGGAATAAAAAGATTGAGATGGTAAAGGTTCTTTGAAAGAACCATTGTAAGGATGAAGCCACATGGGAGTTAAAGACAAACATGGAAAAGTCTCATCTCGAACTTTTTGTATGACTAGTCATATTTTGAGTACAAAATTCTTATAGGTGGGAAAGGATGTTATAACATGGTTTTTCACATGTGATTGTAAATATATTTGAATGAAAATATTGGACTGTTATGGACATATTAGAAAACTTGGAAAAAAAATTTATCTTGTTTTGAAAGTATGGGCATAAAGTGAAATTTCTCCTTTACAAATAGATTTCATGGTTTTAATGTTTTCAACAATCCATTAATAGGTATTAGAGAGAGCAAGAGAGAAAAATCCAATAATAAAAAAATGTTAAAAGAAATGGACAATTAGTATTTATAAAAGAGGAATTATGTGGAAATTTCTAGAAAGGATAAGTTGGAGGAAACTAAATAGTTTTGTTTGGCCTAATAGTGCACTCAATGAGAAAATACATTAAAATAGGATAGTTTACCAAGTTTGGTTGGGAAAAGGAACTCCCTAAAATGAATTAAATAAATCCTTTTCTTAAGGGTAAAGAAAAGGGTGTTTAACTTTTTTAGTTTTCCACCAAAACTTACCCACACTCATAATTAAGTATCAAAAACTTTCCTTTAAAGTTTGGGATTAATTATATAAAAGGAGAGAGATATATGAATTTAACTAGTTTTCCTAAAGTGAAAGGGATTACAAAGATATATTAATTGTCACAGTAATATTTGTATTTAGAAACTAACACTCACCCCCCATTATTGATCACACAGCCTGTTGGTCATTGAATCATATATGGGATGATTTATAGTTGTCTACCTTGTAAAGGAAAAGGAAACCAAGAACAGGTGGTTCCATTCTATTTCTTGATTTTCTCTCTCTTTGATTTGTATGCATAGCTATAAATCCCTCTAATGGATATAGAGGACGATGAAAAGTCTAGAAACCCTTGGTTTTATCTCCTATGGAACGATATTAAGGATTTCCCTAAATTAGAGACCCCTTGTCGGCCAACCCTCCATAGCCAAGTCTATTTAAGGGCCATCGATCCCCCTTCCAATCACCAAAGCTTTCATGAGACTTGTTGGACTCTCAACCTCTGGCCCTACCTCCAACTCCATAGCCAGACCTACTATTTCCTCTCTTCTTCTCCTAGTGCTCTATAATAGAGTTAAGTCATGGTTCACCATGACCAGGCCTCCTTAGATCAATCGAAGACCACTAATGCATTTATCGAAGAAAGATAAAGGGAACTACATCCTCTCTCACTTCTCAGAGCCTTGACACCTAGAGCCAACCCCCAGATGACTCGATTGAGTACGAGTACATACCTATAATGAGGTAGCATAAGGTCGAGTGGGAAAAGAATTTCTTGTCCCATAGCATCTTTTATAAGGTAAGGGTCACAATCATCCATTCCCCTCTTTTCCAAACCCATCTGTGCTAGTGTGGGATGCCAGGTTGGTATGAGCCTATAGGCTCAGACCCGACCCCCGGGTGACTTCACTTGTTAGCATAATTTGGTATAAGCAGACATGTCATTTTATGATTAGTTAGATAAGTCAATCTCAAAATAATTGTAATAATTAATTTGTAACTCAATGGATACAAATTATATATGACTGTTGATCAGAAAAATATGAGGAATCCACTAAAATTGGTTCCATTACCTTATTTTATCTTGGATATCAAAAGTGATCAATGATACTAACTTTAATGTAATAAATGCATGAAAACCCTAATGTTATAGTTTTGATGGTTATGACTTGTTCAAATGAACATAATAGATAAAGTCTAATGTTTTTGGATAAAAAGGGACCTCTTGGTCTAATATAAGTCAAATAACTCACACGTTGCCAAAATTAGGGTCTGTTATTTAAAAAGGATTAAATATGATAGTTAGGGTTTGGGAAGCCTAACCCTAATGAAATCCTAATTGGACCTCAAAACTCCAACTTGGATCCTAGTCAGTCTTAATGATAGATTGTGGATAAAATAATAGTACTTGGGTGTTATGCATTGATTTAAAAGTGATTACTTGGTTAATTACAAATTCTCTTGTTTACTTGTACTTTAAGTCATATATGAGAAAGGTATGTGGCTACGCTAGCTTAAGACTACTTGCCTTATTGACTTCTAAGGTTTTCCAAAGTTTCCCGATTGGGTTGCAATTAAACTGTTGGTTGTTTATTTAATTCCTACAATCTATAAGGCCCCTATGCATATCACACTGTATAATCATAATGCGCTCAACTATACAATCTCTAGTAGATTGATGATGTATCTGGGATGTATGAAGTGTCACTGTGATGATGGGTGATCAAGTCGGGATAGGAAGATCACCAATAGACCAAGACAAGATAGGATGGTCATTATTAGGCCAAGCCAATAAAGGAAGGTCATATAAAACCTAACCCAGTAATAGGAAGGTTATGAGAAGTCCATTGTAGGTACAAAACCCTACTGATAGGGTATCACACAAAGGATACTCTGGTGAGAGGGTATACCATGAAGATTGGGTAATTGATCGTTGAAAAGTTAGAAAGAAGATGCATGATCAATTATGTAAAGATAATTGTTTCTATGGTTGTTTATGTTGTTATACCTGCATGAAAATACTTTATTTTCCCCACATACTCAATAAATCTCAATGTACTGACCACATTTTTGTTTCACGCCATTTTAGGTTACACCAATAAATGATGATAGTGGACATCCAAATAGGAAGGCACCAAAATAAAAGATATAAAGTTATTTTGATTGATTTTGATAGTTAGATTTATTTCTTGTTGCAAATAATAGTTTCCTATTTCATGTAACTCCCTTGAGGAGATGTCATCTTCATATTGTTACAAAACTCTTTTCCATTCAATGAAAATTTTAAACTATTATTAGTTATTTGCTAAAACATGATCCTATATTTACGATAATGGCCTTTTCCCTCTTAGTACACCTTAATTTGGTATAGCAGGGGGAGGGGTCATTACAAGATCTCTCAATAGTATGTTGCTTTTTATTACAAGATTATATTGATTTGTATATATTTTGGTGTATGATTTTCTATCTAGATTATATTGATTTGTTTGTGATTTTCCAAATAGTCAGAATTTTTTGTTTGTATTCTGATCTTCATTACTTTAAAATGTATCTATATTTCAACTTTTCCTTTCTTTCCATTCTTGGATTGTGCCCCTTCTTGGACATTTGCCATTATTTATAGATGTCATGTAATTTTGAACCTATGATTTTTGGTCAATTTTATCTTTGGACTCAGGGATAATTCTATTATGATGTTTTGAACATGTGACTTTTTTTCAATTTTATTTTGAACATGTGGGTTTTCAAAAAAGTATTTTTTTAATGGTTTGGTTACTCTAGATTTTGAAAATACCTTCATGTTTCACATTTGGCATGTGAGTCATGATGATTTTTCTGAGGCTTCACTTATATTGTGTTTCTTTCTTGTTTCTAGATTGGATTGTTCTGGTTTTACCCATCGATTCAAAACACCACTTCCATGTCATGTTTTCCTAATTTAGTGTCATATTCTTCTTGTTTCACTTTTGGCTTATGAGTCTTGATGATTTTCCTCAGGCTCAGCTTAAATTGTGCCTTTTTGTTTCTAGATTGGACTATTTTGATTTTTCCCACAGATTGGAAACACCACTTCCATGCCACATTTCCAAAAAAAATGTCATATTATTCTTGTCTCACATTTGGCATGTGAGTCC
Source organism: Alisma plantago-aquatica (assembly GCA_963693085.1). Classification (NCBI taxonomy): domain Eukaryota; kingdom Viridiplantae; phylum Streptophyta; class Magnoliopsida; order Alismatales; family Alismataceae; genus Alisma; species Alisma plantago-aquatica. Next base: position 842,829,854 of record OY856413.1, read on the forward strand.
TAATGATTTTCCCCATATCAACCTAAATTTTGTTTCTTTTTTATCTCTGGATTGGAACATTCAAGTTTACTCCCATGGATTTGAACCACCATTTCCATGCCACATTTTTCCAAATTTCTATCTTATTCTTCTTGTTTCCCATTTTTCCTATGAGTCCTAATGATTTTCTACATGCTCTGCTTTATTTTTGTTTCTTTTTTACTTCTGGATTGGACTGTTATGTTTTTCTAATGGATTTGAACCGTCACTTCCATGCCACATTTTACTAAATTGAAAGATGACCACTTAATTTTATTACAAATTCTATTGATTTGTGCCTAGTTTTGTGGTCGATTTTGTGTCATATTATACTTATTTGTGTATGTTTTACCAAATGGAAGACCTGTTGGAGTAAATACTACAAGATTATATTGATTTGTGTCTAATTTTCTATTTGATATTCCAAATGGTCGGAATTTGTTGCTAATGTAATTTTTGGTCAGTAGGAAAGGGTATATGAAGCATATTTAAGTGTTTTTTTATTGCACTTTGAGGATTTTCGATTATGACTACATGTAGTTATTATGCCAAAATGTTGTCTCAGGATCAAACTGATCTATTGGTTTAAATATACCATGTTCCGTATGAATACATGCAATTTTATGTTCAACTTTTAAATGTGTTTTTTGTTTCTGGATTGCATTTTGATGATTTTTCATGACACATTTTCCTATATTTGTGTCATATTCTTCTTGTATTTTTATTAGATCCCACTAAGACATTCATTGTACTCAATTTTCTGAAGATACATTTGTTATAGTTTTTTCCAGGGCTTAGTTTTTTTAGGACTTTGCCCATTGTTTATAGATGCCCTATAATATCTATGAGGGGAATTGTTCTGCTATTATTATTTTGAACATGTGGTTTTTTTCCAGTCTCATTTTCAACCTGCGGGATTTTACACATGCATGTTGCTTTGCTGTGAATTGGTTATTCTTAGTTTTTAATATACCTTCATGTTTGAAATTTTCAAACATGCATTTTGATTTCAAAGATGTTGTTTTCATTTCTTGGGTTTTTTTTAGATACTTCGGGTAGTTTGTCCAGATATACTTGTCATTTTGTATAGTTAAATTGTGTGATGTGGGGATTTGACGTTACCATGTGCAGAAATTTACAGATATAATGAATTAAGCTTCTTTTTCATATATAATGTTACGTTGGTTTTGTGCACAACAATAGGTTTTTGATTAAATGATGAGAACCCTATTGAAGTAAATATTATGAGATTATACTGATTTGTGTCTAATTTGTGTCAGACTTTCTACTTTTTTCTTATTAAATTATTGCTTAGTACAAAAGGGAGTATGAAGCATATTTAGATGTTTTTTTTTGTTTCTAGGTTACACTTTGATGATTTTTCAGTCTTAATACATATAGTTATTATGATGAAAATGTTGTGTCCAGATTGAACTTATCCATTGCTTCAAATATACCTTATTTGATCTGAATACATATAGTACTTGCGTTTTTTTTCAAGGATTCCCTTGTGATAATTTTTGACATGGATTTGAACCACCACTTATTTTCTGGCCATAATTTCTTGAATTCTGGTGCTAGTTATATTTGAGCAAGGGACAGTAATGTTTGACAAATTTGTGTATTTTGAACTTAGGTAAACCTAACCCAAATATATGGATTTGTGCCCCATGTATTTGTCAAAATTTTTGTTGACTATCCCATGGCCACTAATAGTTTTCACATTAGTATCCATTCCTCGTACTCTTGGACTTGGATGAATTGTAGACTACTTTCTATTTCAATAGAAATTGCAAACATGTGATGTTTCATAAGGATTTGAACCAAGAAGTATGCCAACCCATGGCTCAGATTCAGAATTTTACATATCCATAACAGGGTTCAATTTCCATTTTGTCTAATACTAGCCCTTCATGGGTTTTAACCAACTACCTTTCTAGTTAGAGCACACACCAGGTTGAAAGGAGTAAGCATTTAGTGAATTTATGCATAATTTGTATTAACATCAAAATTGTGTTCTATGTTGTTTCTGTATTATTTATTCCACTTTTTAATTGTCATATCATGTTTGCATGTTTGTTTTAGTGGAATTTTTCTTTTAATGAACTCAGTGTGGGATGCCTTTTCCATATATATGAAGATGGATATGTACAATGCTTAGAGAAAGAAAAAGAATGCCTAAAAAGCAAGTAACTGGATTAAAGAGAAAATAGAAAAAAAAACTAAGCTATCTGTACAACCTAGTAGTATCTATGCAGATTTTGAGCCATATATCTTCGAGTAGTTTTCTAAAAGTTCCAAAAATGCAAAAGTTCCTTTCCGAACAAATATTAAAGACAATGGAAATGGCAGCGAATTTCTTTTGACCTTCAAGACTGAGAAAATCCTAAAGATCCCTAGGACAACAGCCAAACTCCAAATACAACATTCTCTAGATGCAAGAACTAAACGAACAACTAAACAAGAGATGATCCTCATTTTCCTCCTCCATCTTACACAGGATACATATGGACGGAATGTGGAATCCAATCTTCTTAAGATAATTGATGGTAGGTAGTTTGTGAAGATAGCATTTCCAGATGAAGATAACATAACACATAGGGAGTTTCTTATCCCAAACCCACTTAGACCAAACAACTTTAGGATTCCTCCTTATGATCATATCCTAGCCATCCCTCAGCCTTAGCAACTTCCTTCCTTTAAACAACAAATGATCAACCTCATTACAGTTAACTGGAAGATTGTACAAAATTCCCTCAACAGCTTTTCCCCCTCGTACCTCTGAAATACTCCACTTCCCATTACTTAAACAACTATTAATCTTACAGTTGAGACCAAACCCAAATTTGTATACCAATTGATTATCGCATACATCTAACAAAGTTTTCTTGTTAGGAAGCCAAGGGTCCTTCCATAATAGAAACCTTTCACCATTACCAACAGAAAAATTGATATAAGATTTGAGAGTATTCCTGCATTTCAATAGATTTCTCCATAACCATGAGGAGTTCGACTTGGCCTCAATAAACCACATTGACTCCTCATGAATATACCTTTCATTCATTCACTTCACCCACAACACTTCCTTATTAGTGGCAATGTCCTACAAATTCTTTAACACCCCTTCTTTGGATAGCTCTTCCACTGAACAAACACCAAGCCCACCTTCATCCTTAGGTTTACACATAGAATCCCAAGAAATAGAATGGATATGCTTAAGTTATTCAGTATCATTCCAGAGAAAAATTTTCATAATCCTTTGAATATTCAAGATCACAGCCTTAGGAAGAGGAAAGGCAAACAACCAAAATATATGATACGAAGATAACATAGAGACGATTAACTCAACCCTACCTGCAAAGGATAAAAGTCTTCTCTTCCAAGAATCCAACCTCCTTTTCATCTTGACAATAATGGGAGCACACATAGATTTTGTAGGACTCCCTGTAAATAAGGGAACGCCAAGATACTTTACCGATAGGGTACAACACTCAATGTTCAGAATAGAAGATAAATCTTTAGAGTTTAAGACACTTTTGCTAACAAAGAGATGACTCTTATCAATATTGAGCTGAATTCCTGACACCTTACCAAAAGTAGGGAGGATATCCGTAATAGCCCTAGCATTGTGTTCATCAGCCTTAGTAAAGAATAAGAGATCATCAACAAAAAAATATGGGATACCCCAAAAACATCAGAAGTGTGTAGAGGCACAAACTATTTTTTCCTGATAGCACCAGTAGTTATAATAGATAAATCCTGCATAGATAAGACAAATAGATATGGGGCTAAGGGATCCCCTTGTCTCATGCCATTAGACACTCCAAAAGGACTGGAAGGAGACCCATTAATAAGAACCTAGAAGGTAGCAGTACTGAAACAAACTTGGATCCAAGAAATCCAACAGCTAGGGAATCCCATCTTTTGCAAAATGAAAAGGATATAGTCTCTCCTCACTATGTCGTAGGCTTTAGACAGATCATCCTTGACACACATTTTGCAAGGACCATTCATGTTATGAAAAGAACTGAGCAATTCATTTGCCAAAAGAATAGCATCAGTGATAGATCTTCCTTTTAAAAAGCAACTTGACTCTTATCAATCAAGCTTGGCAACACAGAGCTCAACCGGTTAGCCATGATCTTGGTGATGATTTTAAACATCACATTACAAAGAGATATAGGATGAAAGTCCTTAAGATTAGAAGCTCCAGGTATCTTAGGAATAAGCATGATAAAATATTTATTGCACTCCCTTAAAAGCTTACCAGACTCAACGAAATTGAGAATAGCTTTCATGATATCCTCCTCAATAACAGACCAACAAGTTTTGAAGAACATGGAGTTAAAACCACCAGGGCCTGGTGCCATGTCACTATTCATCATCTTGACAACAGATTCAACCTCCTCTCTAGTGACCAATTTGTTATGACTAACGAAATGAGCCTTAGAAATAGTAGGAAATTCCCACAAACGAAGAAGAGTTGAAAATGTTAGATTAATAGGACACAATATGCTTGCTAATATCATCTGGATCCTTCAATGTAGAAACATCCATATCTAAAGTATATATACTATTATAGATTCTTCTATTTTTTAGAGTAGTATAAAAGAAAGGAGTATTCCTATCACCTTCACACAACCACCGTACCCTGACTTTTTGTCTAATAAAGCATTCCTCCTCATAAATGGCCTTCAGAGCTAGCCTCCTTTCTTCAATAAGTCTCAACTATAACTCATTATCACATGGATGAGAATCAACTTCCTTTTACAGAGAAATAGCCTTAAATTCCACTCCCTAGTCTTCTCAGAGATATTCCCTACAACTTTTTTATTCCACTTTAGGAGATCATCTTTAACTGCATGAAGTTTTGTATACACTTTAATCATAGGATCTCCCTCAGGATTCACACTACTCCAGGCATCCCTAACCACATTCAGAAAATTGTCCTGACTAACCCAAGCATTAGTAAATCCAAATGGTGCAACTCTCCTTTTACATTGAAATATATGCAATAACTGGAGACAATGATCGCTCTTCAGATTATGAATCATTTCACCCCAAACAGAGGGAAAGGTACTCAAGAACTCCAAATTTATGAAGAGCCTATAAATTTTTGAGAAAGTGCTAATGCCTTTCTTGCTCCTACTGTCCCATGTAAAAAAATACTTGTTATTAACAATCTCCAGTAGACTAGTAGTAGCTAAAGATTCATTGAAATCCTCCATGCTTCTAAGAGAAGGGGGATGTTTACCACTTTTTCATTTCTAAATCTCACTGCATTAAAGTCACCTAAGATACACCAAGGATATCGAATACAAAGGCTAATGTCATTCAGGGACTTCCATAAAAGTGATCAATCAACATCACCATTAGCACCATACATAGAAGATAGATGAAAGCTTAGATCATCTACAGAAAGCTTACATTGCAAGCTTTGTTCATTAACCAAGATAATACTAATAGAGATAGAAGGATCCACCTACATTAATATAATACAAGTGTAAGAATAGAAGTCAGAATTAGAGATGAACTTTGCTCCTGACCATATCAAATCCACCATACCTAGGACATCCTCCTTCTTTGATTTGGATTCAAGCACAACTACAATCTCTGCCTTTAACCTGCTAATTTCCTTAGGAATATGAGGGATTTTACTATGGGCTCCCCTCACATTCCAAGCAAGAATAGATAGTAGCCTAACCATTAGTAAGAAGATTAATTTCATCCCCATTCGATCCCACCACACTTTCCCCTTCACTGAAATTAGCTAGTAATGAGAATTTGTTTGGAGAGAGTTGAATGTTCCTTATAGAGGAAATAGACTTCAGAATAACTTTACGAATGGACTTTTACTTCCTTCCTTGTACCTCCTAAATTGGTGATGGAATAGGAGTAACAATAGGAGAAGTAGATTTTTCCTTCTATCCTTCTACATTTTCATTAACTATATCATAAGTATCAATGTCTTTATCAGGAATCTAAAAGCCATCACTCACAACATCGTTTGAACTAGAAATCTCTTCAACAACATCACTAAACACTTCAAGTTCATACAAACCAGTATCTGTAACTATTGTCTTCGGAATCCACACTGACTTATTCTTCACCTTATACATAGGAGCAACAACCTTCTATGATTTGGTTTCATAAAGCTTTGATTCATGTCCAAAATTCTTGCAGGAGAGACATCGCACTGGTTCCCATTCATACTCAAAAGAAATTTTATCATGTTGACCATCTTCACACTAGATGTCTAGATCCTTGGGGAAAGAGAAATATACCAGAATTAGTATTTGCATTCTCGCATACTCAAACCTACTGAATTCAACAGTGAACTTATCCACTTTCATCGGTTTGCCAAGAAATGATCCAATCATGTTGAACATTTCATCATCCCATAGTTCAATCGATAAATCATAGATCTTCAACTAGAAAGGTATCTCTGAGAGTTTTAGCTTCTCCATCAGATCCCCCTCTCCCATTTCTTCACAATCAAAGGCTTTCCATCTACAAACCAAGGACCCCCTCTGTTGGTATTGTAAGATCCTCGTCATTTGAAAACATAATCAAGAAGAACCCATTGCCTCTAGACCTCACTTCCAGAGACCCCTTCACATTCCATATCTTAGAAAAATGTCAAACTAGAGTAGGCCAATGCGGATTCAATCAAACTACATAGCCACCAGCAGTCCTACTCAACCTCTTAACATTTCTTTCAACAATGCTCTTCGGATAGAGAAGCTTTCCCTCCACTAAATCCATGTTCATATTAGAAATTTAACCTGGAGCTTTCTCCAAAGAGCTAGAGACCAGATATGACCACGATCTAATTTCCTTCATAACCTAAACCATTGAAGGTACCTTCTGTCCAATGAATCCCCCTCCATTGCTATGCTTTTGAGGATCCTCCTTGTCAACCAGTGTAGAAGCTTTCTCAATTTTTTCTGAGGTAGACATTGAAGGGACTCCTCTTGAGATCACTAACGAATCATTCCCAATGACGCCATCGATTGTATTTCCAGTCAAGATCCCAGACATTCCTCCAGTCACACTCATCATCGGGTCGCTCGTCATCGGTCTCTCCTCCCAAAAGAATTGCTTTATCATCCCAAAATTTGGATGTCAATCAGATTTTTCATCAACACAATTTCAATATATTGTAACATCATTGCTAGTATGGCTTGTCAAGACATGAGGCTATATTTTGTATGGTTGAGGGAGTCCAATGAGACTCTAGTATCTGTATTGAGATGTAAGTATGACATTGGTAGATGTATAGAAGTCTAGTTTACTCGAGAGGCTTGGAGGGAGACACTTCAGTATTTGAAAAATAGGGTGGGGAGGGTTGACATGACATTAAATTAGGTCAAAACTCGATGGAAAAACCTCAAGAAAGAACTAGTTGAGTTGAAGAGTTTGACCAACCTTAGTGGTGTTGGGTGGGATGAGACAAGGCACACACCCTTACTGCCAGACACCCAGGATTAAAGGAATGCACTTATGATATGTAAAACAATACACCAACATACGATTCAAGTGCTACATCTAGATGTAATCTCCTAATTAACAATCTTGCGTAGTCAGAGAAACAAGGAGAAAGAAAATTTTCTTAACCACCTCATTTAACATTACCATGACAACTAATTGATGGGGATAAGAAACATTGCTAGAGGTCATAATGCAATGTCATCAACTGAAAGACACATGCCATTATATGTTGACAATTTTTGACTTAAATGCATCCAATACACCTCTCAATGGAAATATGTGAGACTTGTAGCTGACATGGGCTATTTTAGCATCAAAAACAAGGGAGACAATGTCAGGATGGATCACCAAAGTGGTGGGACAAGAACTCCTCCTAGTCACATGCCTAGGAAGAGAGTGGCATACACACTGAATGCTTTTCATTGTTTGATGAAGTGGTAAGAAAATTTACCTAGGTTTTGGAAAATGTGAATGATCTAGGCACTAGTATGGCCACCCATTCTGTGGAAAAGGAAGAGTATGCAAATATTTTGCAACATTTAAATGGAATTTCCTAAAACACCTTTATAGGTTATTACATCTATCATAATGTCATGGAGGAGGCCATAAAGCTCACTTTATACCTCGTCCTTTGCTAAACCCAGATAAACTTCTAGTATGCTTGCAAGATGTTTGTTGTAGGTCCTACATAGGTTTTCCTCTGACAAGGGTTCATGCCCAACAAATGACGCTAATGCAGTCATATTATTTGACACATAAATAGGGATTTCCTTTGACATTCAACACCACTACTAATATGCCATCCATGTGGCAGACGTTCATCGATGATGCCATAACAAGTGGCCATAATAGAGGCTTTGCACCATAGTGAAAGGTCTAGATCATATTAGTTAACCATGAAGTGTCCATTTCACCATATTGTATCTTTGAATCACACCTTAATTTTGTATGTTGTAATATTTAGTAAGGTTTTGTACATTGAACTACCCAGGTTTATATGTTGTAATATTGAGTAAGGTTTCAAACACTACCCTACCTAGGTTTTTTTGTGTTGTAGTAGTTCATAAGTTTGCGAGCATTAACCGACCTTGGTTTTTTATGTTGTCTTATTATGTTGTTCTCTTTTATATAAGCCTATTAATTGGTCTTCCACTTCTATATAAGCCTTTCCATCACATTAATTGTCAGCATCATGGTTGGTAACAATTATAGAGAAGTACCAGACTTGGTAACAAACTTTTTAGATATCATTTCTAAGACATAAAACTAGATTGTTGACTCAATATCATGTCTCATCATGAAGAAATTTAGAACATTTGTTGGAGAGTTAAGAAATCCAATACCTACATCTATCAGTATCAGGAGTGTCACCAACAGGTTTTAGAAATCATTAAAAAAATCAGTAGAGGGTGTATGTCTTTATAGAATGCAACCTCAAACTCTTCTAGCTCTCATGGCTAAGCTTGAGAGTCCTAGATTTTTACAAAGTATTAGGGGTGTTTCATCAGTGGAGGTTGTATGTTAATTCCTAGATGGTTGTCCATGGCCATACCAATCATGCTTTAGTAGAGGACCATCCATTACGATGAGACCATAAGACAAAAATGGAAGAGGTTTGTCCCTTGTGCTTAGAGTATGTTGTGTTACCCACCACATTAGAAATGACACACCATCACATCTTGGACAACCCAAGTTTCTTCACTTACTTCAGTAATAATCAACATAACATGTTATGATGCATTGAATATACTATTTGTTTATTTGAATTTGCTACTACGTTATCTTAGGATGCCATTGGGGAACTTGACGAGACACACATTCTTTTGTTGGTGAGAAGGGAAAAGTAGAACTATTACAGATAGAAGAAAGGGTTTGTCTCGGTGACTGTCGTGTGTGTTGTAGAATTTGACATGGAGTTTACACACATTCTAATGGGGAGGGAGGTTCTACAACATACATGAGGATCCTCCAAAAAGCAACGATCACCAGAACCTTCAAAGTAGTATGTAAGTAAGACATGGTGGATGTAGTTGAAGTAAAAGTGTCACATGATTTCTGGTATACATAGATTTTCCTGCAATGGATAATGGACTTCTCGCATGTTTGTGTTTCCTCCCCTATAATGCAAGAGTATACATGGATTTCATTGTTGTTTCTACTGGAGGATTCAAAGATAACAACCCCCACAGACCGTATTTTACATGTGGGTGGGGCCAGGTTCAAGCTAGATGTCTTATGATTTTTCCTATGCAATGAGTTCAATAGAATGTGATCACTTTAGTTGTGATTGGGGATGCAATGATAAAAAAACTTCTTTTGCATGTAATAAACGCATGCAATAGTCTACTTCTTGCATTTTTATCTGCTCCACTAGATATACAACAATAGGCTAATATAATAAATAAGTACTATTAGGAGGAGACAAGACTATCTTTGGACATGATTGCTCCTCCCTATAGAGAGTGGTTCCTCAAAGGATGAGGAAGGATATAGTATTTCATGGAAGTAATGTACTTATAACGTCATTCTTATGGTTTGAACTACCTTCGACTACTAAATCCATAAACTTGTTACTTATGGAGGTTCAGAAACACAATACTACATTATTAATGAAGTTTATTCAGTCACATATCAATAAATACTTCATAAGTTTTGAGGTGTATGTGTTGTAATGTTGCAACATTGCATGTTGTTGGAGAAACACAATACTACATTATAAATGAAGTTTATTCAAACACACATCAATAAATACTTCATAAGTTCAGAGGTGTATGTGGTGTAATGTTGCAACATTGCATGTGAACAATAAGGATGAAGGGTTGTATGGCTTCAACATCCTCAGTGAAAGGTTAGGGAAAATGTATTATACTTGTTCGGTACAACAAGTTCTTTTTTTTAAGAAAATGGCAATTTACTCATCTTGTCACTAAGGGGTTTGAACATGTGAACTCTGGATCTTACAACATCAATTTTTACCACTCTGATGCCACTACATTGGCAACACATGAACTCTAACCTACCCGCAAATATATAAATTAAGTTATATGAATATCATGTGTTTCTTGTTAGTAATACATACCAAATACATTACAGGGTAAATTACTTTCACTGGCCAATTGATCTCTGCTCAAAAATGCAGTTTCCACATGTCAAGATTAAATTATTGAATGAGGAATGCAATATGGCATGAGGTCAAGAAATGATCTTGAAGGAAATTGTTGAAAACCATCATGACTCTAAAGATGATTACCAATTGTATCAATGTGAATAAGTGGAGGATACAAATTGCCTTTTGGAGATTCATCCACCTCCTATGATGTCATAGGCCAGTTGAGTTTGTACATATTAATGGATGAAATTTAGTTTATGTATATGGACCATGTTCATGTTGGTGTCGAAATTACAATATAAGTTGTTTGCATATTAGGTCTACCCATTTGTATTATTATATCATATATGCATGTTTGTGTAATGGAACCTCACGATTGTAATGTATTAGACACATTATTTGTAATATGACTAGACCAGACAAGAGGCCCCATGGTCTATGGCCTAGGGATGTTGATGAGGCTCTACTTGATGCATTAAGATGACAACATGATACAAGGAGATGTGTGGATGGACAATTTACTCATGGGGCTTGGATGAAGATGTTGTGTGAGTTGAAAAATAGGCTGGAGATGCCTTACGTTTTAATGGATAAGGTCAAAATTTGATGGAAGAACCTAAAGCTAGATTTTGTTAGACATAATCGCTTCATGGTGTCAGCTATTCACCCGCCACGCCTGTAGCAACAAACTGACCAACCAGGAAACCCTCAACCAAATGCTAACAACATCAATGATACATTTGGAGGAGTTGGCAGTCAAGGCAATGAACGAAATTCATTAATATCCCTACCTAATATTATGTAGTTGAAAATTAGTGCGTCAACATTATGATATACTTTACATTGTTTCTTTAATGCATTTATATCCGTATTTGAAAGAATGATTATCAACTTAGTATATGTAATGTGATGTAATATTAGTGTTTGTTCAACACTTTGATGTTGATGTCAAACATATTATATGCTAATGTGTGATACAATTTTATGTGCAGTTAGTTTTCATTGTTTGTTACAATATTGTTATAGATAAAAACTTCTATTTTACTTTTCAATTAAATATTTCATCTTCTAGATGCCACACTCTAGGAATGAAAAAATCGACTGGTCCAAAATAATTTGTTCTTGCAAACCATTCCCGTTCACCTTCTTCATGCCCTTAATCATCAGGTGTAAAAAACACAAGGATGTGGTTGGTCACCATGTTTGTCAATTTCCCTTGTTGTTTGGTTGGATAAAAGACTACGTCAATAAAGAGGAGAAGGAAGGAGTGGAGGAAGACTATGGGATCTTGTGCGATGAGTACAAAGAGGCCCTAAGGTGGGAAGACTACAATGGACCTACTTAGGATCATCATAAACCTTTTTCGCCACCTCAGACTGGTTAACGTAGTAGTTTGTTGACATCTTAGAGTGGTTATGGGTGTACCGATCTAGGAATCCACTATGAGCTACTGGAATGTTGAGAAGTTGTCTAAGGAGGCTTTTAGTAGAGAGAATCTTGACTTTCCTCCACATTGATCATGGTCAAGCCTTTGGAGGATAAAAGTTGTATGGTTCACCTTGGGCCGACGAGGAAGAGCCTATTTTGATTGCTAAATCACAAGAAGATGGTAACATGATGTAGATTGATTCTGTTTGGCAAACCAGATGCAGTTTGGTTTTCTAAACAAAAACAAACAGCATCATGGTATTGTCTTTACTAGATTCAGCAAATGGTAGAGGTTGTCCATTATTGGGCCATGATGAACCATATAAATCCTATCCCTAAAAGCCTTCCTTAGGATCAACAAGGAGGAAAAGACATGCTTCTATCTACCAAATGGATCCTTTGACATCTTTTGCTTGATGTGCTCACTCATGGATAATGTTGAGCTCACCATAACAACTTATAACATATTAAAACTCCAACCTTTCTGCATGAGGTCATTATCTAGTCGTCCTATGATCATTTTATGTTTACAAGTTTTAGTTTTTAAAGTAAGAAGTGTACACTTTATTTGTATGGAACAAGTCATTTTTTCTATGTGAATTACAATTATAATATGGTAATATCAAGTTTGTGTCCATTGTGTAGTTATAAGTTATTTAATAATATGTTGTACATCTACTAAATTATAAATGTTTGACATTGCTTGTTGTACATCTAGTAAATTATTGTTTGCATTTCGTGTTGCCCATCTAGCAGATTGAAACTTGTCCTCAATGGTTAGTTGAATCACAAACTTTGTTAACAAACACAAATATATTATTGGCATCGGTGTTTAGCAAACTATATTCCAATAATTTCTCAGTAAAATGAATCACTTTCAATGGGATGACGTGACAGAGGTTACACCGAGTGCAGTGTTAGGACGTCGTTACTACTTAGGATGAGTGTGGCCCTTTTCTACGTTAAGCTTGGCGTGATGTCCTTTGTGAATTCCATACATGACTGACATCAATATGAACATGTTTACAGTGGAGGCAAAAAAATGTTGAAAATTATAGATGCAGTTCCATGCCCAACGTCATACTTTGTCAGGCCTACAACAACAACCTGACTAAGCACGAAGCTATCAACCACATGCAACAATTTCTTATGATGGAGTTATAGTATTGAATGATTCTGCTAAAAGTGGAGTAACTACATCGTAAGATGTTGCTCGAGGCCATTTTGGTGAAGACAATGAGTGAATATTAGATTAATGACTACCTAAAATAATGTAATGGACCATGTGCAACTTAATTTCATAGTTGGAAAATGTGTTATGATTTTCTTTATGTAATGTTACATTAATGACCACCTAAAGTGATATAACGAACCTTATAAACCTTAATTTCTTAGTTTCAAATGTCTTATTATTTTCTTTATGTAATATTACGTATTGTTATTAATAGTTCTATAGTAGTATTTCATATCAATTATTTGGTATACACTTTTTTGTACAACAATACAAATTTCATGTATTATCTCAATTCATCAACAAAATAATATTTATTTTGAAATTTACATGTCACCAAAAGTAGTGATACTCATTTTGTACTCAAAATTAAAATAATCATAGTAATATCTATTTTTCTAAAATGCAAATTTTTTACTTTTTAGCAATTGTGTTATAAATTATTATCAAAATAGTTCCAGATTATAAGAAAATTTGAAACAGATCAGATCCTGACTAGGTTGCCAAATAGAAAGTAGTCTACAGACGGATCCTGACAAGGTTTGCTAAAATAAATCAGATTGAATCCTGACCGGATGACCATAACTAGATTGGGTTGCCAAATAGAACCAGACAAGATTTAGACCAGACTAATCCATATATTTTGACTTTCCCCAACTAACCTAGTCCTGACTATGAAATCCCAATTCCTACCCAAATAGGGGCAGAAAGATTTGGAGGGGTAATGGACAAAAAACTCTCTTTATTATGTGATTACTGCCATAAAAAGAAAAATCATGGCAATCAAAAGCAGATCTACCCTCATTACGTGACTTCTGCTAGACACGTGAGGTAAGTCATCATCTGAGTTTGTCAAATTTTGTGGAGTACTGACTCTCAGTATTGACACCCCAACCTCGGGAGGTGCAACACCAATTAAGCCATCAAATTGCATTATATTTGCATGTGGTACCAAAGAGACTCTCGAACTGTACTAGGTGAGAATAAACACAGTGCGATAAGGTGAATAGGCACAAGGTTTCATTTAATAAGCCACTCCCATTCTCTTCTATCTCTCCCCTAGCCATCTCCCTAGCCAATCAGGCGTCACGCCTTGGACGCCTCCTCCGCCATCGGCTGTCACAGTGGAAACAAAACCACGCCATCGTCAACATGCACACACCGCCTCATCAAACTTCATCATTGTGCCTAGCCCATCGTCATGCCCATGTTGCCTCTTCCGTCAAAATACTGACACCGAGTAACAACAACACACCACCACCATTGCCAAGTCTTCGCCCTTGCCCACACGGCCTCCTCTGCTGTCAACTATCACCATGGAAACAAACCAAGTTGTTGGCGTGTCCATGACGTCATTGCACCCACACCTCCATCGTTCCATGACGTCATCACACCCCACCACCTCTGTTGTTGTACCCCTATTTCCTCCATCTTGCCCGTACGCCACAATACCCATCGACGCCCCTACTATCCCACCAACTCCACCCATGTTGTCATTTTTATTCATCTTCAATTGCTAGTCAACCACTCAGACTTAGTATTATAATGTAGAAAAATTAGACATCCGTTGAGCGTATTTTGCTACTATGACATTTGTAAATGAGTTTTGATTTTGTTCCAAGTGGAAAAATGTGAGCATGTATATGTCATATGCAATTATATGGATTTATGCATAAATAATCTAAAATTAATAGAAAATAATAAATGACTATTGTGTCTTTCTATCACCATCACAAAACTTCCATGATTGTAAGCACTACTCATATTTATATTTGCTATTTTTGAGGATGCTTTTGGTTAGGGATGGAAAAACAAGACCCGACACGAATGACCCGACTCAAAGATGAAAATTTTAAATGGGTTAGGGTGTAGGGTTTTTTGACCCAACCCAAAATTGACCTGAACCCGAAGAACCTGAAATTAGTTTAGGGTTGGGTCTAGGTTTGGATTTTAGACCCAAATTGACCCGATCAACTCGAAATTTGCAATTATATATTCAAACAAAATTAGAATATTAAAATTTAAGACACCCAATGTCCTATTAAATTAGTAATCCATCAGTCTTGAAGTTTATTTTGAGAACATGATTTTGTATTGGTTTATATGATTTCTTATGTTACTTGTTTTATGAATCTATGTTTAAAACACTCAAACAAACTATCTCTCAATAACATTGAAAGTTTTCCACATTGAAATTTGTTTAATACAATTGGAAATTATTAATGATTAGATAAATCACTGCATTTAAAGAAAAATCTCTTGGTATTGGATTTGTGGGTCAGACCTGATAGACCTAAAATTATTACGAGTCGGGTTAGGGCCAAGGGATTCGACCCAAAAGTCCATCTTTTATAAGTTTAGGGTCTAGTAAAAAAGTGTTGACCTGAAATAAAATCTACTCAATTCAAACCCGATTGCCACCCCTACTTTTGGTAGTACAATAAATATTTTGTAATATACATGGAATATGCAGCAATATTTGAAGAGATGTGGCCATGCATTTTAATCAAAATGATCACTTATCATGTATAGAACTATGCATACTAAACAAAATATTGATATCAACATAATAAATAATATTTTTAATGCGACACGGATGCTAGTTTATTTTGAGTCTGATTGTTGATAATGTTTGGTATTGTCTTGAATAGATATAAGTGTTAGTTCTAGACTTAGCGTCAACAATGTGTAAAAATGTGACTTTAGGCGGGTGAGATAGATAGCAAAGAAGTGAAGTGAAAATGAAGAAAAAGAATTAAATTTGACATGCGTTATTTTATTTGTAGAGGAGGATAAATGCAACTGGTTCTAGTAGTGGTTGAGCAACATTATTGTCTTTATTACAACACCTGCATATATACAACCATGAAACCACACAATATATTTCTCACATTGAAGACGGTGACACACTGTGTTATATCTATTTTGGTATTGTGATGTTATACACTTAATATTGTCTTAAATATATTTAAGTAGTGATTTTTTTTTTGGAAGTAAGGTAAATATATTCCAAAGGTTGTAGAAAAGCTACCGGTTACAAAGACATGACATCTACATCAAAAAGGTCAGGGTGTACAAAAACCCATCCAACAACATATAGCAGGGTTATATACAAAATCCCCAGTATACTCTAGCCCTCATGGGCACCCCTTTAATGAGGTTTTTCTTTGCATGTATATGATGTGTGAGTTCAGCAGTAATCTTTTTCATCAGCTCACTTTCACAGCGAGAAGCACGAGAATGTGTTCTATTGTTTCTCTCCTCCCATATGTAGTAGCAAAAAGCAGTAAAGCACAGCCCACCAAACTGCAGGCTTCTCTTAGTGTTCAGATTCGCATTCATCCAAAGGATGACCTCCTCCAGATTGCTATTGTGATTTGGTCCCCAAGTGTTCTTCAAGCAAATAGTGGACCATACTAGCTTGACGTAGCTACAAGCAATGAACAAGTGCTTGTGATCTTCATTCTCTCTTTTGCACAAAGTGCAGGTGTTGTTCACTTGGATGCCCCAAGACAAGAGCCGATCCAAGGTAGGCAGCTTCCCCATCATTGCTCTGTACACAGTAGTACTCCATTTGGGGCAGTGGTTCACTCCCCAAATCACCTTAGCCCAACTAACGTCTGGCATATGTCCTCTGTTGATCCAAGGTTTGATATGTGTATTGACATAGCTCACCAAACCTTGACCACCAACAGCATACAGGTGCCCGACCTCGGCCCAGCTGCGGCATAGGTTCCTCCACACCCGAGAGGAATGTTGATCAGTGCCACTAGGAATAGATCCATACCTTACAGTCATCCACCGGGACCACACATTATCCCTATCAATGAGAAATATGTTGAGTCCCTTCAATTGACATTCAGTGATGATGTCAGCAGGCTTCTTTATGTTCAAAGCCCCTTTAGCGTACGGGCGAGCCATGACATCCCACGAGACCCCATGACCCTTACCACCCCATATGAATCTGCCTTTGATCTTCCTCATATCCTCAGCCACCCTACATGGAACATCGCACACCTCACCCCAAAACCTCACAAGGCTCTGCAAAACGGATCTAACCAGCACTAGCCTGCCTGCAAGCGCCAAGGTGCTGCTCCAACTGTCAACCTTCGACCTCAACCTATCTAAACAAGGATTGTAATCTTTTGAAAACCCCCTCCCTCCTGCTACAGGGGCCCCTAGGTATCTAGTAGGTAACCGACCACCTTCAACACCAAAGGCCACTTTCAATCTGCCCCTTCTGCAATCATAAGATTTTGAAAAGAATATTCTTGACTTGATGGCACTGATATACTACCTAGAAAGTTTATCGAAGATGTTCAAAACCTTCTTAAACTCCCTTAATCTTCTAGCATTCCCTACAGAGAAGAGCATAATATCATCCGCAAATATGAGGTGCAATTTCACCTTGGTCCCCCTGACAGTGAACGATTTGATGCGCCCATTTTCTTCAGCTGTCTTAATCATGTGTGTAAGCCCCTCCATCAGAATAGTGAACATGAGGGGGGAGAGAGGGTCCCCTTGTCGGAGTCCATTAGAAGCTTTTATCAACCCAACATGCCCCCCATTAATAAGGATCGAGAAAGACGGCGTTTGGACACATTGAATGATGATCTTTATCCACTGATCAACAAACCCCATATCTTTCATAATAGTCCAGAGAGTCTCCCACCTGACATAGTCATAAGCTTTCACAAGATCTATTTTCACACACACCTTTGAGTTACCTCTTCTCACATTGAACCCAGTGAGGAATTCAGTGGCAAGAAGAGTGCTATCCGCCATCCTCCGGCCTCTGATGAAGGCACTTTGTTCTTCAGATATAATATGCGGCAACACCATCTTGAGTCTACCTGAAAGGAGTTTAGCTATACATTTATACAGGACGTTGCAACAAGCAATGGGCATGAAGTCTGACATCTCCTTAGCATCATTTCTTTTAGGGATCAACTTGATGAACGTATGGAGTGATCATAGTCGATCATTATATGCAATTGTGAAGTGCATGGAAAATAATTTTTGAAATGGGACACACTGTTCTAGTTTATTGGGGGTCCATTTGTTGGTGGATTTTGTTACGACCTTGAA
Organism: Alisma plantago-aquatica; assembly: GCA_963693085.1. Classification (NCBI taxonomy): domain Eukaryota; kingdom Viridiplantae; phylum Streptophyta; class Magnoliopsida; order Alismatales; family Alismataceae; genus Alisma; species Alisma plantago-aquatica. The sequence goes on from OY856413.1 coordinate 842,848,219, forward strand.
CATATTGAAGTATCACTTTTGGACTTAGCTGTAAAATGTATAAAAATATGACTATGGTGGGTGAGACATTAAATACAACTGAGAAGTGGATAGAAAATGAAGAACAATACATTTTGAATTTTAAATGAGTTGTTTGTTTGAGGGAAAGTGAATAAATACAATTAGTTAAGTAATGGGTGGTGGGCGGCATAATCAAGTTTGTTGTAGCAGCTACATGAAAGTAGCAGACGCAGTAGTAAATTTTTCGTTTAGAAGGTTGTGTCGCACAATGCTAAAAGTGAATGACGCGCGACTTTTCAATATTGTAGATATTGGTGGAAGAGGTGTTTTACTAATAATTTTCCTTTTGTTATATCTAAGCCTATCATTGCTTATTGGGGAACGGATGAATTGAATTCCCCTGCAGTTCTTAAAAAAGAAGTAGCCATATCGCTCGTTGGTTTCCAACTTATTGAGTAGTAGGGTATGGAGAGAGTGATGTCTAATTGTGAGATCAAATATATGCATTGACTACTTCGTACTACTGTATCTAATCATGACATATAGTCAGCACGTCATGATGCATATGCATCGTTCAAGGTCACTCTTTTTGCGGAGCGATGATTTTCCGTGATACTTATTAGCTGATGTAACAATATGCATATGATCAGCTGTTTCCTTGGCATATCTGCACATGCGCAGAAAGGCCATCAAGACTCAGTTCTGACAAAAGTTGTGCAACGAATTAAACCGTCTGTCCAACGGCCGAAACACACGGTACAGTTGAGGAGCACATGAGTGCCGGACAAGTGCGGCCACGGCGCCTTCCCCACTCGCTGTCTTCACATCTCTCTACTTGGGAGGGGATGTGATGATGACGACGGAGCAGTTTGGGACGGATCCGATGGGTCTTGGGATTCCCTGCCCGCATTGATGTTGCATTTACCGCCCAACGCACCACCACGCATTTACGATCGAATTGAATGGAGTTACATCTTGGTTGGTTTGCCAGCGCCGGTCCCCAGACGCAGCCGGATAACTGTCTTTGGAAGCAGTAGGCACTAGGCAGCAACAAGCGGAAGACGGGAGATGGGGGTAACTGTCCTTTATATGGACGGATGCATTAAATATCTGACAGAGCTCCTATTGTTATGTTTCGAGGTTGGCATGTCGCTTTATCCCATCCTTGACCAACGAGAAATTAAGATTGACCGGCTTATGTTGTTTACACATTAACACATTAACACACCCTAGACGAGCTCAGCAGTTGTGTACGGTTAGCAAATTTTGGTTGGTAACGACATATGTTTCTTTCTACCAGCAACGCTTCGCGTTTCTTTAAAGTCTCGGGTTCCCACCCGTTTTTAGGGAAAATATATCTGCAGCATTTGCAGTTGTCTTTGTATTAATACTCATGCAAAGTTCATACAAAGTCCATGTAACAGTATGCCTCTCCACTCTTCTCTCCAGAGTATTAATCAGTGGCGGAACCAGAAAATTACACTAAGGGGGGCTGAAATCATATATGTGTACATTTAGCACAGAGGGGGGCTGAGCCAAAAATGTTGTCCCCATTGAGAATGGAACTTGCATCATTGGCTTTAAGAACCAAGCTATATACCACTCCAGCTAGTCCCATTCTTTAAAATTTATACGTAGTTAATGTATTTATTTATACTTTAAGCTATACTTAATACTAAAAAGATAACTATTTGTATTAGTTTTTTGGGGGGAGGGGGGGCTAAAGCCCCGGCAGCCTCCCCCTGGTTCCGCCCCTGGTATTAATACTCATGCAAAGTCCATGCAAAATGTATTAATTCATTTTTTCTCTTGTAATTATTCTCTCTCGTTCTAATCCACCCACCTGCAATCTCGTATTAGTACAGTACCTACGGAATCCAATAACAACATTGATCTGGAAGCATAAGTACAGTACCTACGAAATCCAGTAGTAACATTTGTCATCTGGACATAAGTACAGTACCTACGGAATCCATGCAAAATAAGTACAGTACCCACTTATTAATTCCAACTCAGTTTTTTCAAACATAAGTACTTACCAAATTATAAAACCAAGCATAAGTACAGTACTTAACAAATTACAAAATCAAGTATAATTATATAACTGATCTGGAAGCATAAGTACAGTACCTACGGAATCCAATAACAACATTTTTCGCTTGGACATAATTTTTTTACAAAAATGTAGTGCACATCTGGTCCATAATCAACTATAAAATGCATCTATAAGTATTGTACCCAATTATTAATTTTCAACCCAATTTATCAAATATAAGTCCAGTACCTCTCAAATTCATTTGTGAATGTATATGTATTTATTGTAGGTACAGTACTTACGTAATTTGCAGTGGGGATAAATATGCAATAGAATTTTTTTGTAAGCTATAGTGGATTGATATCTGCCATTTGCATGACTGTTGCATGGAGTAGGTGGCGAGATAATTATTTCATGCATCCTTTTTGTATGTAAAAACATGCAGAATCGCTGCTGCAGATATCCACTTAATTGTGCATGCGGCAGCAGAGGTTAGTGGGCGTGGTAGAGGGCTGGCGCAACAGCTGGTGGGAGCAGGAGTTGGTGAGTCCCGATGTCCGGGTAGGTGGCCGGGTATGTGGGGTGTTATGTGTAGAATTTTTCTTTCTTTAAGGGTGATGGTACATAGCCCCACTCCCCTACCCGGTCGTCCACCCGGTGGTTGGGAGTGGTACATCTGATGTCCCGGAAAAACCCACTTAAAAGATAAAAAAGAATAAAAAGAAGAGAGAAAAAATAATTTTGTTTGTAATTTTTAATTCTAGATGATTTTTTTGTTGAAATAAAAAGTATTAGATTTTTTATAAAAAATATTTTCTAAATAGACCAATGTTGACATCTTTTGAAGAATGAATAATATGAGAAATGTATAATATTTATGTCTCAGGGTTCATTACCTATATTTTGGTATAAAAATACTTTCTAAGTAGACCAAAATTAACTATTTTGAAGTAAGTCGGTGTTAGTCTCATTGAAATGGTCATCTACCTCATGTAGTTTCCAGTCAATACAATATTGAAGACCTCAAATCGATAGTGATGTAAATTTGTATTTTTTTCTAACTTTCTTCTTGATCTCCCTGATGGTAATAAATTCACATTTATTTTAGGCATGATTATCTCATATTTATTGCAAAATATTACAACTACATGAATATATATCTCCCAATACTCGACTTTAGTTCTCGAAATATGCGATTGTTGTTTGGATAGCTTGACCAATCCTATAACATTCACAATATGCTGATCTTTCCTTTATAATGTTTTTGATAATTCATGTGTCTTTTCCAAAATGAGTTTCAGTAAATGTAAAAGAAAGACAAATTGAAACGTCTGAATTCGACTAGAGAAAATATTGTGGGCCCTCTTTGTTTTACATCTTTTCTATCTTCCACAATAATATTTAGAACATCAACAATTGAAGGAAATAGTCATATGAAATTTGGCAAAGATGCATAATGTGAACCCCGACATGTATTTGTTACTCTTTTAATACCAAGTTCTTGATTCAAGCTTGTACATGTTTTAAGTTCTCCTCAACTCAATTCAACACTCTGTCTTTCCACTTCATTTACTCGAAGAGGATCACGATGCTAAAATGAGCCACCCACTATATTCATAATATGTAAAATTGACACAAAGATTGATGCAACAAGCAGACTTCCTTCTGCTATAGCAACAAGAGGTAATTGAAGTTTGTAAGAAAAATAATGAACATAAAATGCACATGCATTTTATCTCAAAATAAGACTTTAAAATCCAACAAATTCTCCTCTTATGTTACTTGCACCCTCAAATCCTTGTCCTTGCAATTTTGATATGCAAAATTTAGTTGAACTGAAGAACAAGTTAATTGTCGACTTCAAAGAAAATGAAAATGTATCAGTAACACACACAATTTCAACAAAATAGTCTATTATTACCCCTCTTGAATTCACATATATTAATATTATGGACATTTTCTCTTTCGTAGATGAATCTCATGCTTCATCAACCAAAATTGTAAATTATTTTTTTTCCATTTTTATTTAAATATGATCTCTTTCAAGTGAAATTACATTGCAAATATCTTTTTTGGAGTTTGCAATGAAGTTAGTGTTATGTCCCATATGCAATAGTCAAAACAACTTAATTAATACTATCATTGTGAGAAGCAAGAAATTGCATTTAAATAAAGAAACATCAATATTTTTCTCCTAATTCATGATGCCTTAGCACATCATCCGTACATTATGATGCCCACTAGAAAAATTACCAACATGTTCTTCGAATTCTTTTTTATCCTTCCAAATGTTGATCAAGGTCTAAATTTACTAAACCCTTATTTTGATTATGACTAACCATTTAACTTATATGTGTCTAATACTTCTAATTTAGTGATTTCAGATTAAATAAGACACACTCCAAATGCCTAAGCTTGGAAATTCTAACTTGAAGAAATCAAGTCATACATGCATAAAGATCAATATTGAAGAATAGATAATTTTCTCCTTAGGAGTTAGGTACAAATCACTTGTAATGATTGTATGACTTGTAATTAAGCTCATATATGTAATAGAGTCAATTAGGATGAACCATCAGCACTTTTTGAGCATTTTTCATAAGCCATCACAAACGGGCTTTTCGGTTGAGTTTGTCATGTGGAAACTCAACCGAGAGCCTGACCTGGCTTTTGGAAATGCCTAGGGTTGGTTGAGTTTGTGTTGGTCACAACTCGACTGACACTTTTGCACTTTGACTTCTCATATTGTGTTGTCGGTCAAGTTTCCCAAAAGACAACTCAATCAACAACATTGTATGAAAAAGTATAGGAAAGTGTTTCCAGCCGTTGGGAGTATTATAAAAATCCAAAATATATCTGTTGGAACACCTAAAATGGCTAGAATTTGATCCTAAGTGTCTCTACTAGCATGTACACAACCTCAAGTATGGCTTCCCATGTTTAGCCAAGCACTATCAAGATCCATATTCTATAGTTGAGAGAGATTTACTTCCCAAGAGCCTCCATCCATTCTCATGAGCTTAATCACTTACTAAATCCATTAGAGTGAGTAGGAGATTTGTAAGAGAGGTAGTAATACATATATATCTTACGCGGCTCTCACTTTCTCCATCTCCCAATCTTTATTTCTACCATGAAGATGAAGATTCTCTCTCTTGGCTAAGAGAGGTGAAGAAGAATAAAGGAAGGAGTTCCTTGGTGAAAGATTCTCCTTGGTGAAGGTGATGTCACAGGTGGAAGATCCAAGTCAAGAGTGGGTAAACCCTTGAAGGAAGAAGACTTGTTGCATGAGTGAATAACTCCTTGGAGAAGGTTGAAGACTCATTGTAAGAGTAGGTAAGTCCTTGTTAAGGTAGAAGACTCTTGATCATAGATAGGTAAGCCCTTTATAAGGCTGTTGGTTCCCTTATCCTTAAAGGGAAGGGTAGGTACCCTTAACCTTGAAAAGGAATCTCTTCTGTTATAACTCTTATAATGGAATATAAGGAGTGAGATGGTTGAAAATTCAATAGGATGACCTCTCTTGGTAGTGGATGTGCATCTCCTAGTTTGAAGGTTGAAAATATTATAGATAACTTGTGTTATTTTATGCTTGTTCAATCTCTCCCTATCTTGCTATGCATGTTTAGGTTCACTAAATGTTCATACTTGCAACATTATCTTAGAAATATCTTCAAGGTCTAATATTTTTTTAAGTGGTCTCATCAGTATTCAAATCACTCTAGATCCCATTACAGATCCAACAATTGGTAACAGAGCGGTTCTTCTCCAAGTAATACTTCCACAATTAGAAGAAGATGGACAATTATCAAGGTGGGAGATAGTACATCAACATTATGATCTTTGATGGCAAAAACTTCCTCTATTGGAATAGAAGAATACAATTCTACATCCAAGGATCAAGTTTTGAGCTATGGAGAATGGTGAATCTTCCACATAAGAAACCAAAGACAAACCTTGAATGCAAGAGCCATCATGTCACTCTTTCCCCCCATCTAGTTCAACCAGATTTGTTCTTGTGACATGACCTACGAGATATGGGGAAAGATATGTGTCACTTATGAGGGGGCAAAGCTAGTGAAGGGATGTACAATATATATGCTCAATGGTCTCCTTAAAAACTTCAAAATGGGAAAGAAGAAAATGGTAGATGAAATATACTTAAGGCCCAACACCACTATAGATGGTGTTTCCATCCTAGGTCATCCTATGGATCAAGGAAAGATAAACTAAAAGATCCTTATTTCTCTTTATAGATGTTGGAAAACAAAGTTGACTACCAAAGAATTTTTTGGTAGATTGACTAGTAGGAAATAGCATTGATAGCCTCTTGAAGAAACAAAGTCTCTTGATGAAATTCCTATAGAACAACTCATCTGAAATCTACAAGCCTTCAATGTGAAACTTGACAATCAAGAAAAAGAAAAAAAACAAGAAAATAAAAAATTTAAGAATATGAAGGAGGCTTATATCAAAGATCAAGTTCAAGACATTGTGCAACAACAAGTGACTTGCAAATCTTCTTCATCTACAAGTGAAGATGTCATGTAATCCAAAAGTAAACAGGTGATGAGGCCAATTTTAGGATTTTGATATATAGTACTTTAAGACCATGAATGTTTGCATATGGTTCAACTCAAATTTAGGATCTGGTTATTCAATTAAGAATAATTTCACCCAGAAAGTATGAGTAGATAGGAAATTGAAGATTATTATACCTAATTGAGTATGAATAAACATCCTTTAGAGAAGGTAAAGACTTTTGATCACATACTTTTGATGGGGAATGATGTCTTAGCCTTAGAGAAGGTAAAGACTTGGCTTGGGAAAACTTTCTCAATGAAGGAATTAGGAGAAGCATCCTACATTCTAGGAATTAAGATCTATAGAGATAGATCTAGAAGGCTTCTCGGACTAAGTCAGAGCACGTACATTGACAAGGTGCTGAAGCAGTTCAGCATGGAGAACTCAAAGAGAGGCAATGTCCCTATGCTGCATGGAGTTACCGTCTCTAGAGCTCAATGTCCCCAATCTTGTGAAGAGAGGGAGCGTATGAATGGGATCCCATATGCATCAGCCATTGGATCCATCATGTACGCTATGTTGTGTACACGCCCAGATGTCTCGTATGCTCTCAGCATGACGAGCAGGTACCAGTCAGATCCCGGGGATGCTCACTGGACAACCGTAAAGAACATCCTCAAGTACTTGAGAAGGACTAAGGATCAGTTTCTTGTGTACGACGGCGAGGAAGAGCTAGTTGTAAAGGGTTACACCGATGCAAGCTTCCAAACCGATAAATATTGATTCCAGATCGCAGTCAGGATTTGTGTTTTGCCTTAATAATGGAGATGTGAGCTGGAAGAGTTCTAAGCAAGAAACAGTTGCCGATTCTACTACAGAGGCCGAGTATATTGTTTCTTCGCATGCAGAAAAGGAGGCTGTGTGGATCAGGAAGTTCATTTCTGAACTTGGTGTAGTTCCCAGTAGCTGTGATGCAATTGAGCTTTATTGTGACAATAATGGAGCTATTGCACAAGCTAAGGAGCCCAGATCACATCAGCGGTCCAAGCACATACTGCGGCGCTTCCATCTCATACGAGAGATCGTACAGTGAGGAGATGTGAAGATTTGCAAAGTACCAACTGAAGACAACATAGCTGATCCACTAACTAAGGCCCTTTCTCAGCAGAAGCATGATGGTCATGCTAGGTCACAAGGACTGCGTTTCCTTGGTGACTGGCTCTAAGTGCAAGTGGGAGTTTGTTGGTATGTATGCCCATAGAGCAAGTCATATGATGATTGTAATGGGATACTTTGTAAATGATTTGAATAATAATAAAGGCAATTTCCAATCTATATGTTTAAACTGTTTCTGAGATGATGGTGTAACATGATAGATGTCTAAAGTTTGTTTTACTCAATGACGTATGCTTTTAGGTTAAGGACCTAAACGATGAGATCATACGGATGTTAAGAGTATACATTCTTGTATAGTCCCTAGTCAGTTGTTATTGTGGAAATAACCATAGACATCAATAACACTAAAGACTAGATTGTGTGTTGGTTGATGACAGAATCTCATTAGTCATGATATGGTGATATCAAACCAAGCACATCGGTACTTGTTAGAGAACAAGGTACCAGACAGACCCACCGTGAGAGTGACACATGGAACCATGGCATGATAGTCACAGTCAGCTCTCACAGTGATGGTGGTGAGTGTGATTCTTAGACCTGAAATCACTGCACTCAACACATGTCGTTGGGTACACTTTGACATCATCAAACGCAGTCCTGAAACATGGGTTGTTATAAAGGTGATGATTGGGTGGCTTTGACACATGGGGCTTTTGAGGGGTGAGTGATAGATATGGGATTTGTCCCTCCTAAGGGAGTTTGATATCCTTGGCCACTTGATGAGTAGGATTGAGAAAGGCATGCGCATGCACGTGTGAATCAATATGTGATATTGATGTCATACACATCTCACTCGGTCTACTCTGAGATCAAGGAAATGAATGAACATTGACAGGATGACTGTTCCATGCCTCGAGTTCATTCTGGATATCAGTGACAAAGGAATTATACATTCACTGTAACACCATTCACGGATTGTAGGATGAAAGTTGTTCTCCAACTGTCTACTTTCACTTGGGTAGCACTGATGTGTGACTAGGCACCGCTCTTTGCTTGTGAAGTCATAAGTGTTATGGAGTTTCACTGCCAACGTGAAATGGACCTGCAGGGTCACACACATAGGATTTAACCTGGAAGAGGAGTTTTGTCCACAAAGCAATGTTTAGATTGATTACTAAAGGAGTTTAGTAGTTCAATTAAAGACTCAATCAGTCGATGGCTCAATATCGTATGGTTCAAGGTGTTGGACGCATTGATTGGAGTATCGGATTGATTGAAATCGCAATCGACTGATTTTGCCCAACCTGTGCTCCCAACCGATCGGTTCATGTGATGAACCGGTCGGCTGAGGTTGCTGAACCGGTCGGCTAGAGTGTCCAGGCCGATCGGCTCATGTCCAGGTTGAAATGACCGGTTCAAGGGTTGAACCGATCGGCTCAACTGGTGCAACCGACCAGTTGGGAAAAGTCATGTCGGCAAGAATTTTCCTTTGGTTTCAAATTGCCCAATTCGATTGGGAATAACATTGGTATTCGATACCAATTGGGAACGAAACAAGGAAAGTCTTTTTGAGCCGGATTAGGACTATGAACCGATCGGTTCAGGGCTCCAACCGATCGGTTGGAGTGCCCCAAACGATCGGCTCAGGTCCAACCGATCGGCTCAATGGCCGAACTGATCAGTTCAGTTGTGAACCGATCATTTCAAGTTGTGAACCGGTTGCTTTTTGTGGAAAATTCTCGAACCCTTCTACTCCTGCTTTAGTCCCATATTGTCGGGCACAGAGAACCCTGTCCCATGACCCGCCTATATATATAGGGGTATTGGGGGCTTCTCAGAGTACAATTCAGTGCAAGTTGATTGCTCTGCAAAGTTGTCGTTCTCTCTGGTTTTGGTAATCGAGAGAGAGCCCGAGCAAGTGCTTCCCGCAAAGGGAGGTACAACAAGGGAAGGACAACGGCAGTTGCAATTGACAACAGGAGAGTGTGTTGGCGACTAGTACGTCAATAGGAGGGTGCGACTCCTTCCACTTCCTTGTGGGACAAGGAGAGTGGAGTTCCGGGTGGTCCGTGTGGACTACTTCAGAGGCGGGAGGTCACTGCCGCTCAGGAGGACAACTGTCATCTGACAGTCCGGTAGGAGGAGGAGTCTTTCAGCTCCCGATGTGACCAGGAGCTGCACAGACACCGTCCAAGACCGGAGGTGAAGACCGCGCAAGGCGCGTGGTATTGTCGCCGAGCAAGCCTCGGGACAAGGTATGATTCACAAACCATCTTTCCTATTATATAGATGTTGACGCGATTCCTTTTGTTCTAGGTTTGGGGAGAAATTTTTGTTTCCGCTGCTTCTCTGCCTCCTATAAAACCCTACAGTGGTATCAGAGCCACGTCAACCTCTCTATATTTTAGGATTATCGATATGATCGATTTTGGTTTGTCGCCTTTATTTATTGCATGCGATGCGAATAATATCGTCTTTATACATGTCCAATCCACAAATCCCTAATATACATATATGATATGTAATATTAATGCACTCGATACGCGTCGCCCTTAAACGAGTTTTGTGGTGGATGTGTAGCATGATTATGGCCTATAAACCCCTATATCTGTGTATGGTTGTTTGTATGGTTGCTTGCATCTTGGTCTATGCACCGATTCCCTTTCTCATATTCCTGATGTAACTCGAAATAATTCGAGAATTCTTTTCCTACCTTTGCTCCCCCCGAATGTAACTCGGGGTTTCACAATTCAATTGTAAATAGGATAGATTTTATTTCTTGTTATGTCAAAGAACGGTGGACAACCTGAAGACGATCGGTTCAAGGAGTGAACCGATCGGTTGGTGATCCAGATGGCCGGTTCGAGGAACAAGATGAGCAGGTGGCGACCTGAGGAGATGCACGATGACCGGTGAACCGATCAGCTGGAGGCGCTAGTCGATCGGCTGGTGGCACCCGAACAACCTACCTGATGGCGAGCCGATCAGTCATGGAGATGAACTGATCAAACCCAGAAAGGCAGGCACAGATTTCATCTTGTACATGTTGCATATGATGTAGACCTAGATGACCGTGATTCCTCTTGGCTCGAGGAATCACAAATAGGATGGCCATAATCATTGCCTTTTATCGTTTATGCATGTTTTCTGTGGGATATAGCATGTATATGATACGTACTATATATTGTGGCGATTGGATATGTATATGTATATAAAAACCAAATCCCTCATTAAATATTAAGTTTTAGATGCCTTCCAAATGCCACACACGTGAAAAGCTTGATCGACCAAGTGTGGGCACGCCCTAGCGTGGTGCACCGTCTATCTCGTGGAAGCGTGAAGGATGAATGTGTGGGTCTACCCTAGCAGGGTGCACATTCATCGTGTTGGCTTTGGGTCGGACTTAACAAGGTGATCTAGATGGGATATAGTACCTTGAGGCATGGAGATGATCATGGCAAGGAGTTGCATATGACATCTTTCAAGAGTTGCATATGATGCAATTGGCAAATGTTGCCTACATGAGAGATCTGAGTTGTGGGTGACAGCCCTAGCTGGTCCATGACTCAGAGGATTTCAGGATCTTGACCCACTAGAAGATTGTACACTGCAATCTTCCGAATTGATGGTGAGGGCTATCAATTTGAGTCAAAATAGTGGGAGCGGTAATTAATTAAAGGCCTAATTAACTATCGTCAAATTTTATTCAAATCAAATCAAAAAGGTTTTGACAAATGCAAATTTTCTCTTGTATAATGGCAAAAGAATCATCTTTTAAAATGGGCAAATTAATTGAGAATAAATTCCATAACTGGTTGAGGACTGTGAGAAGTGTTCTGCACAATCCAGATATACCAGGAGCCTTAGAATCCACTCTATGTACGCTTAATGCGTTGGTGAAGAGGAAAGTAGGTAAGGGAGAGAAGTGTTCTCTCGCCAAACCAATTTCTTCTACATGGAGAGGATGGAAGGAACAATGGAAGAAGAAGTCGGAGATAGAGATCTCTACTTCTGGTGTATACGTGATAGAGATTAACTTTACTACTTCTTCGTCATGGGTACTTGATACCGGATGCGGATCTCACATTTGTTCAAATGTGAAGGATCTTAAGAGAAGTAGGCCTTTGGGGAAAGACGAGGTTGAACTACGTGTTGCTAATGGGGCAAGAGTTGCCGCCAGTGCCGTAGGAACCTATGAGTTGACTCTACCTAGTGGGCTAATAATAGAGTTGAAGAACTGCTATTATTTACCTTCCATAAATAGGAATATCATTTCCGTCTCTTGTTTGGACAAAGATGGATTTAAATTTCTTATTAAGAATGGAAAGTGTTCCATTTCTAAAGATGGGATCTTTTATGGCAGTGCCCCTATGTCTTATGGTCTATACTTGATAGACTTGGAGACAAGTGTATACAACGTAAACACCAAAAGGAAAAAACTCAATGACTCAAACAAAACATATCTCTGGCATTGTCATCTAGGGCACATAAATGAGAAGCGCATTTCTAGACTCCATAAAGATGGTTATCTAGACTCTTTTGATTATGAATCAATAGAGACATGTGAATCTTGTTTGTTGGGCAAGATGACCAAGACTCCCTTTTCAGGTAAAGGTGAGAGAGCTAATGATCTATTAGGACTCATACATACTGATGTATGTGGGCCTTTTAGAACTAATGCCAGAAATGGGTATCAGTACTTCATTACCTTCACTGATGATTTCAGTAGGTATGGCTATGTGTACCTGATGAAGCATAAGTCAGAAACCCTTGAAAGGTTCAAGGATTTCATGAATGAAGTACAGAACCAGCTTGGTAAAAGTATTAAGGCACTTTGTTCCGATCGAGGTGGAGAATACTTGAGCCAGGAGTTTGAGGACCTTCTGCGAGCCCGTGGTATTGTATCACAATGGACTCCGCCTGGAACACCACAGCATAATGGTGTATCTGAAAGAAGGAATCACACATTTTTAGATATGGTGCGATCAATGATGAGTTTTTCTGATCCTCCAATTTCTTTCTGGGGTCATGCTCTTGAAACCGCCGCATTTACACTTAACCGTGTGCCATCTAAATCGGTTCAAAAGACACCATATGAGATATGGTATGGGAAGCGTCCCGTTTTGTCTTTTATGAAGATTTGGGGCTGTGAGGCTTACGTTAGGAAAATGTTTCCTGATAAGCTTGGACCCAAATCCGATAAATGTTATTTTGTTGGATACCCCAAGGAAACGAGGGGATATTACTTATACCACCCTACTGACAAAAAAGTGTTTGTTGCCAGGGATGCTGTATTCCGAGAGAGGGAATTTATTTCCAAAGGAAACAGTGGGAGGAAAGTAGAGCTTGAAGAGGTTCAAGCCCAACAAGAAAACATTGAACCGGTAGATGTACCAGAGGAAAATGTAGATCCGCAAGGTGTTGTAGAATCTCAGTCTCCTCAGGTAACACAAGGACCTCGTAGATCTAGTAGGACTCACCTTGAACCTGAGAGGTTTGGATACCTTGTAACTCAGGAAGGTGGAGAGTTGATCATAGATGATGATCCAACTACCTACGTAGAGGCTATGGAGGGACCAGATTCTGAGAAATGGCTAGAAGCCATGAGATCCGAGATGGAATCCATGTACTCCAACAAAGTATGGACTTTGGTGGAACCACCTGAAGGGGTAAAACCCATAGGGTGCAAGTGGGTCTTCAAGAAAAAGACCGACATGGATGGCAATGTGCAAACTTATAAAGGTAGATTGGTTGCAAAGGGTTTTCGACAAATTCAAGGTGTTGACTATGACGAAACCTTTTCTCCAGTTGCCATGATTAAGTCCATCAGGATCATGCTTGCTATTGCAGCATATTATGACTATGAGATTTGGCAGATGGATGTTAAAACCGCATTCCTTAACGGGAATATTCATGAGGATGTGTACATGACGCAGCCTGAAGGTTTTGTAGATCCAAAGAATGCCAATAAAGTCTGTAAACTGCAAAGGTCAATCTATGGATTGAAGCAAGCATCTCGAAGTTGGAATCTTCGATTTGATGAAGAAGTCAAAGTGTTTGGCTTTATTCAAAATGAAGATGAACCTTGTGTGTACAAGAAGGTTAGTGGGAGCTCGACCACATTTCTCATATTGTATGTGGATGGCATACTTTTGATGGGGAATGATGTCTTAGCCTTAGAGAAGGTAAAGACTTGGCTTGGGAAAACTTTCTCAATGAAGGACTTAGGAGAAGCATCCTACATTCTAGGAATTAAGATCTATAGAGATAGATCTAGAAGGCTTCTCGGACTAAGTCAGAGCACGTACATTGACAAGGTGCTGAAGCGGTTCAGCATGGAGAACTCAAAGAGAGGCAACGTCCCTATGCTGCATGGAGTTACCGTCTCTAGAGCTCAATGTCCCCAATCTTGTGAAGAGAGGGAGCATATGAATGGGATCCCATATGCATCAGCCATTGGATCCATCATGTACGCTATGTTGTGCACACACCCAGATGTCTCGTATGCTCTCAGCATGACGAGCAGGTACCAGTCAAATCCCGGGGATGCTCACTGGACAGCCGTGAAGAACATCCTCAAGTACTTGCGAAGGACTAAGGATCAGTTTCTTGTGTACGGCGGCGAGGAAGAGCTGGTTGTAAAGGGTTACATCGATGCAAGCTTCCAAACCGATAAAGATGATTCCAGATCACAGTCAGGATTTGTGTTTTGCCTTAATAATGGAGCTGTGAGCTGGAAGAGGTCCAAGCAAGAAACAGTTGCCGATTCTACTACAGAGGCCGAGTATATTCCTGCTTCGCATGCAGCAAAGGAGGCTGTGTGGATCAGGAAGTTCATTTCTGAACTTGGTGTAGTTCCCAGTAGCTGTGATGCAATTGAGCTTTATTGTGACAATAATGGAGCTATTGCACAAGCTAAGGATCCCAGATCACATCAGCGGTCCAAGCACATACTGCGGCGCTTCCATCTCATACGAGAGATCGTACAGCAAGGAGATGTGAAGATTTGCAAAGTACCAACTGAAGACAACATAACTGACCCACTGACTAAGGCCCTTTCTCAGCAGAAGCATGATGGTCATGCTAGGTCACAAGGACTGCGTTTCCTTGGTGACTGGCTCTAAGTGCAAGTGGGAGTCTTTTGGTATGTATGCCCATAGAGCAAGTCATATGATGATTGTAATGGGATACTTTGTAAATGATTTGAATAATAATAAAGGCAATTTCCAATCTATATGTTTAAACTGTTTCTGAGATGATGGTGTAACACGATAGATGTCTAAAGTTTGTTTTACTCAATGACGTATGCTTTTAGGTTAAGGACCTAAACGATGAGATCATACGGATGTTAAGAGTATACATTCTTGTATAGTCCCTAGTCGGTTGTTATTGTGGAAATAACCATAGACATCAATAACACTAAAGACTAGATTGTGTGTTGGTTGATGACAAAATCTCATTAGTCATGATATGGTGATATCAAACCAAGCACATAGGTACTTGTTAGAGAACAAGGTACCGGACAGACCCACCGTGAGAGTGACACATGGAACCATGGCATGGTAGTCACAGTCA
This sequence comes from Alisma plantago-aquatica, assembly GCA_963693085.1. Classification (NCBI taxonomy): domain Eukaryota; kingdom Viridiplantae; phylum Streptophyta; class Magnoliopsida; order Alismatales; family Alismataceae; genus Alisma; species Alisma plantago-aquatica. Next base: position 842,863,469 of record OY856413.1, read on the forward strand.
GCTCTCACAGTGATGGTGGTGAGTGTGATTCTTAGACCTGAAATCACTACACTCAACACATGTCGTTGGGTACACTTTGACATCATCAAACGCAGTCCTGAAACATGGGTTGTTATAAAGGTGATGATTGGGTGGCTTTGACACATGGGGCTTTTGAGGGGTGAGTGATAGATATGGGATTTGTCCCTCCTAAGGGAGTTTGATATCCTTGGCCACTTGATGAGTAGGATTGAGAAAGGCATGCGCATGCACGTGTGAATCAATATGTGATATTGATGTCATACACATCTCACTCGGTCTACTCTGAGATCAAGGAAATGAATGAACATTGACAGGATGACTGTTCCATGCCTCGAGTTCATTCTGGATATCAGTGACAAAGGAATTATACATTCACTGTAACACCATTCACGGATTGTAGGATGAAAGTTGTTCTCCAACTTTCTACTTTCACTTGGGTAGCACTGATGTGTGACTAGGCACCGCTCTTTGCTTGTGAAGTCATAAGTGTTATGGACTTTCACTGCCAACGTGAAATGGACCTGTAGGGTCACACACATAGGATTTAACCTGGAAGAGGAGTTTTGTCCACAAAGCAATGTTTAAATTGATTACTAAAGGAGTTTAGTAGTTCAATTAAACACTCAATCAGTCGATGGCTCAATATCGTATGGTTCAAGGTGTTGGACGCATTGATTGGAGTATCAGATTGATTGAAATCACAATCGACTGATTTTGCCCAACCTGTGCTCCCAACCGATCGGTTCATGTGATGAACCAGTCGACTGAGGTTGCTGAACCGGTCGGCTGGAGTGTCCAGGCCGATCGGCTCATGCCCAGGTTGAAACGACCGGTTCAAGGGTTGAACCGATCGGCTCAACTAGTGCAACCGACCAGTTGGGAAAAGTCATGTCGGCAAGAATTTTCCTTTGGTTTCAAATTGCCCAATTCGATTGGGAATAACATTGGTATTCGATACCAATTGGCAACTAAACAAGGAAAGTCTTTTTGAGCCGGATTAGGACTATGAACCGATCGGTTCAGGGCTCTAACCGATCGGTTGGAGTGCCCCAAATGATCGGCTCAGGTCCAACCGATCGGCTCAATGGCCGAAAGTTCAGTTGTGAACCGATCATTTCAAGTTGCGAACCGGTTGCTTTTTGTGGAAAATTCTCGAACCCTTCTACTCCTGCTTTAGTCCCGTATTGCCGGGCACAGAGAACCCTGTCCCATGACCCGCCTATATATATAGGGGTATTGGGGGCTTCTCAGAGTACAACTTAGTGCAAGTTGATTTCTCTGCAAAGTTGTCGTTCTCTCTGGTTTTGGTAACCGAGAGAGAGCCCGAGCAAGTGCTTCCCGCAAAGGGAGGTGCAGCAAGGGAAGGACAACTGCAGTTGCAATTGACAGCAGGAGAGTGTGTTGGCGACTAGTACATCAACAGGAGGGTGCGACTCCTTCCACTTCCTTGTGGGACAAGGAGAGTGGAGTTCCGGGTGGTCCGTGTGGACTACTTCAGAGGCGGGAGGTCACTGCCGCTCAGGAGGACAACTGTCATCCGACAGTCCGGTAGGAGGAGGAGTCTTTCAGCTCCCGGTGCGACCAGGAGCTGCACAGACACCGTCTAAGACCGGAGGTGAAGACCGCGCAAGGCGCGTGGTATTGTCGCCGAGCAAGCCTCGGGACAAGGTATGATTCACAAACCATCTTTCCTATTATATAGATGATGACGTGATTCCTTTTGTTACGGGTTTGGGGAGAAATTTTTGTTTCCGCTGCTTCTCTGCCTCCTATAAAACCCAACACTTAGTGGCCAGGTGTCGGCCACCGATTGGCCTGAAGGTAAGAAAAATCCCAAAAAATCTCAGATCTTATATAAATCACATTAATTAGCACGTTTATCAGAAAATTACAAACAAGGTACTGTTTTTCTCAGAAAAATGAGTAGAACTCAATGAAAGCATAATATCAGGTTTTTGACGAACTAGTATCAGTTATATCCTGTAATATGTGTAACACTTAGTTCTTGAATAATAAATAGCAAATAATGACATAAAATTATACAAAAATGTCTGTAAGTCTATAATCATGTTTATAGTGCACCTGATGTCAGTAATGATCATGTTGATGCACGAAATTGTGTAATTTTCTCTATATGGCTAATTAGGGCTAATAAGGCTAAATAAAATGCAATAAATGCATACATGGTCAATAAATGATGAAATTCACAGGGTAAGCTCATATCAGTATATTGAACCTCAGTTTTAATTATGAGATCATAATGATGAAAAAAATCCATGTTATATGAAGATGAATATTACTACATGGTATGAAACCCTATTTTAGGTTAATGCATGTAACCTAAGGCTAATAGGTTCACATAATGATGGAAAATATGATTATCAGTTAATGAGTAAATAATCTAGAATATGACATCAGTAAGATGAGTCTAAGACAGGAATACAAGTAATAATGCACATATCTTAATGAGATAAGCAAACCCTAATATGAACACGATTAGGGTTAAGATGAGATATAATAATATGAGAATCTGATGACAGTATATGTGGTCTTGTCTTGATCAGGTTTGATCAAGCTTATAGTTGACATCAGTGATATGTGATTAGGATATCTCTTTGGAAGGTATGCCATTACCTCTTACTTGGCTTATTATACAATATGCTTGTGTTATATGGTAGTAAATACTTGGCATATGGTATTGATTGAAATGATTGTTCTTGTATGATATGTTGCTTGATTTTCCATAGTTATGTCTATGAACACATGAAACATAAAATATCTGTTCCATTATATGAAAGCACTAACTCTTTGGTAGTGTGCTTGGAAGTGACCTAACTCTTTGGTAGTTGTCACATTGTACATATGACCTAACTCTTTGGTAGTGGTCACCTTGTACAAATGATCTAACTCTTTGGTAGTGATCATAAAGGCCTTGATATATAATGGAAAATGTGCTTAAAATATGTGTTCTCTTTTGTTAATGAATATCCTTGTGCAAGTATATGCTTTTCTTATATTCTTCTATTACTGCCAAGTATATAAGTTTTATCTTATTGCCAAGATATGATGAGAGGTATATAAAAAGACACGTAGGCATACTCAGTACAATATTCATGAAATATTGTGCTGACGTGTACTGCATGTAACCTTTTGTTTAGGTTGTGGTTATGCTCTTGAAGATCCAGGATAGTTGAGAGTTGTGTGGCGAGCTGATGTACAGGTGGACCTGTTGTCTTAAGATCCTGTTGTTTAGCTGTAGCACATGTATATGTATAAGTTTGCTATTCAATATGTAATATCAAATATTGTAACAATTCATGTTGTAATTATATGTTGAATGGTGAACATGTGTTGTGGTTTGTTTATTGTTCATATATATGTGTTACTAATTGTTTCCTTATGACTTCCTCTGATTTTCTTCTTCTTAGCCTCGTGTGGGATGTTTAAATTGGGATTCTCGCTGAGGTGAGGGTTTCAATTTGGACGTCGCACATCAGATTAAGTTTTAGAAAATCCGGGGACGTCACAGGTGGTATCAGAGCATGAACAATAGCAAAGCCTAACATTTGCTCATTATGCAACACAAAACTAGAAAACCTTGAACTTAATAATCTTTAGGGTTAGATTAGTCATCTTTTACAGACTAGATCTGACCTTGCCTCTAGGTTAGCACCTAGATGTCCGAGAACTAGGTCTAGACTGGTGCTTGTTGAGTAGCAAGTCCTGAGATGTCGTTCTTTCCTTGTAGTGCAGCGGTATGGGACGTTGCACTATTTGGAAATGACGTGCATCAAGGGAAGAGAAACCCTAGACATATTGCACATGTTGTCTAGAGTAGCTACACTAGTCTACCCCTTGTTCTCACCCTTTTCACTAGTTTTCATGACACTATACTCTCTACTATGTGTGGGACACTCGTTTTCAGGATTTGGTTTTTGATTTCAAACGAATCGAACCTCGATAGTTTTCTCTGACGCTTGTTTTATCGGAGAAAAACTATATAATATTTTAATATGTATATGTATTACAAAAATGTGTCCCCACACATGTACGAGTAGGAGGTGGTCATGCAACCTGAGTGAAAGTGATGACATCTGTCTAGAAGAGAGTGTAGTTCTAGATTAGATGTCTAGAGCCTTGTTGGATATATATATGTTAGATGGAATAGATGATATAAGTTTTGATGATATGATGTAAGTTGATAGAGATGATGTAAGACGATCATGATGATTTATGTTTGTCTTTGAGGACATGAGTTAGGTTTGAGGTTTTGAGATAAGTTTTGATGATGCAAGTATGCATTCTTTTATGAGATAAGATATGTTAAGTTAAGACTAGGTTGTGAGTCAGCATGAGCCTCAAGCTCTTTTACAAAGGAGGACCTCTAGTGTTAGGACCAGTTTTGGGGTTAGCTCAAGAGAGAGCGAAACCCAGAGGGAGAAGGTCAGAGAACCTAAACTCCAAGATATGAGAATTCTGAGATATGTGTTATGATATGTCCTAAACTAGACTACTCCTGAGTGATTAAGTTGAGTCGCTTTATGCATGATTCCTATAGTCTTGCTGAACCCTAGATGTCCTTGGGAAGACCAAACCCTAGAGTCAGAGAGAGGCTGGTTATATGTGCATATGTGAACATGAATATGAGTGCCTGCCATCAGGGTGAGGGAGAGAGCCCAAGACCCTGGAGGAGGTAGCTATGTTAGTTTTTGTACAACCTCATGCTCGGGTTGGTGGTTCCCATATAGGAATCTAGTGGTGTGTATATAAGAGAACGAGAGCTGAGAAATAGTTTTCACGGGTATAGATCTGAGAAGAGAATGTCATAGCATGCTTTGTTTATGTGGCTAGAGCTTGTAAGGCTATCACGAGTGCCAACGAGGTGATCCGAGAACCCTAGACTAAGAGAGGAAAGATAAAGTATGTGCTTATGAGATACTCATAGTGTTGATTTAGCTCGGAGAGACCGAGCACTGCACTATCTTCATGATATGGGTCAGGAGAACCTCAGTTGGGCTTGATGAAGTTTGCATATATGTTTGATTAGCCACTCACATAAGTTTGTTTAGCACAAACATGATATAATATATGTAAAGACATCATCTAATCTCTAGACATGATATGATGGAAACCTAGAGATGGATTAATACATGGAATTGCATAAATGATTGACCATGTGAATGAATAATGATGATATATTAAAGATGGTTAACCTTGTGATTCAATCATTAATAAATGTTGCAATTTATTATGAGAAATGAAATAAGATCATATGAATGAAACATGTTACATAAGATGTTAATCTTAGTGCTTAATAAAGATGTTGGATATGGTTTGCGAAACAACATAACACAAAATGATGATCATGATTGTTTTATTAAGATGGTTTAAGTGGGTTAATTATAGTTAACCCCCCTCCTTAAAGGCGTATGTTAAGGTGGAACATGTTCTAACATATTATCTCAATAACATGTTGATGACACCTTGATGCATGAGATATGTTTTGAAATAACCAAGGTGTTTGTGCACCCAAGATGGTTGTAAAACATCCTAATAGTGCTTGGGGTACATGGTTCTAGGCAACCTTTGCGGATATGTCACACACAGACTAGTGCCTACATGTGGATGAAGGCAAGATAAGGTTTTCCCTGGAAGTATGAGTACGGTTTACTTTCGAGGATGAAAGTTCTTTTAAGATGTATATGATGTGACGAAGTGGGTTTTCTAGCTTAATTTCGAGGACGAAATATCTTTTAAGGTGTGTAGGATGTGATGGAGTGGATTTTTGAAATCCATAAACCTCCAATAACATATTAGAATCCATATCTTGAGTTATAATGAGAGTTCCAAGTATTCTAGTAAAGTTGGAATGTTGAATTGAGATTTATATAATGATTAAGATCTCTCTTTTAATGCCTTTTTGAGGAATTTTATTGAGTGGTTCAACAGATGAGTTTTATCACCAAATTTGGATAGAAGGTAGCTCGAGAGGTAGGGGAGCTATGGTTAAAATTTGGTGGCATTTGGAGGTTCCTAGAAAAAGTAATTTAGGTTTGGAATCGATTAAATTATTGATGCATTTCAATAGTTTGGACCAAGGTATTTGATCATTTACCTAAGTCTTAATATAACTCATTGTCACATCCACATGGATATATGGCCACAGTTGGACCAGGAAGAGGCCATGAATCAAGCATTGGTATCCCTTAGATGTAGTAGATCTGACGACTCCAGAATCATCTTGCTTATGGCAGTTTCCATGATGGTTGGGTGAGGGCTGTGCACGACATGGTGGCATGGAAGACGTGGGATGAGAGGGAAGAGTAGAATCGTGGGACACCCACTTAGCCCTTAGTTGTTCCTATTGATACACCTGACCGATGGGGGGAGAGAGAACAAAACCTTCCCTAGTAGCTTGGTCTCTCGTTTGCAGCAGTAGGGAACTAGAGGAAGAACGACCCGCCCCTTTTGTAGTCTTCTCCACCGCAGGTCGCAGGTGGTTTGAGATCTGGAGGCGACAGGCTTCCTCTCCGTTCCTCCAGCCACAATGGCGGCTCACGCCCGGCAGATCGGAGTCCCGCTGGGGACTCACGAGTCATGAACCTGACCGATAGTGTTGGGAGCTGTTGGCGAGGTCCTTTGCCGATGATCCAGGACGTTGGGCGGCGGTTGGTAATGAGGAGCAACAGCTGGAGGGACCGATCGCTAGCCGAAGGAAAGGATTCGGGCGGTGGCCATGAGACAGAATCAAAGAAGCAGGTAGAGAGGCATCGATCTCTCAGTAGGCTGGTGATGGTACTTGAGAGCAGGTGACGGTGAGCCTACGCAGGCGGCGCCCGGAGGTGGTCGATCTTCCAAGCAATCGCAAGAGGCAGGCTGAAGCCAGCGAGCTCCGTGGGCGTAGAGCGGTGGAACCCATGCTGGAGAACTTCCACGCGCAACATCGGCCGGAGAGCGTCGGCGCCGAGATCCCTGGAGTCCCAGGCGGCGGCGGCGTTGCGGAAGGAGAGCCCCGTAGGGGAATCGGTCGTGAGAGAGAGAGAGAGGGATCGCGTGGGAAAGAAGGGAGGAGAATGGAGCGGACCCGGTCCGACTCCTAGTCAACCAAGTGAACCGGCCCAGGTGCCTAGATCACTGACCGTACGGCTCAAGCGAACCAAGGCAAAGAGGTGCGGGCCTTAGTGGCCAGGTGTCGGCCACCGATTGGCCTGAAGGTAAGAAAAATCCCAAAAAATCTCAGATCTTATATAAATCACATTAATTAGCACGTTTATCAGAAAATTACAAACAAGGTACTGTTTTTCATAGAAAAATGAGTAGAACTCAATGAAAGCATAATATCAGGTTTTTGACAAACTAGTATTAGTTATATCATGTAATATGTGTAACGCTTAGTTCTTGAATAATAAATAGCAAATAATGACATAAAATTATAGAAAAATGTCTGTAAGTCAATAATCATGTTTATAGTGCACTTGATGTCAGTAATGATCATGTTGATGCACGAAATTGTGTAATTTTCTCTATATGGCTAATTAGGGCTAATAAGGCTAAATAAAATGCAATAAATGCATACATGGTCAATAAATGATGAAATTCATAGGGTAAGCTCATATCAGTATATTGAACCTCAGTTTTAATTATGAGATCATAATGATGAACAAAATCCATGTTATATGAAGATGAATATTACTACATGGTATGAAACCCTATTTTAGGTTAATGCATGTAACCTAAGGCTAATAGGTTCACATAATGATGGAAAATATGATTATCAGTTAATGAGTAAATAATCTAGAATATGACATCAGTAAGATGAGTCTAAGATAGGAATACAAGTAATAATGCACATATCTTAATGAGATAAGCAAACCCTAATATGAACACGATTAGGGTTAAGATGAGATATAATAATATGAGAATATGATGACAGTATATGTGGTCTTGTCTTGATCAGGTTTGACCAAGCTTATAGTTGACATCAGTGATATGTGATTAGGATATCTCTTTGGAAGGTACGCCATTACCTCTTACTTGGCTTATTATACAATATGCTTGTGTTATATGGTAGTAAAGACTTGGCATATGGTATTGATTGAAATGATTGTTCTTGTATGATATGTTGCTCGATTTTCCATAGTTATGTCTATGAACACATGAAACATAAAATATCTGTTCCATTATATGAAAGCACTAACTTTTTGGTAGTGTGCTTGGAAGTGACCTAACTCTTTGGTAGTGGTCACATTGTACATATGACCTAACTCTTTGGTAGTGGTCACCTTGTACAAATGTTCTAACTCTTTGGTAGTGATCATAAAGGCCTTGATATATAATGGAAAATGTGCTTAAAATATGTGTTCTCTTTTGTTAATGAATATCCTTGTGCAAGTATATGCTTTTCTTATATTCTTCTGTTACTGCCAAGTATATTAGTTTTATCTTATTGCCAAGATATGATGAGAGGTATATAAAAAGACACGTAGGCGTACTCAGTACAATATTCATGAAATATTGTGCTGACGTGTACCACATGTAACCTTTTGTTTAGGTTGTGGTTATGCTCTTGAAGATCCAGGATAGTTGAGAGTTGTGTGGCGAGATGATGTACAGGTGGACCTGTTGTCTTAAGATCCTGTTGTTTAGCTGTAGCACATGTATATGTATAAGTTTGCTGTTCAATATGTAATATCAAATGTTGTAACAATTCATGTTGTAATTATATGTTGAATGGTGAACATGTGTTGTGGTTTGTTTATTGTTCATATATATGTGCTACTGATTGTTTCCTTATGACTTCCTCTGATTTTCTTCTTCTTAGCCTCATGTGGGATGTTTAAATTGGGATTCTCGCTGAGGTGAGGGTTTCAATTTGGACGCCGCACATCAGATTAAGTTTTAGAAAATCCGGGGATGTTACAGATTGTCTCCATCGTCCCCAAGCTCAAAATTTTGAGGAGCAGTGGATGCATTTGAAACTCCCAAGGAAGGAGTGGTTGTGAGAATCTAGGAGGTTGGCTAGTTGTTTACTTAGTGTGTCGTACTCTACAGATCATCATGACCTCTCGTGGGGTATTTATGTGAAGGGATAAGGAAAAACCTCCCTTATTCACTAACGCCTCTCCACAGGGTTTCTAGGAAAGTAGTCGAAGAGGAAAGGGTGGATGAGGAGAACCAAGGAGTCAACTAAGTGAACAGAGCATGTCTAGATTAAATCCACACTGTCAGAGCTATGGGTAGAAAGAAAATTAGGAAGTTCCAATTGCAAGGGAAGGTACAAATATCACCTTTTTCACCATCTTCTTCTTCATAGTGACGGCGAGCCAATGAGTCTTACTGAACATATTTGGTGGCCTCCTGAAGTCGCAAAGATCTTCCTAATCTTGACCATAGAGAGAAGTTATAGGTCTATCACTCTACATCGGTGAAGATGAAGTTAGGCCCCAATCACTTCTTCGTGGCTTCTCGTGAGGTTGCTCCTAGAGCAAGAGCACTTGTAGGAGATGCCATTTTAAGGAAGATAAAGAGTAGGGGTCAGTTTGGAGTCAATGATGACAGAGGTAGAAGTCATCCTAACAAAAGACAAAGACTATAAAACCTCAATCCTAACAGTCTGTCTGCCAAACATTTGTAGACCAAGTGGTGGCAAGGTTGCCGATCTCCCAACACCTACATGGCCAATCGTGTAAGTCCTCTTAACCACCACAGAAGATGATGGTACCCATGAAAGGCAACAAGGATGGATGAAGTAGGAGAAAGGCCTTGTTGGTTTCCTCCTAGTGAAATGACGCTCTCACTCACAAGGGATGGAGACCACCAAAGATAATGCAGAGAAGATACGGGTGCGCGGACTGGTTCAACAAGTTCAATTCTACATATTGACCGATTTATTTAAAGTCGGGGAGAGGGAGCCACACCCCTGTTGAGAAACGTGGTGTGCATCTGAGGCATCTTGGCTCTAGATCCAAAGACCATAGTAAATCCTAAAAGGTAAATCCCGATTAATTCCTATCAATAGACCAGATCTTAGAAATGTAAATAAAAATAGCCCCCTTGGCCAAATAATTTCTCAAAAATACCCATAGACTCAGGAAAACTGTCCACTTCATTATTGGCACATATATCAGGATTGTGAAGAATATTCAATGACTATTTCTAGTATACATGATAATGCTTACTTTTGGGTTCATTTTAAGTATATAATTAGAATATGATGTATATTAAATATGAGAAAAATACTACTGAGCCCTAATATAACTTGGAAAATGAATATGGACTCTAAACTTATTATAATTTTGAAACATTAGGTTTTTCCTCATTAATGTATAATTAGATGCTTTAAACCTCATATTAATTCCAGATGATATTACAAGCACCATAAAATTATGAAAATTGAAGCAGACCTTAACTATGAACCTTTGATCAGTTTAATAGCAAGTTTATGACAATTTCAACCTAGATTTGTCTAAACCCTAGTTTTGGACCTAAATAACTATACTAGTAATGAACCATGTATTAATTATGATTAATTGATATTGATTAGGTGATGACCAGAGTATTAGATGATCTTGGATATATTAAGAATCTCTAAAATCATGTATAAGATATTTATTTAATTATATGACTTTGGTTTTCTTGGTTGAATTTAGATATTTAAGTGTGCTCTTTTACGTGCAAATATTGGATGTAGTATTACTATAAGTACTCGGTATTTTGTCACCTGAAACATAAATCCTGAGTAGATGCTTTTTAGTTATTAAGGTGTTCACTATCCCCCTTACAAGGGAATGGGTTAATGTTGACTAGTACACCTCCCTAGAGCACACAGTGTACATGGAGTTCCCTAGAGTACTTGGTACATGGGGTAGGGCCCAACATATATGTTTTAGCACTAGTACACCTTGATAATGCAACCCATCTAAAAAAATGAATAAAATTGGCATATTTCACTCATTAAAGAAAGGTTTTCTATGATTTTTTTGACTTTCTGCAAATCTTTTTAAATTTATGAAAACCATAAATATATGTATCTTTTTGCCCATGTATACAACACCTCGTGTGTTGTTTTGTTGTTTCACACATGTTTTAGGTTCAGAGCTAGCATGGGAGAAAAGGCAAAAGTGAGAAGTTGTATAAGTTGTACCTATTGTCTAGGATCATGATTAGTATACATGTTTAGACTTGTATAAATTTCTCTTTTCAATATGTAAATATAATTTGTAATAAGTTATGTTGTGATAATGTACATGTTTATGTTGCAAATTTTATGATGTTTGTTATGGTTGCTTGTTAATTTATTCAAATAATGCTTCCACATCACACTCTAAAATGATTTCTAACATTTTTGGAGTTCATCCTCTTGGGCCTTTTAAGTCTCAAGAAGGAAGAATCTGGGAACATTACATTTGATATCAGAGCATGAACATTAGCTATGTCTGACAATTTCTTACCATGAAACATAAAAACAAAATCAAACCTTTCACATAAAATCCTAGAAACTTAACGAGTTATTCAATAGGACTATTTTTGACTTAGCCTCTTGGTTAGACCATAGATGATCAAGAACTAGGTTTTAATAAGTTTGTGAAACCCTTTCCATATAGAGATCATATGTATTGGGTAGGTACACTAGTCTACACCATGTTCTCACAATTGCTCTAGGTGACATGACACTAGACTCTCTACAACATGTGGAATACTCAGTTTCACTGATTTGGTTTTATTTTCAATCAAATCAAGCCTCGACAATTTTCTCTAACATCTGCTTTCTTGGAGAAAAACTATATAATATTTTATTATATATATGTAATTATAAAAAATGTATCCCCCGCATCAGAGGGTAGGAGGATTTCATGCAACCTAAGGGAAAGGGAGTGACATCAATCTAGAAGAGAGAGTAGTCTATATTAGATGTCGAGATCCTTATCAGGATATATGATAGATAGATTGAATATAGAATGATAAATAATATAAGCATGGATGATCATATATGAGTTTGATACCTTATCATATAAGTTTCTTATAGATATAAAAATATATATAAGGTTTGAATTAAATTTTGAAAATATGAGCTAAGTCTTCATGATGAAAGTACATATGATTTTCCCACTCTAGATAAACTAAGTTAAGATAAAGTGAAATATATATGATCCTCAAGCTCTCTTACATTGGAGAACATCTAGCATAGGAAAAGATACGTGGTGAACTCCAGAGAGAGTGAAACCCACTAGGAGAAGGTTAGACAACCTAACCTCCAATATATGAGATATATGCAAAAGGATGTGTCCTAAGATAGTTTACTCCTGAGTAGATGATTTGAGTGTCGTATGCATAATTCCTATAGGCGATCTAAATCTTTTGTGTGAGATTTGGGTTAAAAGAATGATGGATAGAAGAGTCATGATGATAAAGTCAATAATTTGATCAATTTTGGTCCTATCTTGAGTGACTTATGCTTGTGAAGCTCATCATTAGCTGCAAGTGAGGTGATATATGAAACTTTGGTTCATAGAGTAAAATGACTTATGCATAAGATACTCATAAATGTTGTTCCTTACACTTCTCTTTTATAATATATGATGATGTTCACTTGAGATATATAGATGATTTATATATGAGGAGTCACTGATTGAAGCTTGGGATATTTTATATTTCCTTCCTATATTGTAAATATAATATCCAAGATTGAAATTATGATAATCTTGGCTTAGTATATTCTCTCTTCCTTCGTATCATATATGAAAGCTATAAGTTTGAAATCGTGAGATTGAAACAAAGATAGCTTTGGATCATACATTACATGACCAAAAATAAAGTTCTTAAGCTCAAATCTTCTGACCAAGATTCTAGTTTGATGAAAACTCTCATCATGGGGAAAAACCCTAATATTCAAGCATGTTAAGTGAAACCTTCTCATGTAATGAAGCCATAGTATGATGTTAATCATGAACCACGAGAATGACATGAAGTCTAGTATTCTATTAATAAATAACATAAGATCTTGATTTCACTTCGCATGAGATGATGGGGTGAAAGATGAAACCGTGAGTGTAACTTTCTCAACTTCATATGTATCTATGCGACCTAACTCTTAAGGGACTAAGGAATGAAAATCCCACATTAAAATAAGGTCAAGCTATGAGTAACATATTATATACAAGACTGAGAAATGCATGACCATGCACATGTGAGTCAATATCTGATATTGAGCTTACATATATCTCAAATAGTCTGCTCTGGTTCAAGGAAAAAAACTGAATGTTGAAGAGTATGACTACTACATGCCTCGACAAGAAATTATTTGATAGGAAAACTAGTAGAATCTGTGACCTCAACTGGAAAAAAACTCCATTAGGTCATGATGATAGTATGTTTCAAATTTTCAGTTCCAACAGACTTTCCAGTAAAATTTTATTCAAATATAAGACTTTAGATGATTTGATTAAGTTGTACATGAGGACTATAGACCATTAGATAATTTAGGTGTCACATGGGGCTTGGCTCCATCGTACCCAAGCTCTAAATTTCCAGGAGCAGTGGTTGCAATTGGGTATGCCAAGGAAGGAGTGGTTGTGAGAATCTAGGTGGTTGGCTAGTTGTTAAATGAGTGTGTTGTACTCTACAGATCGGCATGACATCTCCTGGGGCATTTCTATGGAGGGATATGGAAAAACCTCCCCTATTCAGTGATGCCTCTGCACAGGGTTTCCAAGAAAGTGGCCAAAGAGGAAAGGGTGGAGGAGGAGAACCAAGGAGGAAGCTGAGTGAACATAATATGTCCAAAGTAACTCCACACTGTTACAGTTGTAGGCAGAGAGTGATTTAGGAAGTTCCAGTTTTAAGGGAAGGTACATGGATCACCTTTCTTGACATTTTCTTCTTCTTAGAAATGGTGGACCAATGAGTCTCACTAAGCATATCTTAGTGGCCAGATAAAGCCATTGAGAGCTTCTAAACCCTGACCATAGAGAGTAATTGTAGGTCTATCACTCTACATCAACAGATATGAAGATATGCTGCAACCACTCTTTCGTGGCCGTCACAAGGCTTCTCCTCGAGCAGGAGCACTTGTAGGAGACTCCATTTTAAGGAAGATAAAGAGGAGGGGTCGGTCTGGAGTCAATCACGGTAGAGGTAGAGGTCACCTTAACTAAGTACAGAGACTAGAAAACCCCAATCCCAACAATATGTCTGCTGAGAATTTTCAGACAAGGTGGCAAAAAGGCCACAAATCTCCCAACACCTAGAAGGTCAGATGTGACAGTCCTCTCACTCACCATCAAAGGTGATGGTAAACCTAAAAGGAAAAAAGTATGGATGAGTCATGAGCAAGGACTTTTTGGCGTCCTCCCAGTGCGAAGGAGCTTACGCTAGCAAGGAATGAAGACCTCTAGATAGAACACAAATAAGAGAAGGGAGCGTGGATAGGTTCAACGAGTTCAATTCTACATATTGACCGATTTACTGCAAGTCAGCGAGAGGGAGCCGCACCCCTGTTGAGCAACATGGTTTGCATGTGAGGCATCAAGGCTCTGGATCCAACGGCCAAAGTAAATCCTAGAAGGTAAATCCCATTTAATTCCTATGTCTAGACCAGATCTTAGAAATATGAATAAAAATAGTCCCCTTGGCTAAATAATTCCCCAAAAATATCCCTAGACTCAAAAAATTGTTTGCTTCATTATTGGACACCTAGATCAGGTAAAAAATATTAAATGATTGTTTCTCGTATATATAATATTGCTAACTTTAGAGTTCCTTTCAAGTATATAATCAGAATATGATGTATATTAAATTTGAGGATAATACTAGTGAGTGATAATATAACTTGGAAACTTAATATGCACTATGATCTGATTACAATTTTGAAATATTAGATCTTTCCCCATTAATGCATACCTCATATTAATTTGTAGAGAATTTTACAATCACAAAAAAAATTATGAAAATTGAAGCAAACCATAATTATTAATTCATGATCATTAGAAAAATATTTAATAACAAGTTTAGGACAGTTTCTACCAAGATTTGGCTAAACCCTAATTTTAGATCAAAATAACTATACTAATAATGAACCATGTATTAATGATGATTAATTGATGTTGATCAAATGATGATTAGAGTATTAGATGATCTTGAATATATTCAAAATCTCTGAAATCAGGTACTTCAGATTTATTTAATTATATGATTATAGTTTTCTTGGTTGAATCATGATATTTATGTATTCTCTATTACTTGCAAATATTGGATGTAGTATTAAGTACTCTGTGTTTTGTCACTTGAAAACATAAATTATGAGTAGATGCTTTGTAGTTATTAAGGTGTTCATTATCCTCTTTATGAGGGAATGGGTTAATGTTGACTAGTACACCTCCCTAGAGAACACTGTGTACAGGGAGTTCCCCAGAGTACTTGGTACACAGGGTAGGGCCCAACATATATGCTTTAGTACTAGTCCACATTGGTAATACAACTCGTCTAGAAAAATGAATTAAATTGATGTATTTCACTCAATATTGAAACAATTTCTAGGATAATTCTTTCTTTCTGCAAATATTTTCAAATTTATGAAAATCTTTAATATATGTATCTTTTTGTCCATGTATACAACACCTCATGTGTTTATTTATTGTTTCATGTATGTTTTAGGTTCAGATATAGCATGGGAGAAAATACAGAAGTGAGCAGTTGTACATGTTGTACCTATTGTCTAGGATCCTTATTAGTATACATGTCTAGACTTGTATAAATTTCTCTTTTCAATATGAAAATATAATTTGTAATAAGTCATGTTGTGAAAATGTACATGTTTATGTTGCAAATGTTATGGTGTATGTTGTGCTTGTTTGTTCATGTTTGCAAATAATGCTTCCGCATCGCACTCTGAAATGATTGTCTAACATTTTTGGAGTCTGTCCTCTCAGTCCTTTGAAGTCCAGAGACAACAAAATTCAGGGACATCATAAAACACTTCAAAGGCAAGTCTTCTTCTACAACTTAGTGCTTCAAATGTGAAAAGAAGGGTCACTTCAAGGAAGATTGTCTACAATGGAAAAAGACCCATAATCACAAGAGAAGGGAAGAAAATAACAAAAAGAAGGAGAAATGGCACAAAACTCTAGTGACTCCTCCAACTCAAGCTTAAGTGAAGATTCTAGTTGTGGATATATGCCAAGCTCTAGGGGAAGTATAGAATGCCACATTTCTCTCATGGAATGTTTAAATGAAGATTCAAATGAGTCATAGCTAAACTCTTTAGATAAAGAATCTTTAATTGCCATTATTCATGCTACTCATGCATCTCTAAAGTCTACTAAGCATCAAAATAAATAAAAAAATGTGTGAATATTATTGATAACTTCCATGAAGAAAAATATGATCTTGAACATGTTAACATTTTCTTGCAAAATGATGTTAACAATCTCAAAACACTTTATAAAAATTTGAATTGAAATTCAATGGTATTGATATGGAAAAAAATACTTATCTAGTCAAGTACATTCTCTTCAAACTTGAAAATGCTAGATTGATTGGTAAGATATATTTCTAGAAGATCAACCTCTTATTACTAGTTCTAATAAAGATCATAAATTTGTGAATTATCTCATGCTTGATATTAATGTTCTTAAAACTGAAAAATAGGACAAACATTTTGTTTTGCAAGGAATAGAATACAAAAATAGTGTCTATCTTTCTAAGATTACTTTGCTTGAAAAAGAAAATGCTACCTTGCTTGCTAAAGTCAATGTCCTTGATTCGTGTCCTAGTTCTATAAGTACAGAGAATAATCTTATTACTCTTCATATTGAAAAAGATTCTAATATGACAAAATCTCTTTACTTAGAAACAAATATTTTGCATGCTAGAGACAATACGAATCAATAATCTTCTACTGATACTTATCTTATGTATGATAATCATATTTTGAGATTCTCTTTCCAAAGATTCTTAGATGGTAAAAATAATCTTAATAAAATCCTAGACCATAATACCAGATAAATGGGAAGAGATGGTATTAGACCGTATAGTAGCCAAAGGAACAACAAATACAAAGGATCTCCAATTTTTAATGGAAAATACTTTAGTTCTAAGGCTATGAGTTCATGTAATCATTGCAAGGAAATTTGACATTATTCCACATGTTGTCCTTTTAGTAAAGCACCCAAAAGAAATATGATTTAGGTTGCTAAGCTAACCCCTTTGGACACAAAATATGATTGGAGACCATTTCGTCTTTCTTATTGTAGGTTACTTGCAAATTGGATTGACGTGAGCTATTGATTTACAAATTATTCTCTCAATCCACATAAAAAAACATAAATAATTGTATGGGTTGGCAATAAGCGGAAAAGAAATGGTAACAACAGGGGTAAAGATATTCTTTCTCTGATCTAAACTTGCTTGTTTTCCCAAGTTTGTATATACTTTACAAATGATTTTTGAGTTAAAATTGGTATATTATGATTCTCATCACTTTCTTGCTCAAAAACTGCCCCTGATGCTTTCATTGTGCATTATTAACTTACTTATACATATTTGGATATTGATTATATATTTATCATGCCTCTAAATATGTTTTTCTAAAATATATGTGCTTTTTGACAGTAGCAGTTGTCAGCCAAGTTTATCCTGAGGAAACACAACCGACAGTCACCAATGGGTTTTGCAATCAACTATTTTTGAGTGAAAAGTTCAAGCCAGAAACTTGATTGACAACATTGTGTACTAAATATACATGTGGTTTATTGGATGAAAATTTCCCTCTCAACTAAACTTTCTCAACCAATAGCCTTTATGGAACTCCCCATGGTACCTTTATATCAAATGCATATTGTCATGCTTAAAGATTCCTATCTCTCATACATCTCTATCTTTTTAATTGCTCTACATTGATATCTCTATATCTTGCAATTACTTGTCTTGAGTTGTCATGCATGTTTTGATGATGATCTCTTTGAATCTCTTGGTTGTGTTTTAAATTGCTTCTATTGTGCCCTAACATGCTACATCGATTTTTTATATATATTTTTCATGTAACCTTGAGTTTCTTAGTGTTAATATTCTTTTGATAATGATGTATATCTACTAGTGAGTAATATCCATTCATGCTTTTTAAATTGCATATTTCTTTGTGAGGATATTTCTCTACATCTACACATAGCTTGCTCTTTAACTTGTTAATATTTTTTATGACCTACATACTACTAGTAGTCCTAACTTGCAATATTATCTACTAGTAGTTCATCTACATGTAGTTCTAGTCTTTTTATCAATTGGTAGTATTTCCATAAATTGGTATTCAACTATATTCTATGCTTGTATCTTGTTTCATACATACTCAGGATTGTTCCTTGACTTTCATATCTACTATCTTGAATTTCTTTCTTGCATATCTTTTCCTTGATTATTTTATTAGAACTGCATCTACGTTATACTAATGCATGTCTTGATTCGCTTTACATGCATTGCTAGGACAAGCCCTTAGTTTTTTCTCTTCTACACTCCTTTTTTTATCTAGCAAGTTGTGTTTTAGCTCTTCAACCTTCTCACTTTTTGAAATGAAAAAGGGGGAGAAGGCGTGTCTTATTTAAAGAGGAGAACACATATATGTAGAATATATATGAGTAGAAGACATAGTTTTTACAAATGTATGAAAGCTAACCATGTAGGAGGTATAATATCAATTGAGGAGGAGTATGTGAAATCCATTAGCATGAATTGAGAGGGAGCATATAAACTCAATTCTATTGAAACTCCTAGGTTTCTCTGAAGGTATGATTTTACATAAATACATTTGATACATTGCATAAGATGGATTGTCATCTTCAAAAAGGGGAAGAATGTTGACTCAAAGTCTAAATTGACAAAATCCTTATTGTGATGATGACTAACTATTCTACTTATCTATGGCTAATACTTCTACTTAAGATATTTCAGGTTAAATAAGACACACTCCAAATGCCTAAACTTCCACATCTTAACTTGGAGATATCAAGTCATGCATGCATAAGGACCGTGATGAAGGTATAGATAGTTTTCTCCTTAATATTTGATGTAAATCACTTTTAATGATTGTATGACTTGTAATTTAACTCATATGTGTAATAGAGTCAGTTAGGATGAATTATGAGCATTTTTGGGCATTTGTTATACGCCATACCGATTGGCTTGTGGATGAGTTTTCCCTGGTGGCAACTCAACCAACAGTCATACATGGCTTTTGGCAATGCCCAGGGTCGACCAATTTTGTTATGAATTCGATTGAGACCCTACACTTTGACTTGTGATATAGTGTTATCGATCAAGTTCCTCAAAAGACAACTCAGCCGACAACAATGTACAAAAAAGTGAACAAAAGTGTTTCTAGACATTGGAGTGTTGTAAAACTCAAAAATATATCTATTGAAACACCCAAAATGACTATATTTTGATCCTACATGTCTCTAGTAGCTAGCACGAAACCACATCTATAAATAAGACCCCATGGGTTTCATCCCATGGTTAGTTAAGCAATATAAAGGTACCTATTCTATAGTTGGGAGATATTTTCCTCCCAAGAGCCTCGATCTACTCTCATGAGCTTAATCCCTTTCTACATCCATTAGAGTGAGTAGGAGATTTATAAGAGAGCAGTCCTACAAGTATATCTTGTGTGTCTCTCAC
Source organism: Alisma plantago-aquatica (assembly GCA_963693085.1). NCBI lineage: Eukaryota > Viridiplantae > Streptophyta > Magnoliopsida > Alismatales > Alismataceae > Alisma > Alisma plantago-aquatica. The sequence continues at coordinate 842,883,155 of OY856413.1, forward strand.
TTCCTTTGTCTCCTAATCTCTCTTTCTACCATGAAGATGAAGATTCTCTATCTTGACTAAGAGAGTGTAAGAAGAAGGGAACGAGTCTATTGGTGAAAGCTTGTCCTTGGTGAAGGTGAAGTCAAAGGTAGAAGATCCAAGTAAAGAGTGGGTAAACCCTTGAGGGCAGAAGACTATTGGTGAAAGCTTGTCCTTGGAACCTAGAACATACTAGATCTCAAACCCTACCCTAGAAGTTTGATCTTTTAGGCTTAGTCAAACAAGGTTTAGCATAACCCTAATGAGATAATGCATGAACAAATAATCTTGATGTAACCCAATGTTCTGACATTGGATTTAGACCAATAATGGAACATAAAAAGTGTCACACGGGGAATACATGATAATTCGAGCTTAATAATCACCCATAAATCTTTAGGTGAAGTTTTGAACATAATTATATGCATAAAAATAATAATGATGATAAATATGGGGATAATAGGCTCAAATATTAACTGTGTCATAACTCATTAATGGAAATCCAAAAAGTAGAATCTAAGTTAAAAATTGTGTTCCTTGGGTCATAATTGTCTTGGGATTCAAGTTTCACATTTTTTACATAATAATTAATTTAATTCAATTTAGAAAGAGAAGATCTAAGTTTTCCCCAAAATATCAAATAAAATAATAAATGAATTCTAAAGAGGAAAATAATCTTGATTCATAATCTACATAATAAATATAGAGTTTGTGTAAATTTTCATCCAATTTGGAAGATGTTTGATTAAGAGATGAAACTAGGAGAGAGAAAGTAAGTAGAACCTTAAAAAAATTAAATAATTTTACAAAGAACTCCAACATGTAAAATTGATGGCAAATTCATATCTAACACATTAAATATGACTTGTGGGTGAAGTTTCATCAAATTTGGAGAATCTTAATGTCATTAATGCATGAAGAAATAGAAAATAGGATTTGATTTATTTAACACATAAAAGTTCTCAAAAGGCAAATCTAATTGCATAATCAGAATCTACATGATTTAATTAGCCTATGTGTAAAATTTCATCCAATTTGGGATTCGTTTGCACCCTCAAAAGAGGGGAGAAAAAAAGGAAAATAAATATGTTTACACTTTATTCGAATCTTATTAGAATTTCATTTATGTGTCACAACCAATCCGCGCATGATCCTGACCGTCAAATTTCTTATTGGACGAATGGCAACCCATCTTCAACCTCATGATAGAAGCAGGATGCAGCCTATGCGATTTTTAATCCTTGATTTTTTTTGCAACCATAGAGATACTTTTATTGAGCCCGCACTCTAATGCAGGAAAATAGAGATTTAATGTCTACACAAGTGATCACATTGAGCCAAGGAGGACTATATATAAAAAAGTTTTCAAAAATAGAACGAGAATGCTCGGCTAATGTATCTGCCACACCATTCTGCTCCCTTGAGATATGATTTATGTGAGCACCACTCCTACGAACGAGGTGCTTAATCTTTAAGACATAGGGCATGTACTCCCCAAGGCAGTCATCAGTACTGGACGTCAAGGATACAACTTGCATGGAGTCAGAAGTGATCAAGGAGTTATCCCAGTTGTTGGAGAGGCAGACTTCTGGCCCCCGGAGGATAGCTTGGAGTTCAGCTTCTAAGGCACATAAGTTGCGTGACTGTGAACCCCTACCAAGACAATAGGTGCCAGAGTGGTCTATAGCCAAGATACTTATGTCGTTGGGTAGAGACCTGTTAATAAAGGACGCATCCACCATAACATACCGGAAGTAGTTATGAGCATGAACGATAGGGCATGGTAACATTGTCTTGCGATTTGTCGAAGAGGACAGGATAAAGTTGTCTTGAATAGTTTGTGCCCATTGTCTGATGAAATTAGCTTTAGCCATAGTGGATTTTAGGGTGCCCTCATGATATTGCTAATTGCAACATTGCTAGATGTACCAGCATGTTGTCTGTAGGATGGGTGGAAATGACTTGAAGCCTTTTGGTGCATTGTAGATTGTTGAGACCTAGATATCTTCAGGTTGGAGGAAGAAGTCATTACCAAAGTCTAGTGCAAGCCAGACTAGTTTACTATAGATGCAGTCCCTAAGAGCATGTATAGTCGTGTTTGTTCAGTTATTGCAGAGCAGACAATCAGTACTGATGTCCATGTGACGTCTATGCTTCTCCACATTAGTGAGGAGGGCGTTGTGCTGGAGTAGCCAAAGGAACACCTTCATTCTGGCTGGGAGGGCAGTTGACCAGATGCTTCCCTAGTTGCCCACGATTTGAATTTCTTTCTGTTTATGTGCCCAGTGATACACTGAATAGGATGTGAATTTTTCTGACATCTCTAGAGACCAACCCCAATAGTCATGACCTTCGTCATCCATAGGGGCTGGCATAGCTTGAATATATGTCCAGGTGGCTTGAGGGAGGAAGCAATGAATGAAATCCCAATCCCAATCACCATTATCTACTAGAATTTCATTTATGTGTCACAACCAATCCGTGCACGATCCTGACCGTCAGATTTCTAATTAGACGGCTGACGACCCATCTTTAACCTCATAATAGATAAGGAAAGCATGAAGCAACATGTGTGATTTTTAATCCATGATTTCTTGTTCAATTCTTAGTCTTTTCTCAAAATTTCTTTTTTGATGAATTCATGCTTCAAAAATGCATGTTTTGATCCCATACTCACATGCTAATCTGGAAAATTCATAAAAACGACCAAGTTGGGTTAAGGAGTCTCCCACGGCCAAATTGCTTTTGCCTTTTACCCTAAGTTCACCTATATATAGGGGTACCCATGTCTTCATCTCTATCCACCATGCCTCTCCTCCCTCTCAATTTTTTTGCACATTGTCATTTAGACCATCAAAGGTCAAGATTCTATTTCAACCTTACAACACTATTCTTCAGGCCTTCGTGGTACCAGCATCTCAATTAAGGGTGGAGGTGAGTTCTTCTGACCTTCTCGTTTCGTTTCATTTCATCTTTTTGGTTGATGATCACGATTTCTTCATTCACCTAATTCTACCCCGCCGAGCTACTACTTCCATGGCGCGATGAGCCAGGAAGGAGATGATCTCCTTGTGATTATCGAAACTACCCTTGCTTGGGTTTTCTTTGTTTTTACTGCATAAGGGCAATTTCATCTTTTTCCCATGCTTTCTGGTGTTCGGGGTGGGTCTGCGTGTAGTTGACCAAGTTGACTAAGTGAGTTGGCTAATTGCTATTAGTCCATGTCATAGACCGGGCCCCACTCTCTCTCTCACTCTTTGTTTCTCACAAATAAACTATGACGTAGCTTTTGCTATTTTTCCTATTGGTTGATTTTCAAAAATTAATAACTAATTATTTACTTAATAGAAATATACAAATAAATGATCCTTGGATTCAGAAAAATAAGGGCTTTCTAATGGTATTAGTTTTGTCACTTGAATCTAATGTTATAAAGAGGTGATTTTAATGGATAAATCTAAATAGGTAATAACTTGTAAAATTCATAAGTAAATATATATCAGTTGAAAAAATAAAATAAAATATATTTTGAACTTAGAAAAATATAACCGAAAATATGGCATGGTTTTGATAACCTAATTCATCAATAACAAAAAGGAAATTTTTAGGGTTTTGAATAATTAATGAAAACCTAACCCTGATTTCACATACATGATAATAGGTTCTTTGGAGACCTAGAATTGGATCAAGAAGTGACCTTGGACTATTTTGACTTTTAAGAAGGTATGTTTGCATCCCCAATTATTCTTATTGAGAAATTATCCTACTTTTTTCTATCTCTTGGTCCTATGGACATTAGACTATACATAATGTCTTTTCTTTTGATATCATGGTTCATATGAACTATCTTATTTTTTATTGATTATGTGATCATGTATATTCTTTTGGACTCTTATATTATTCTTTGTTCATGTTGGAACTCTATATGATGACATGTGATGTCTTTTTCCCACTAGTGAGGTGGATGATTATGTTGTCCATTAGTATGATGGCAACTTTTGTTTTATCTGACTATACTTTTTACTTGCCTCTCTATTAAACATGCTATGTGAATCAATAGCACTAGAGTAGTGTAATTGCATTGGTTTTTGGGGCAGTATGTCCTTGTTATTATTGGGATGGAGTTGGTGGTGCCCCATAACCTAGTTTCATGTTTGTGAGGCTTGGCCCAACTTATATATATTGGGAGTGGCAGTATGTCATCTCTATCAGGTTTCAAGTTTGTGAGGCTTGGCCGCCTTTGTCTTTATATTATTCTAGGGTTATGTTCATCTCACATGCATGCAAGTTAATGATGTGTGCCCTATTATCTTTGAATGTTCTAGTATTGCACGATTTTATTTGTTTGATTATGGCAAGTATCTATTTTGTTTTTGTTTTATGCCCTTTTGGGTAGTCGTTGTCTTTTCTATGGGAAGATTTTATATTTGTTATCCTTTATTCTGTATATTGCTCAATTTCCTTTTTAGTATGCACATGCCATCCTTTGCTGATGTTTCCTTTTCTTCTCCTTTCGTGGGGTATGCTTCTATCCTCATGTTAGATCGAGAAGAGGATAAGCAAGGTAGACTTAGACAACAATGATGGAGCCTCCACTTGCATGGAGTTGCGTGCACCACTAAAAATCCTAGAGATAGTAAGTCTCTAAGTTTAGCCTTGCGTGTGCTAGAATAAGATCTCCACCCACGTACGCTAAGGTACGTGGAAGTCTTATCGTAGTACAGTTGAGGATCGAATCCATGAGACAACGGTCTTGTTAAGGATTTAACAAGATGGAAAAAGTTATAACTCTATTTATCTACTTAAGAGTTGATATTTAGATTGAAGAGTTGGATTTATGATTAAACTAAAATGAAAAAGTAGATTAAATGGAAGGAAAGTAAACTTAAGGTTGTAAACAATATTTGGAAACCACTAAGATGTGATCGAGTTTCACCACCACTACACATAGATCATAATATACATCATAATAACATAGCTTGCAAAAAGGGTCTAATCATCTAGTATCTTTGTAGACTTAGCTTTCTTTCAAATAGCCAACTATGAGAAATGTGGAAGTATTGCAATGCCAGCCATCCCCGAACGAATGGTCAGTTACTTTGCATCACTCCCTTCACAAAGTGTGTTCCTCGACCAGTCAATGTTGTACTTCCATACGTCGACTGATTCCATTTCATAGTATGAAAGTACAATGATGGAGGTGAGTATACTCCACTCCTTGAAAAATGTTCCTCGATGTAAAAACAGATATATGGTGACTACATACATCAAGAACCAACATACAATCGATAATCAAATCTAAAATCACAAACGAAGACCATCCACACTAGTAGATAATAGATAACGCAGGTTGGTGATCAAGCAACTAGCATTCATTAAACGATTGATGTTGAACTAAAAAGATAGTATTTCTCTATTGCAAACTCATGAATTACAATGCATGAAATGAAAACATGGGTAGCGGGGCTACTCCCCGCACCTTAGTGTATGGAACTACTCGCTCAGGGAAAGAACAAATAAGGACACATGAGAAGAGAAGGAAAACATCATCTCCACGTAGGAGGGAGGAAGGTTGACCCCTTGGAGCAGAGAAAAACTATCTTCACACTGTGTGGTTTCTTTGGTGATGAATCCTTCACTCCCCACCTTCTATGCCGATGAGAGAGAAAGTAGGCTTATGGATGGAGTGTGGATCTTAGACTGGCAGCCTTGGGGCAAAGCATGAAGGATGAAACAGCTCTGGAACAAATGAGGTAGCCTTTGGGTGTCCAAGAATCTCCCATTAATGAGGACCCCTTGGGTCCTATTTATAGTCTCCAAGGGGGTCTTGAATAGTTTTGAGTTATTTGGATCTTCATGGTTTGGAGACCATTTGGATCCTCACGGTCTAGGGACATTTGGATCCTCATAGTCTTGAAAAACGTTCCTAGATACTAAAATAGATATATGGTGACTACATACGTCAAGAACCAACGTACAATCAATAATTGAATCTAAAATCACAAACGTAGACAATTCACACTAGTATATAATAGATAATGTAGGTTGGTGATCAAGCAACTAGCATTCATTAAACGATTGATGTTGAATTGAAAAGATAGTATTTCTCTATTGCAAACTCATGAATTACAATGCATGAAATGAAAACATAGGTAGAGGGGCTACTCCCTGCACCCTAGTGTATGGAATTACTCGCTCATGGAAAGAACAAAGAAGGAGACAAGAGAAGAGATAGAAAACATCATCTCCACATAGGAGGGAGGAAGGTTGATCCCTGGGAGTAGAGAACAACTATCTTCACACTGCGTGGTTGCTTTGGTGATGAATCCTTCACTCCCCACCTTCTATGTTGATGAGAGAGAAACCAAGCTTATGGATGGAGTGTGGATCTTAGACTGGCAGCCTTGGGGTAAAGGATGAAGGACGAAATAGATCTGGAACAAATGAGGCAGCCTTTGGGCATCTAAGAATCTCCCATTAATGAGGAACCCTTGGGTCCTATTTATAGGCTCCAAGGGGGTCTTCAACAGTTTTGAGTTATTTGGATCTTCATGGTTTGGAGTCCATTTGGATCCTCATGGTCTGGGTACCGTTTAGATCCTCACGGTCTTGAAATCGGTGGCGTTCGCGCATTCGTGGGATCAATAAATCTTCACTTGGTCTTGGGACCGTTAGAGTCCTCACAGTCTTTGGACCGCTAGGGTTTTGCTCGGTCTTGGGACCACAAGAGCCTTCATTCGGTCTTGGGACCGCGAGGGCCTTCACGCGGTCTTGGGACCGCAAGGACCTTCATGCGGTCTTGGGACGACTAGAATCTCATGGTCTTGGGACTGCTAGGGCCTTCACAGTCTTTGGACCGGTTTGGAACTTTTGCAATTTTTTTGGGTTTTTCTATAAGAAGAAAAAGGAAAATATCAAAATATTGGTATATTTATAATAAAGTGGAAATTTGAGTATTCTATCTAATTTTATCTAAGAAAGAGTATGGAAAACTAAGAAAAACTAGTAAGATAAAATCACAAAATGGGAGGTTATCAAACAACCTTTGTATCTAAGCTTTTGGGAGACTTGGAAGAGGTGGTTAGATGACCCTCAGCTGATCCTAGTCTGTTTAAGATAGTTTTCCTTTTGGTCTCACCCATGTATGGTGTAGTGATGTATAATGATATCAAGCTCTGTAATAGTTAGATAAAGTTCCCTTCCGATGCTACTTTTTGTGTTATGATACATACATGTTGAATGAATTGGTCATCATCCCTTTGGTGAAAAATTTTATGTGGTGTTTGGTTCAAGGGAGGTTGCCTTTTTACTTCTAGTAGGGAGTTGTTCCCCTCTTGGATTCCACTCCTTACAGCATGGTATCAGAGCCACTAGCACTCAGTTATCTAACTTTTTCAATCTTGTCTCCGTTAGGATGTTTACATTTTTCCATAGGTTTCTTATACCCAGTATCCTTGTCTTGTGCAGGCAAAAACCCTCATGGCGGGAGATAACTCAACTTTTTACGACATGTTCGATTACGAGACACCCCAGAACCCTAAGTTTGGAATGCCAAGGATGGATCCACCCTTTACCACACCAATGACTCAAGTTACTCCTCAGACTGGATGTGGACCATTAGTAGGTTGAGAGACCCCAACATCTTCTAGGACGAGTGTAGTCATCTCTCCATAGCAAGAGTGGGCCATGTTTTGAAATCTATTTTCTACTACCATGATGGGAAAGATGAAAGACCCATATGTACCTGAAAAGCCTAAGGAGTTCCCAATCATGGAGTTCATATAGATGCAACCACCCTCATTCAAGGGTAAATGTGAAATAGAGATGGTCGACAAAGCTGATGATTGGGTGCTAGACATAGAGAGAACTTTTGATGGTATGTCCTATCCTCCACACCAAAAGGTTAGGTTTGCTTCATATGTATTGTATGGACCTGCTTGAGTTTGGTGGAACAAGATAGCAAGGACTCGTGATATCTCTATCAAGACCTGGGAGCAGTTTTTGGTGCTTTTCAGTGCTGCCTTGAAGATAAAGGAAGTTGAATTCTATAGTCTAAAGCAAGATTCCTTGTCTATTTTTACTCATGTGCAAAAATTCTTATTGCTTGAGAGATATGCTTCTAGACTTAATGAAGAACGTAGAGCTGAACTATATCTGCAAGGACTCAACTACAATGTGGGTCATGCACTTATCCCACAAATGCCTTTGACCTTTCAGCAGATGGTTTATAAAGATTCGTCTATGGAGTCTTACCCATGGTTTCAACCTAGGGAGTTTGACAAAAAGAGGAAGCCATCAGGAGATGAATAAAAAAGAGACAAGTGTGCTAAGTGCAGTCGTTACCATCCTCCAGGGAAGTGTTCTCAAGACAAACCTCATCATGGTACTCCAGTGATATGTCATTATTGCAATGAACATGGACACATTCAACCTTAGTGCCCCAAGCTTCATAATGTACCAACACCAACACAACAACAACAACTAGAAGTACCTCCTCAGAATAATCATAACAATAATAAAGGAAGACCCGTGGAAAGGTGAGTTGGAAGAGTTTTTACTTTGGATGGTGAAGAAGTTAATGAGGGTGAACAAGATCAGGGTAATCCACAGTTCTTTAGTTAGGCTTTACAAGTTATGTTTCCTTTTTTTCATGATGCTTTTATGTATGGATGTAAGGAAGTATAGTGGAACCCTTTGTACCTAAAGAATTGTTTTGACTTAATAAGATGAATCCTTTATGGGGTGGTGAATAAGTTGTTTTCTTATATGTGGATGTTTTGATTTTGAGGATGAAATCTCTTTAAGGGGTGGTGTGTTGTAACATACTAGATCTTGCACCCTACCCTATAAGTTTAATCTTTTAGGCTGAGCCAAACAAGGTTTAGCATAACCCTAATGAGATAATGCATGAATAAATCACCCTGATGTAACCCAATATTCTCACATTGGATTTAGACCAATAATGGAATATATAAAGTGTCACATGGGGAATACATGATAATATGAGCTTAATAATCACCCATAAATCTTTAGGAGAAGTTTTTAACATAATTAGATGGATAAAAATAGTGATGGTAAATGTGGGGATAATAGGATCAAATATTAATTGGGTCATAACTCATTAAAGGAAACCCCAAAAGTGGAATCTAAGTTAAATATTGTGTTCCTTGGGTCCTAATTGTCTTGGGAGTCAAGTTTCACATTATTCACATAATAATAATTAATTTATTTCAATTTGGAAAGAGAAGATCTAATTTTTCTCCAAAATACCAAATAAAATAATAAATGATTTCTAAAGATGAAAGTAGTCTTGATTCATAATCTACATAATAAATATAGCCTTAGGGTGAATTGTCATCTAATTTGGAAGATGTTTGATTAAGAGATGAAACTAGGAGAGAAAAAGTATGTAGAACCTTCAAAATATTAAATAATTGTACAAACAACTCCAACCCGTAAAATTGATGGCCAATTCATATCCAACACATTAAATATGACTTGTGGGTGAAGTATCATCAAATTTAGAGAATTTTAAAGTCATTAATGCATGAGGAAATAGAAAATAGGATTTGATTTATTTAACACATTAAAAGTTCTCAAAATGTAAATCTACTTGCATAATCAAAATCTACTTGCTTTAACTAGCCTCAGTGAAAAATTTCATCCAATTTGGGATTCGTTTGCACCCTCAAAAGAGGAGAACAAAAAAGGTAACTAAATATGTTTACACTTTATTCGAATCTGATTACAATTGCATTTATTTGTCACAACCAATCCGTGCATGATCCTGACAGTTTGATTTCTGATCGGATGGCTGGAAACCCATCTTTAACCTCACGATAGATAAGGAAAGCAGGCCGCTGCCTGTGCTATTTTTAATCTGTGATTTCTTGTTTAGTTCTCGGTCTTTTCTCAAAATTTCTTCTCCGGTGAATTCATGCTTCAAAAATGCACATTTTGATCCCTTACTCACATGCTAATCTAGAAAATTTAGAAAATGCCCAAAGTTGGGTTAAGGACTCTCCCACAACCATATTGCTTTTGCCTTATACCCTAAGTTCACCTATATATAGGGGTACCCTTGTCTTCGTCTCTTACCACCAATTCTCTCCTCTCTCTCGATTTTGTTGCACGCTGTCATTTAGACCATCAAAGGTCGATATTCTATTTCAACCTAACGTCACTATTCTGTGGGCCTTCGTGGTACCAGCATCTCAATTGAGGTCAGAGGTGAGTTCTTCTGACCTTCTCATTTTGTTTCATGTCATCTTTTTGGTCGATGATCACGATTTCTTCATTCGCCCAATTCTCCCCCGCCGAGCTGCTGCTACCATGGCGGGGTGAGCCAACAAAGGAGATGATCTCCTTGTGATTCTTAAACTACCCTCGCTTGGGTTTTCTTTGTTTTCCCGCATAAGGGCAATTTCGTATTTTTCCCATGTTTTCAGGTGTTTGGGGCGAGTCTACGTGTAGGTGACCAAGTTGACTATGTAAGTTGGCTACTCATTATTGGTCCATGTCACATATCAGACCCCGTGCTCTCTCTCTCTTTGTTTCTCACAAATAAACTATAACGTGGCCTTTTGTCTTTTTCCTATTAACTGATTTTCAAAAATTAATAACTAATTATTTACTGATCAGAAAAATACAAATAAATAGCCATTGGATTCAGAGAAATAAGGGCTTTCTAATGGTATTAGTATTGTTGCCTAAATCTAATGTTATAAAGATGTGATTTTGATGGATTAATCTAAATAAGTAATAACTTGTAAAATTCATAACTACATATATAAGTCAAAAAAATATAATAAAATATATTTTGAACTTAGAAAAATATAACCTAAAATATAGCATGATTTTGATAACCTAATTCACCAATAATAAAAAGGAAAATTTTTGGATTTTGAATAATTAATGAAAATCTAACCCTAATTTCACATACATGATAATATGTTCTTTGTAGCCCTAGAATTAGATCAAGAAGTGACCTTGGACTATTTTGACTTTTAAGAAGGTATGTTTGCATCCCTGATTATTCTTATTGAGCAATTATCCTACTTTCTTCTTTCTCTTTGTCCTATTGACATTAGCCTATACACAATGTCTTTTCTTTTGATATCATGGTTCATGTGGACTAGCATATTTGTTATTGATCATGTGATCACATATATTCTATTGGACTCTTATATTATGCTTTGTTCATGTTGGAACTTTATATGATGAAATGTGATGTCTTTTGCCCACTTGTGAGGTGGATATTTATGTTGTCCATCAGTATGATGGAAACTTTTATTTTATCTGACTATACTTTTTACTTGCCTCTCATTTAAACAGGCTATGTGAATCTGTAGCACTTGAGTAGTGTAATTGCATTGGTTTTTTGGGCAGTATGCCTTTGTTATTATTGCGATGGAGTTGTGGTGCCCCATACCCGGGTTTCACGTTTGTGAGGCTTGACTCAACTTATATATATTGGGAATGGTAGGATGTCATCTCTATCACATTTCAAGTTTATGAGGCTTGGTCGCCTTTGTCTCTATATTGTTCTAGGGCTATGCTCATCTCACATGCATGCATGTTGATGATTGTGGGGTGTGTTCCCTACTATCTTTGTATGTGCTAGTATGACACGATTTTATTTGTTTGATTATGGCAAGTATCTCTTTAGTTGTTGTTTTCTTCCTTTTATGCCCTTTTGGGTAGTCCTTGTCTTTTCTATGGGAAGCTTTTCTATTTTTTATCCTTTATTCTGTATATTGCTCAATTTCCTATTTAGTATGCACATACCAGCCTTTAATGATGTTTCCTTTTATTCTCCTTTTGTGGGATATTTTTCCATCCCTAGGTTAGACCAAGGAGAGGATAAGCAAGGTAGACTTAGATGACAACCTTTGTATCTAAGCTTTTCGGAGACTTGGAAGAGGTGGTTAGATGACTCACTGCTAATCCTATATTGTTTAAGATAGTTCTCCTTTTGGTCTCACCTATGTGTGGTGTAGTGATGTATAATGATATCAAGCTTTGTAATAGTTAGATAAAGTTCTCTTCCATTGCTACTTTTTGTGTTATGATGCATACATGTTGAATGAATTGGTCATCATCCCTTTGGTGAAAATTTTTATGTGGTGTTTGGTTCAAGGGATGTTTCCTTTTTACTTCTAGTAGGGAGTGATTCCCCTCTTGGATTACACTCCTTACAACATGGTATCAGAGCCACTAGCAGTCGATTATCTAATTATTTCAATCTTGTCTCCCTTAGGATGCTTACCTTTTTCTATAGGTTGCTTATACCTAGTATCCTTGTCTTGCGCAGGAAAAAACTCTCATGGTAGGAGATAACTCGACTCTTGACGATATGTCTGATTACGAGACACCCCAGAACCCTAAGTTTGGGATGCCAAAGATGGATCCACCCTTTACCACATCAGTGACTCAAGTTACTCCTTTGATTGGAAGTGGAAGATCAGTAGGTCAGGAGACCCCAACATCTGCTAGTATAGGTGTAGTATCCTCTCCATAGACAACTATTTGCTACTACCATGATGGGAAAGATGAAATGCTTGTTTGTACCTGAAAAGCCTAAGGAGTTCTCAATCATGGAGTTTGTGAAGATGCAACCGCCCTCCGTCAAGGGTAAAGGTGAAATAGAGATGGTCAAAAAATATGATGATTGGGTGCTAGAAATAGAGAGGACATTTGATGGTATGTCCTGTCGTCAACACCAAAAGGTTAGGTTTGCTTCATATGTTTTCGATGGGCCTGCTCAAGTTAGGTGGAATGGGATAGAAAGGACTTGTGATATCTAAGGACTTGTGATATCTCTTCATGACCTGGGAGCAGTTTTTGGTGCTTTTCTGTGGGAAGTATATCTACATTGTTGCCTTGAAGAAAAAGGAAGTTGTGTTCTATAGTCTGAAGCAAGGTTCCTTGTCTCTTTTTGCTTATGTGCAAAAATTTATGTTGCTTTAAAGATATGCTTATGGACTTAGTGAAGAACGTAGAGCTGACCTATATCTGCAAGGACTCAACTACATCATGGGTCGTGCTCTTATGTCACAACTTCCTTAGACCTTTCGGTAGATGGCTGATAAAGCTTTGGTTGTGGAGTCTCACCCAGGGTTTTAACCTTGGGAGTTTGACAAGAAGAGGAAGCCCTCAGGAGATGAACAAAAAAGAGACAAGTATGCTAATTGCAATGGTTACCATCCTTTAGGAAGTGTTCTCAAGACAAACCTTGTCATGGTATGACGTGTATTTTACTACGTGCTAAAACGCAAGTGTACGCGTCGAGTAGTACAGGCCTCTGTGAGGCCCGAGTCGAACACATGGATACTCGGAATTATGGGAGACTCCTACTAACTATTTGTGATCAGCTAAGCCGAATAACAAATTGGGGTTTATTATCAAAATTAAAAGAAAATAAAAATGAAACAAAGAAAACAATCGATTAAAGGTTAATTTAATCAATTCAAAAAGGTATCTTTAGGATTGCGGTTTCACTGCGGGTATTCATTGTATTAGATTTTATATAATGCCTCAATCTTCTCTCTCTATCTGGGTAGTGGCCTGAAAACAGAATTACCCACTGTCGTGGTGCAATTCACTACTTAGGTTTAGGTCGGTTCCACCGTCGTAGTAACCTATTCCCTAAACTAAGTGCATTACGAACGATCTCTCAGTTTCCACCATTAATTTTACACCACCTTTGTCAAGGGATTTATCGATTAATGTAGGTTTCATCTCTTTTCAACCGTTAATCCTTCTGTCGAAGTGATTAAGGGCATTAGGTTATTATTATGGTGATCAAGCATAACAATATATGGAGAAAATGAAACTATACCACAGATTTAAGAGAGAAAATATAAATTACTAATATAAAACTGTCATACAATGAATTCCCGGGCTACTCCCGGTCCTAAAGATGGAGGGGATTAGCCCCACATGTTCATTTCACACAAGTACATGATAGAAATAGGGGAAATCATATGAAAAACGTGAATTGAATGGAAAAACCCCTGAACGGAGAAGAACTGATTTATCCTTTGCGTAGAACACATGCTTTCACGCCTCTCGGTGGTGAAATCCGTCTTCGGCTGCGTCCGGATCGACATGTATGAACTTCTGGCCTCCATTCTCCTTTCTCTCCCTCCTCGGCACTTGTGCAATGGCCAAATCCGATCCTCTGTCCTCTCAGCGGCCGTCATTAGGTATAAGTCCCTAATTAGGTCGTTAATTAACTCCAGCCGTCCGATTGAGATCAATCTGAATCCAACGCATATCTGACGACGTCGATACCATCGACGCGAGTCGATGGTATCGACCCACTACAGTAGTGGCTGGCTGCAAACCCTTCCTTTATCGCGCCCTTCATCATCTCGATACCATCGACTCATGTCGATGGTATCGACTTCCTTTAGGCGTCGGTTTTGTCGTTTTGCGACGTTGTAGCCTCCATGCGTCGATGGTATCAACTTGGTGTCGATACTATCGACTGCTTCTTTGCCAGCAACTTGAAGACGTCTCGATACCATCGACATCAACGTCGATGGTATCGACTCTTTGCTTCTCCGTTCGGCTGGCAACCTGCGGTCTTGTCGATGGTATCGACTTCCGTCGATGGTATCGACGGAAGCAAATACTTGTTTTTCCTGAAATTCAAAGACAAGATCAAATAAATCCACACAAATAATAATAATGTGATAATTAATGCTCAAAACAATGAAATAAAGGGAATTTGACATAAAATGATGGAAAAGACCAAAATGGATGAATTATGCGATATTAACCATGGAAATGACTAATTAAAGCATAAAACACATATAAAGCAGGTCTATAAATGCGACTCAAAATCATCGCATCAAACTCCCCTAAGCTTGAATATTGCTCGCCCTCGAGCAACTGATCCTTAGAATAGAATTGCAAATGTCAACTGTAAAACAACACACCAACCCAACATCCCATATGACTCCCACTGAACATTCTCAAACCAGCCTTTCCTAACCACAAAACAGTAATTACCCTAAAGGCGAAAATAATCATCAATAAAAGAAATTAAACTCCAAACCGATGAACACTATCACATAAGGCAGTTAACATAATAAAATTCGCCATTCAACATTGGTGCATCTTGTGATCGCCTATACTACGTTGCTCGCCCTAACTACCATCTACATGGAAGCAATTCTCCTTATATTCATTAGTGAGGAGAAATTCACGGTGGCCTACCAATCCAAGCAACGGGTGGATGAAAATGGGTGGCTCATGGAAGAAAATGGAAGTATTATACAGTTTCAACATGCATAATACAAAAATGTCCTAAGTGATGCAAATGCACATTAGAAATGCCCTAATGCTTAAAATTGGGTGGAATGATGCATGCACTAACCATCCACCTCAAAATGAGATGGATATCTAGTCAAGCTACATCATATACTCAATTATCCTGAAATGTAGGTGATATCATGTTCCTTTCTCCTTCTTATTTCACTTTCTTCTAAATCTTTTTTTTCTTTATATATTGCAGATTTTTAGATTTTTTTCAGCCCACATATCCATAATTGCTTAAAGATAAGTTTATTGGGCTTTTTCTTCATACTCAAAAATTTTTGCACTATTTAGAAGGTATGGAACAATTAATTCACCATTAGGGAAAAATTGAGATACATGAATTACTTTATGCATGAAGATCATGAATGCAACTACATGGCATGCACCTAAAGGTAATGTGCATGAATCATTGTATTTTTTTCTATTTATGCAAAAGTATGGAAAATACCAATGCAAATCCTATCTAAATGCTATGCACACAAAAAAGAATTAAAACTGCACTTTACTTCCAATTCTTAGGTGGATTAAGGAAAAATGAAGTGGAACGGTCACAAGAATAGATGACTGAACCTTAGAAAGATATTATGTGTCCCTCCTTACTGACCTGTGTAGTAGTTTAGAGGGTTCTCTCTCTTACATCCAATTAAAGTCTCATTACCCTTTGGTTAGGTTAGGCTCAAACAACCATTTCCGTCCACTTTCATGAATCATTAGGAGTACATGTATGAAATGTTGTTTTAAAGTTGACATAATCAATCATTTTCATAGGATGTGTTCCCAAGGTCAAAACAAAACAAGCTATCCAAAGACACAAAAATTTTAAATTTCCCTTAAATTCCCCATGCACTAACAAACAAGATGACACACTTTTATGACATCCACAATTTACACTAGATAACGCATGGATCCTATAAAAAGTAAAGATGCAAGAAACAAATAACAATGCCAAAAACTAAAAACAATAAAAGATAGAGTTGTTCCAACTAACAGCAAGATGACACACTTTTATGACATCCACAATTTACACTAGATAGCACGTGGATCCTACAAAAACTAAAATAGCAAGAAACAAATAACAAGAGAACAAAAGCAATAACACTAAAAACTGAAAACAATAAAAGATAGAGTTGTTCCAACTACCCCCCTAAGCTTGAATCCGACTATGGCCTCATAGTCAAAAACAAACTTAAAGATTAGAACAGGGATACCCGATCATTCTTGTGGTGGTGGAGGCGGCTGCGGAGAAGTTGGGTCCCAATACAGGAACTACCCTTGGAAGTTCGGATCATACTGGGGCATTGGTGGAGGCTGTGGATACCCACCAAAATAGCCCTGACTCCAGTAGTTGTCATAGAATGGCTGCTGCTGCTGCTCCATCCTGTGCAACCTATCGTGGATATTCTCTTGATTAGTGAAAAGAAGGCATTCATTCTTGAAGATCGCCTGCTGGTTGACAAAAAGCCGGTTGGTGGTATCTTGAATACCGGCATAGGCATCTGTGTGGCTATGCTGCGTCTGCTGAATGTCCTGCAACATTGTATACATGCCTTGCAGGGAATAGGAATCCTCTCTCGGTTGTGAGGGCTGTGGTGGTGGAGGCCGATGCGGAGAAGATGAAGATGCACCTGGATGCATCCGAGGATGCTTCCGGGGTGCCACTCGGGATCTAAGAGGTGTGAACGCCTCTTCCTCCTCTTCCGCCGCCTCTTCGTCGTCGCCACCGTCGTTGCCGCCGTCTTCTTCATCAGAATCGATGGCTATGATTGGCCACCGGAAATGCTGCGCACCGTCGATGTTGAAGACAGGGTCAGGTAGAGAACAATCCTGATATGCTTGATTTACATGGCAGTGTGCGAACGCCACGCCATCTCGGAGAAGAATTAGGTTGGCGTGGTGAAGATGTTGCAAGTTGACCTTGCTTCTCGTAGTAAGAGGAGTCAGCTGATTGAGATTCAAGCCCCAGTAAAGGGCTATCCTGGTGACTAGCCCGCCGAAATGAATCGGGGCTCTCCTCGTGCTCCTCTTCACCGTCAACACTCGGTGTAGAAAGAATGCACCCCAGTTGCATTCTTGTCTCGTCAGGAGCTTGTATAGGAAGAAAAGATCAAACTCCTGGAATTTGCTCAAAGCAAGATCGCTTCGAGCAAAGATGGTTGAGCTCAACATCCTGTGCAAGACATGTGCAAACAGGTGCTCGAAGTCGGCTACCGCGGCGTTGTGGTAGCTCACCGACCTCCCATGCGGAACCGTCACCAACTCGGCGAAGATGGCGGCATAGTCGGTGCGGTTATCTGGCCGGTGGTAGTCGTACTTGGAGCTGTTCCAGTTGAAGATGTCATTGAACTGCTCCAGAGTGATGGTGTAGTCGTGGTTGTAGAGCCGGAAAGACACCCAGCCCTTCTCCCACTCACGGTCGCTGGCGGATATCTCATTTGGCACGACATTGACGTCGAGGGACGCCATGAATTCTGCCACCAGTTCCTTATATGTCGGCCACTCGCTGAAGAAAGGTTGACCGTCCTCGTGGCACTCCAGCTCGTCGTGGCCACGGCCCATTTGGTGTGCTTGTCCTTTGAGCACGTAGTCTAAGTTTGGCTTGAAGCCAAGATCATGGAGCATCTCCGGATCCACATACCGGGTTGGCTCGATCTTGCGCTCCATGATTTCATCGAAGATCTTCTTCACCTCCGCAGAAGGGTGGACAAGGTGAGGACGTGCGACCGATGATGGCAGTGGTGGCACGAACTCGGGGATGTCAATCATATGAGCGTGTGAGGAAGAAGCTCAGGTTGGAAGCACCATTGTTGCGACGAGAAAAAGATTAGAAGAAGAGCTCGGTGAAGATGGAGAATTGAATCTCCGCTCGGTGAAGATCGTCGCTCGGTGCTGCTGTTCTTCGGGCTTGGATGGCTCGGGGCAGTGCTCGGCGCAAAGGAAGAAGAGAGCTCTGAAGGTGTGACGTTAAATGACGTAATGACTCTCCTTATATAGACTTGGCCGGCGCCACTGTTAGTCCATCAATACTATCGACGCGGGTCGATGTTATCGACACGTCTCGATGCTATCCGGCCCCCTCGCGAGTATCGACGGCTGACGATTGCTTGATCTTGAAACACGGATTGCTGACGTGTCGATACCATCGACATCGGTCGATAGTATCGATGCTGCACCCAGATCGATGACGTGGACGCCGCGATCGCCGTCGATTTCTTTGCGTAGATCGGTGACATGGATGGTCGATACCATCGACAAGGGTCGATGGTATCGACTTGACTTCATTGCGACACCGCCACTTTGCACTTCAACCTGTAACCATGTCGATACCATCGGCGAGGCCGTCGATGGTATCGAGTTGAATGAGACAAATCGGTCTGAACTTCTCTAGAGATCTCGATGGTATCGACTCCTATGTCGATACTATCGACTATTGTTGGGCGACCTGCCTGGATGTGTGTCGATACCATCGACGAGTCCGTCGATAGTATCGACTCAGAACGAACTCTGCAGTTGTCAACCTAAACCTATGTCGATACCATCGACGTGAGTGTCGATGGTATCGACTCTGCCTCAACCTGCACAATGAACAAATGGATCAAGGTATCTTCTTTACACTAAAAATTGAATGAAAATAAAGAAACCTATGATTATAATTAAACTATCCTAATGTACCGATGGTTGGGTTGCCTCCCAACAAGCGCCCTTATTTAACGTCTTAGGCTAGATGGTATGAAGCTCATCATATGTTCACCTTGGGAATTGCGCTTAAAGGATCATGTGGTAACTTGAATTCAACTCAATCTCCTCCAATTCCCAAGGACAATGTACCTCTCCCTAAGGCAGTCACGACGTCCGCCGTTGCTTGAAACGGTCTTCCTAGAAGAATTTCACAGCTTTGGAGCGGTGGCATATCCATAACAACAAAATCCACTGGGAATATGAATCTATCCACTTTGACGAGAACATCCTCACACACACCATATGGTCTCACGATAGACCCATCTGCTAATTCAATTGTTGCGGCTGACTTCTTTATCTCTTTTAACCCAAGTTTCTGAAATGTCGCCAGAGGCATGAGATTTATGCTGGCGCCGAAATCACATTGCGCTTTAGGAAAATGTCGACCACCTATTGAGAAAGGAATGTAGAAGCCTCCTGGGTCTTTTCTCTTCTTTGGTGAACTCCCGTGAATCATAGAGCTCACCGTCTCATTCATCCTACAAATATCACTATCTTTTATCCGCCTCTTCTTATTGATGATTTCCTTGATGAACCTCCCATAGGCGGGCACTTTCTCGATCATCTCCACTAATGGAATATTGATGTGGAGTTTTCAGAATATTTCCAAGAATTTCCTAAAATGACGATGCTCTTTCTTTGACTTCGGATTGTCCAGTTTTGAAACATCTGCTGCATCAGTACACCTGTGAGGTGGCACATATGAGCTTTTCGGGGTCAACTCCCCTAAGCTTGCTTCAATCACTCCCTCTGACGTGGGCTTTGGCGAGACATCGTCAATAGTAACAGCTTGTTGTGGTTCCTCTCTTGCATTCGATGTCTCCACACGTGCACAAACAACCTTCAATTGTTCTTTTTCTCTAGATGGAGATACAATATTCATAATTCGCTGTGATTTTCTGAAGAAAGGGTTTCCGCCCGGCAGTCCATAGTAAGTGCGTGGATACGGTATCGCCGGTGTCGCATGTGTATTAAAAGTCATTTTTCTTTCTTCTTTAGCTTCTTGCACCTGAGATTCCTCCTCATTGCTTACCACAGAAATATACTTGACCGGATGGTGTGTTTGGGCCACGTTTGCATTCTCAGCCGGTTTCTGTTGATTGGCGTGCTTGATGGCTGCCACTTCACTAGAAATCTGTGCCACGGTGGTTTCTAATGCCCGCATTTGTGCTCCATGGCTTTGCAGCGTCTGTCCAAACTTGGTAAGAATATCACCTTGAGATTGCAATTGCTTACCAAACATGACCATCATCTCCTGATTCTGCTGTACCATTTGACTCAGTAGTTCGGTGTTCTTATCCTCGGCTCTAGGCTGTGGCTTGGCATCTGGATCCTGTAGAAAGTTATTCGGATCCTTCCATGAGAATTTTTTATCCTTCCTCCATGCGTAGTCATTGTTTCTGTAACCCTGTTGTTGCATGAATTTCACTTGGGCTTCCTCATCCTCAGATGCATCTTCCTTAGATAGCAGCTTCTTGGCTAGAAGATCTAACTTATCGTTCAGCTCCTTAACTACTCTGGATTCGCCAGCAGCTCTGACCTGCTCCACATCACCTCTGTCACCCCATGACTGTTTCCTAGCCATGTTCTTTAATATCTCCCAGCATCTGGTGTCTGTATTATTCAAAAAGAATCCAGATCCTGCAGAATCAAGGTTACTCCTATCGTGCTCGGAGAGAGCAAAATAGAAGATTTTCACTTGTGTTTCCTTATCCAGCCCATGATGTGGGCATCTCCTCAGCATGACCTGAAATCTCTCCCAGGTCTCCGAATATGTCTCACCAGCCTGTTGAGTGAAATTATGAATTTTTCTGATCATGTCATTAGTCTTCTCAGGAGGGAAGAACCTCTCAAAGAAGACCTTCACCATATGGTCCCAAGACTCCACGAACTCATCGTCTAGATTGTGTATCCATTCTCGTGCAATTCCCGCTAGCGAGCTCGGAAAGAGCTTCAAATAGAGTGCAGTCTGCGGAAATCGGTCAATTTTCACCATATCGCAGTTCTCCACGAATTGACTCAGGTGCGCAACGGGATCCTCATTTTTCAACCCGTGGAAAGCATTGGCCTTAACCAAATTAATAAGAGCTGGATCAATCTTGTACGTTGGTATATTGATTGCTTGCTTCTTTATCGGCCCTTTAGAGGCAGATGCGGAAGAAGCTTTGATCTTCGCCCATATCGTAGGTTCCTCGGCCATCTCTTCTGGTTCAGATTCAGAATCTACCTCTTCTTGGTACTCTTGCTCGGAATGCTCATCGTCCTCAGGTCCCAAAAACGGAACCTCGGGTGTGCGATTGTCATAGTCTGTACTACGTGTATGCACCATGCAACGTACCTGAAATGAGAAAATTCGAGTTCAGTACTATGCTCAGACGAGTATAAACAATTATAGAGAAATTTAGAAATATTTGAAGTTGTTTCAAAATAATAAAAAAAATGTGGCCTAGAGTGTCCGCTCGTAGCACTCAAAGTGCCAACAATTCCGCCATATCCCCAGCAACGACGCCAAAAAATTGACGTGTATTTTACTACGCGCTAAAACACAAGTGTACGCGTCGAGTAGTACAGGCCTCTGTGAGGCCTGAGTCGAACACAGGGATACTCGGAATTATTAGAGACTCCTACTAACTATTTGTGATCAGCTAAGCCGAATAACAAATTGGGGTTTGTTATCAAAATTAAAAGAAAATAAAAATGAAACAAAGCAAATAATCGATTAAAGGTTAATTTCATCAATTCAAAAAGGTATCTTTAGGATTGCGGTTTCACCGCGGGTATTCATTGTATTAGATTTTATATAATGCCTCAATCTTCTCTCTCTATCCGGGTAGTGGCCTGAAAATAGAATTACCCACTGTCATGGTGCAATTCACTACTTAGGTTTAGGTCGGTTCCACCGTCATAGTAACCTATTCCCTAAACTAAGTGCATTACGAACGATCTCTCAGTTTCCACCATTAATTTTACACCACCTTTGTCAAGGGATTTATCAATTAATGTAGGTTTCATCTCTTTTCAACCGTTAATCCTTCTGTCGAAGTGATTAAGGGCATTAGGTTATTATTATGGTGATCAAGCATAACAATATATGGAGAAAACGAAACTATACCACGGATTTAAGAGAGAAAATATGAATTACTAATATAAAACTGTCATATAATGAATTCCCGGGATACTCCCGGTCCTAAAGATGGAGGGGATTAGCCCCGCATGTTCGTCTCACACAAGTACATGATAGAAATAGGGGAAATCATATGAAAAATGTGAATTGAATGGAAAAACCCCTGAACGGAGAAGAACCGATTTATCCTTTGCGTAGAACACATGCTTTCACACCTCTCGGTGGTGAAATCCATCTTCGGCAGCGTCCGGATCGACAAGTATTAACTTCTGGCCTCCATTCTCCTTTCTCTCCCTCCTCGACACTTGTGCAATGGCCAAATCCGATCCTCTGTCCTCTCGGCAGTTGTCATTAGGTATAAGTCCCTAATTAGGTCGTTAATTAACTCCAGCCATCCGATTGAGATCAATCTGAATCCAACGCATATCTGACGGCGTCGATACCATCGACGCGAGTTGATGGTATCGACCCACTACAGTAGCGGTTGGCTGCAAACCCTTCCTTTGTCGCGCCCTTCATCATATCGATACCATTGACTCGGGTCGATAGTATCGAATTCCTTTAGGCGTCAGTTTTGTCGTTTTGCGACGCTGTAGCCTCCATGTGTCGATGGTATCGACTTGGTGTCGATACTATCGACTGCTTCTTCGCCAGCAACCTGAAGACGTCTCGATACCATCGACATCAGCATCGATGGTATCGACTCTTTGCTGCTCCTTTCGGCTGGCAACCTGCGGTCTTGTCGATGGTATCGACTTCCGTCGATGGTATCGACGGAAGCAAATACTTGTTTTTCCTAAAATTCAAAGACAAGATCAAATAAATCCACACAAATAATAATAATGTGATAATTAATGCTCAAAACAATGAAATAAAGGGAATTTGACATAAAATGATGGCAAAGACCAAAATGGATGAATTATGCGATATTAACCATAGAAATGACTAATTAAAGCATAAAACACATATAAAACAGGTCTATAAATGTGACTCAAAATCATCGCATCATGGTACTCCAGTGATAAGTCATTATTACAATGAACCTGGACACATTTGACCTAAGTGCCTCAAGATTCATAATGGACCAGCACCAGCACAACAACAACAACCTCATGTGCCTCCTCAAAATAATGTAACAATAATAAAGGAAGACCTATGCAAAGGCGACCTGGAAGAGTTTTTGCTTTGGATGGTGAAGAAGTTAATGAGGATGAACACAATCAGGGTAATCTATAGTTCTATATTTAGGCTTTACAAGTTATGTTTCCATGTTTGCATGATTCTTGTATTTATGGATGTAAGGAAGTATAGTGGAACCCTTTGTACCTAAAGAATAGTTTTGACTTAAAAAGATGAATCCTTTAAGAGGTGGTGAATAAGATATTTTCTTATATGTGGATGTTTTGATTTCGATGTTGAAATATATTTTAGAAGTGGTGTGTTGTAACATACAAGATCTCAAACCCTACCCTAGAAGTTTGATCTTTTGGGCTTAGCCAAATAAGGTTTAGAATTACCCAAATGAGATAATACATGAACAAATCACCCTGATGTAACCCAATGCTCTCACATTGGATTTAAACCAATAATAGAACATAAAAAGTGTCACATGGGGAATACATGATAATTCGAGCTTAATAATCACCCATAAATATTTAGGAGAAGTTTTGAACATAATTAGATGGATAAAATAATAATGATGATAAATGTGCGGATGATAGGCTCAATTATTAATTGTGACATAACTCATTAAAGGAAACCCCAAAAGTGGAATCTAAGTTAAAAATCGTGTTTTGTGGGTCCTAATTGTCTTCGGAGTCAAGTTTCACATTATTCACATAATAATAATTTATTTATTTCAATTTGTAAAGAGAAGATCTAAGTTTTCCCCAAAATATCAAATGAAATAACAAATGATTTGTAAAGAGGAAAATAATCTTGATTTGTAATCTACATAATAAATCTAGCCTTTGGGTGAATTTTCATCCAATTTGGAAGATGCTTGATTAAGAGATGAAACTAGGAGAGAGAAAGTGTGTAGAACCTTCAAAATATTAAGTAATTGTACAAACAACTTCAACATGTAAAATTGATAGCAAATTCATATCCAACACATTAGATATGACTTGTGGGTGAAGTTTCATCAAATTTGGAGAATCTTAAAGTCATTAATGCATGAGGATAGAGAAAATAGGATTTGATTTATTTAACATATTAAAAGTTCTCAAAAGGAAAATCTAATTGCATAATTGGAATCTATATGCTTTAGCTTGCCTTTGTGAAAAATTTCATCCAATTTGGGATTCATTTGCTCCCTCAAAAGAGGAGAGAGAAAATGAAAAATAATTTGTTTACACTTTATTCAAATCTGATTACAATTTCATTTGTGTCCCAACCAATCTACGTGCGATCCTGACTGTCAGATTTTAGATTGGATGGTTGGTGACCCGTCTTCAACCTCGTGATAGATAAGGAAAGTAGGTCGCATCATGTGTGAATTTTAATCCATGATTTCTTATTCAATTCTCGATCTTTTTTCAAAATCTCTTCTCCGATGAATTCGTGCTTCAGAAAAGCATATTTTAATCACTTAATCATATGCTAATCTAGAAAATTCGAAAAATGCCCAAAATTGGGTTAAGGACTCTCCCATGGCCACATTGTTTTTTTCTTATACCCTAAGTTCACCTATATATAGGGGTACCCATGTCTTCGTCTCTAGCCGCCAAGTCTCTCCTCCCTCTCGATTTTTTTGCATGTTGTCATTTAGACCATCAAAGGTCAGATTTCTATTTCAACCTTGCGACACTGTTCTTCGGGCCTTCGTGGTACCAACATCTCAATTGAGGGTCGAGGTGAATTATTCTGACCTTCTCAATTCATTTCATGTCATCTTTTCAGTCGATGATCATGATCTCTTCATTCACCCAATTCTCCCCCACCGAGCTGTTGTTGCCAGGGAGTGGCGAGCCAGCGAAGGAGATGATCTCCTTGCAATTCTCGAAACTACCCTCACTTGGTTTTTCTTTGTTTTTCTTGCATAAGGGAAATTTCATCTTTTCGCATGTGCTTTCTCGTGTTTGGGGCGGGTCTGCGCGTAGTTGACCAACTTCACTAAGCGAGTGGGCTACTCACTATTGGTCCATGTCACAGACCAGGCCCCACGTTCTCTCTCTCTTTCTTTGTTTCTCACAAATAAACTATAACCTGGCTTTTTCTCTTTTTCCTATTGGCCGATTTTCAAAAATTAATAACTAATTATTTAGTGATCAGAAAAATACAAGTGAAAACCTAACCCTAATTTCATATACATGATAATAGGTTCTTTCGAGACCTAGAATTGGATCAAGAAGTGACCTTGTACTCTTTTGACTTTTAAGAAGGTATGTTTGCATCCCCGATTGTTATTCTTGAGCAATTATCCTACTTTCTTCTTTCTCTTGGTCCTATGGACATTAATTATACACAATGTCTTTTCTTTTGATATCAAGGTTCATGTGAACATCCTTATTTGCAACTGATCATGTGATCATGGATATTCTTTTGGACTCGTATATTATGCTTTGTTCATGTTGGAACTCTATATGATGAAATGTGATGTCTTTTTCCCACGTGTGAGGTGGATGTTTATGTTGTCCATTAGTATGATGACAACTTTTATTTTATCTAACTATACCTTTTTACTTGCCTCTCTATTAAACATGCTATGTGAATCAGTAGCACTGGAATAGTGTAATTGCATTGGTTTTTTGGGCAGTATGCTCTTGTTATTATTGGGATGGAGGTGGTGGTGCCCCATACCTGGGTTTCAAGTTTGTGAGGCTTGACCCAACTTATATATATTGGGAGTGGCAGTATGTCATCTCTATCACATTTCAAGTTTGTGAGGCTTGACAGCCTTTGTCTTTATATTGTTCTAGGGCTATGGTCATCTCACATGCATTCAGGTTGATGATTGTGGGGTGTGTGCCCTACTATCTTTGTATGTGCTAGTATGGCACGATATTATTTGTTTGATTATGACACATATCTCTTTTGTTGTTGTTCTCTTCCTTTTATGCCCTTTTGGGTAGTCATTGTCTTTTCTATGGGAAGCTTTTATATTTGTTATCCTTTATTCCGTACATTGCTCAATTTCCTTTTTAGTATTTCTTCTCCTTTCGTGGGGTATGCTTCCATCCCTATGTTAGATCGAGGAGAGGATAATAAGGTAGACTTGGACAACAACCTTTGTATCTGAGCTTTTCAGAGACTTGGAAGAGGTGGTTAGATGACCCTCGGCTGATCCTAGTCTGTTTAAGATAGTTTTCCTTTTTGTCTCACCCATACGTGGTGTAGTGATGTATAATGATATCAAAGTTTGTAATAGTTAGATAAAGTTCCCTTCCACTGCTACTTTTTGTGTTATGATACATACATGTTGAATGAATTAGTCATCATCCCTTTAGTGAAAATTTTTATGTGGTGTTTGGTTCAAGGGATGTTACCTTTTTACTTCTAGTAGGGAGTGGTTCCCCTCTGAGATTCCACTCCTTACAGAACAACTATAAATAACTTATGTTATTTTGTGCTTGTTCAATCTCTCTCCCTTTCTATGCAGTTTTAGGTGCACTCAAATTTCATAGTTGCAATATTATCTTAAAAATATCTTGAAGGTCTAATGAATTTTGCGTAAGTGGTTTTATCTCTATTCACCCCCCTCTAGAGTCATTATAGATCCAACATTTGTGTATCCTCTACTTGCAAATATGGGATCATTACCAACTTAGTGCAAAAAGATAACAATAGAGGCAGTACGCTGCAGTTTTATTTATACTATACTCTAGCAAACTAGGTTTCTCAACGAATCATAACAGATTAAACCGATGACATTTTCCCCAAATGGATAAGGGAAATTTGTGACGTTTGCATTGGCAACGATCCTATTGCAAATAAGCTCTGGGAATAATATCACGAACATTGACATTATAATTTGATACAGTCGGCCTCAAACCCGGATAAAAAAATATTTCTTTAGGATTAAATTCCAGTTGTGGACTCTTTATAGAAATGGATCGATATGGTACATGGCTCTTATTAGATCTATCTTTTGAAATTGGTTCGTCCGATTCCTTCCTCTTAAAAAATCTTTTCATGATATAATGACTTAATATTGTAAAATTGAATTTAAAGACACTCATTGTAATTTCAAATATCATGTGTTATTGTCTTTACCTCTTCGGATCACAAAGGAGGAGCCCAACTGACCCGACGCAAGCCAACAAAAAAGTAGACGACAATATGCCATTGGCGAAGAGGAATACCACAAGGACTAGAAAGATAGGTTGGAGCAAGAAGAATACAGTGGGTAGCAATGCAGTTCGGCGATGAGACAAAAATATATTGTAACGGAGTCAATAGTTGTTTATTGTAAGAAACCAATATATATATTTGCAACAGAAAAGTAGAACACGTCCTCTTTTGACTAATCGAGTCAATAGTTGTTTATTGTAAAGGAAAGAATATATATAGTTGCATTAGGCAAACATCCATAAGGCGCCCATCAAGTAACTTATCCTAGTTTAATGGGAATCTGTGTTAGGAAAGAGAGTAGAAAATATGTTTCCTTAGGAGTAGGTAGGGCACTGTCCCAAAAAGGAATCCTATTGATTGTCATTTATAAAGTTTGACCAACGACGGGTAGGTCTGGTGTTCTACCATGCCCATTAATCCCTCTACCACTGAACATCATTATAAATGTCATAGAATAAGTTTTCTTTAACCAAAATTTCACCTTTCTATACCTTTGTTTTCAACACTATGGTCCAAAAATCCTCACCTTTTACATTATCAATTATTTTTAATTACTATTTACTCTCTAGCAATCATTTAGATTTTCTTAGTTCTACTTAGGAATACCTTAACTAGTTATACATACCTCAAATTATAGATTATATAACTTTAAATCCAGATATCATATATGCAACGAATGGTACATGTAAAAACAATCATAACTTATAGGAAATTAAATTCAATTCTTGGTGTATTAAAGAAGCTATGAGGTTTATATTAACTGTACCCCCCTAATGTGGCATGATCCAAACTCAGTAATTAAGGATTAGGCACACACAAAGGGTGAGATTACACTAATTATTTGTTGGCATGCTAACTGCATTTTCCCCTAAATTTTTCTTTTTCAATTATTTTATAATCAACTACTATAAAACTTATGTTTGATAAATATGAGATTACTTTACTATAAACTAACTTTCAGCATTAGAACGACTTAGTTCTTACCAACAGATATGATAACTAAACGAATTGCTATTACATGAAATTCTCTAAGCGCTTGTAGATAATGTACATCATGTAAATCTCATTATAAAATCATCCATTAGAAAATCTTACTCCCAAGACTAGAAGAAAATAAGAGACATCTATTTGGACTAAAATGTTGTTCCTTTAGATACCTCAGTTCACTTGCTCATGATTGTAGCTACCTTCAATATGATTTTGGTGGTATTGGAAAATATTGTTTGTGTAGATCATGAGTTACATGTTCTATGAGTGAGAAACTATGCCTACCCAAGACAATCTGAATATATGAATTTTCTTAATTAACTAGAAGCATATATAAAAAAATCATGAAAATCTGAGCTTCAGTGAACAAGAACGTTGTTATGATTTATGCATTCATAGGAAGTTCTGAGAAATATGCATAGGGTGGGCAAATTAGAACTAAATTAAAGAAAATCTAATTCCAATTAATATGCCATGGACCCTACATAAAGAGTATTATGATAAGTGAAAGCATCTCACTAAGTTATGACATCATTGTGTAAGTCTAGAGTACATATGGTATCCTAAGACTATTGAGCTAACTCCCCATCCTACAAAAGAGTTCGTTATG
Source organism: Alisma plantago-aquatica (assembly GCA_963693085.1). Taxonomy (NCBI): domain Eukaryota; kingdom Viridiplantae; phylum Streptophyta; class Magnoliopsida; order Alismatales; family Alismataceae; genus Alisma; species Alisma plantago-aquatica. The sequence continues at coordinate 842,912,248 of OY856413.1, forward strand.
TCTTGCTTCAGTGGATATATAAAACAAACTGATACTAGACTCCTCTAAATTTGAAACTAAGAAAGAAAGTCAAGACACTCAACATGTTCAATCTCTAAAGGTTGACTCACTGGGTAGTAACTAAATTAACTATGAAAATTAGTACTACGTGGTTCTTCATCCATATTAGGGTGACTGACAAATTAAGAATATCTTCCTTGATTGACTTAAAACCCCGCACCCCACATTATGCTAAGATTACCTCATCCTAGACTCCTACTATTGGTATATACATTTCTTTCTTCACAATATAGATCTTCGTGATGGATTATATTGCATTCAAAGTATCTAGAGTTTGATGATTGTATAGTTTTATTGATTTGTCAAGTACTGTAATTTTATTTGACTTCAAATTTAAGTGGCATTTACCATATTCCAATTATGTATTTCATATTATATAGTAAACTACCCATGTTTCATATTGTGAACTACTCTATAAGAAAAAATCTGAAATATCCATATATGTGATTGAAACTCCACATATCAACTTGATATCATAATTAGGAAAGAGAATAAGTTATGACCATATAATTTTGAAGATAGGGAGACATTGACTATTCCCACACTATCAACCTCATTAGGCCCCTTCCATTGGCTAGTTGTTCGACTAGCTATAATAGTTTGCATTCTAAGCTAGTCATGTTGGATAAAGTATACTTCAGTATTCATATAAAACACTTTGTCATACTAGATTGCATCAACCACACAAACTTAGTATTTTAAGTATTTGATTTTGTGTCTTATGTCTTTACTTTTTTTACCATTCAACTCAAGTCATCTTTATCTAACTCAACATTTATGATTTCATTTCATCTGATTTACACTAAAACTCAACATATATATCAAATATTTTAATCATATCAACCTAACTTTTATCGTAGCATTATTTTACTATTATGCCATCATTCAATTATTGGAACAAATATTCATAGATTGAGATCTTATTTTATTTAGCAAAAAGTAGTTTGTTTTATTCTTTTTTATTAGTCAAGAGGATATCCATTAATCCTGCCCTATCTTCTAGGTTTACATAAAAGGTTACATTTCTACTATTATTTAGGTTTCCCTAAGTGGTATTACATAAATTACAAGAAGAAGTTACTTTTGAACTAAAATTGGTAACCAAAAAATGTGGATGATTAGTGCAAGAAAATAATTCATTCTAATATTTTAGGTGTAATTATCTAGGAAATCTACATTTTTATAGGTTTTCCTACTAATCTATGTTATTTTTCATATTCTAGTTCTTCGTAAACATTGCATCGATGTCCCTTTCCAAGTATTAACTTGGTATAGACACCATAATAACTCCTAATTATTATAAATTCAGAGACATTCTCTATTTCCACTTGCACCTATTTCCATCCAACTCCTAAGTTAATTCCACTTAGAAAAAATCTCCTAGTTTATACTTGACCATAAGTCAACCTTCATTTTTCTCCACTTCCAATAATTCACTCACCAATATCATCTCTACAAATTGCAACTAGAAATTCCTATTTCCTTGTCAAAGTAATGTCTACTTTGTACTTAAGCCATCCCCTTTGTGGTTAGCTATATTGAGGCCCATACTTGTGCATGTCGATTTCATATTTAAATTGAGAACCTTAAAATCTTAAATTATTCGTCTCACCCTAGCTTGAACAACTTTAAATCATGTTTTTGACCATGAGTGTCTTTTCCTGGAGTAGCTGCTCATATTGTCTTTGCTATATCTACAGTAGGTTATCATGAACAAGCATCTATAATTCTTTGCACCTTTAAGTATAACACATATCCATGTTCTTAGTTAAGTGGTGTAGAAATTTTACATATTTATAAACCTTCTATAGAGTCCCATACTTTCTTGGTTTGTACACAAATTCACATTGCTTGTAGTTTCATATCCTTATCCAGATTGCATGTTTGACATATGCTTTTGCTTCCATCCTCGTGATCGATTTCTTTTATTATTTACTAAATCTTTGATGACCAACCAAATGATGGTCTTAATTTGTTTCAATTATTTTTCCTCCTACAGAACACCCCAAGCACATAATTTAGTTTTTTTCCAGCTCATAGCAGGTTGGAAATTAACATCGTGTCAAAATTGACATCAATTGTGTCTTCCATTCCTATATATTCCCTTGTTGTTTTCTTCTTAGTGTAGGTAGAATATCAATCTTGGAAATGACCTCCAAATGTAGGTATATGCTAATGAACACAATATCCCACTTGTCATTTTACTTCAATAGCCTATGTAGGCTGATGGTCCTTATTAGAATTGGTTTTAAGATCCACCCCATTGAGGCAGTTAATGTTGGTGCCCATGGTTCAATACCCAGACATTGGTGCACTCCATGTCTCCAATTATAAAGAAATGCTCCACAACATATGGTATGTGCATTATTTTGCATAGAGGTGTATCTTTTTCCCTTTATGTACTCATACCTTTTGTATTTCCTCCTCATTCTCTTACACCACACATCCTTTCTACCTATTTTTAGATCCCAAGATCCTTCATAATCAAGGTTGTGCTATTCACACATAACATTCATTGTATGCAACAACTTGTAGGTTGAACAATAAATTTGGACATAGGGTTTCATGGGTAAGACTAGTGCTTGCCTATTCTATGAAATGTCTATAAGCATATATTTTTCTAGGATAATTATTCAAAAAGGAGACAATATTTTACTATCCCATCCATTAATTTAGACATCTCTAATTGTCAGCATAGATGTGTAAGTGTACATTTTTAGAGTAAAAAAAGATTGGGAAATAGAGAGTTTCCTTGTTTGCAGCCTCTACTTGCCTTCAAATTTAGAAGCTTTTCACCATTTCAAAACATTTTGGGTGCTACAATTAGTAGTAGAATTACTGATGTACTGGATTATGTGGTTGGTCGTCGTACCTTTTGAAGTTTATCTAGAAAGTAATCCCAACTCATTTGATCCCATGCCTTCGATAGTCCTACTTTTATAGCCATACAAGGTGTTGCATCAGCTTGTCCCATATTTTGAATCGGTTCATGAGTTAAGGAGGTGTTTTTGAGATCCTCTGACAAAAAACAATGATCATTTTGGTAGGGGAAATCCACTATGTGGGGATTCAGATGCTCCACCAAAACCATTAGAATAATATTGAGGAAAATATTATTCAATGACATTAGGCAGAGCTAGTTTCAACTCTTTAGTTGGTGATCTTTGGGTTTGAGTGAAAAAAGTAAAATACAAAGTTCATCATAAAATGTGTAGCCTTTAACATTTTGCATCATCGAGGTGAAATAGTTAGTGAGTTTGTCCTAGTTAATGATGTATTAGATTGTATTGGTTCACCATTCTATTATTGGAACTTCACTAAGAATGTAATACCAAATTATCATAAGCCTTTCATAGGTCTACTTTTGTGACCATATAAAGTGTTGCATTGTATCAACCCATGATGTAGAACATGACATGCCCCTATGATCTTCTGAGCATAGATGTCAGTGATTTCCTTTGTCTTGGCCTCTCTTGTAAAGCCATGGAGTTTAGTCCCACATGGGCTAAAATGGAATTTAATTTAGTTTAAAAACCTATATGTAGGATGCACTGTCATCTTGTTATGCACCTCAGTGATTATGAATAAAATTTCCTTTTAAGTTAAATTATGGAATTGTTGGTGTTAATTTAATTAATGGTACCCCATTAAATGGTATCAGAGCCTAACCTAAACCTAATATGGTTAGGTCCTTCTCCTTGTAGGTCAAGAAAGATTGCTTCCTCTCCCTTGTGCTTTTTGTTGGTATGTATGCCCTGAGAGCCAATCATGGGATGATTGGTGGGATACATTAAGATTGATTTGATAAACAACAAAGGCAAGCTTCCAATTCTTTCTGGTTTAGTCATATGAGATAGTGATAGAACAAATTGAATGTCTAGAGAATGACAATACTCAATGATGTATGCCTTCAGGTTCATGACCTGAATGATGAGATCATACGGATGCTAAGAGTTTGTACATTCTTGTTATGTCCCTAGTCGGATGTCATTGTGGAAGGTAGATAGACAGAAATGACACCCAAGACTAGATTGTGGTGTTGGTTAATGACAAAATCTCATTAGTCATGATATAGAGATATCAAACCAAACACATAGGTACTTGTTAAAGAACAAGTGTACCTGACAGACCCACCGTGAGTTTGACACATGGAACCATGACATGGTAGTCACAGTCAATACTCACAGTGATGGTGGTGAGTGTGATTCTTTGACCTGAAATCACTACACTCAACACATGTCGTTGGGCACCCTTTGACATCATCAAACGCAGTCCTGAAACATGGGTTGTTATAAAGGTGATGATTGGGTGGCTTTGACACATGGGGCTTTTGAGGGGTGAGTGATAGATATGGGATTTGTCCCTCCTGAGGGAGTTTGATATCTTAGGCCACTTGATGAGTAGGATTGAGATAGGCGTGTGCACGCATGTGTGAATCAGTATGTGATATTGATGTCATACAAATCCCGTTCAATCTACTCTGAGATCAAGAAAGTGAATGAACGTTGACAGGATGACTGTTCCATGCCTCGAGTTCATTCGGGATATCAGTGACAAAGGAATTATACATTCACTGTAACACCATTCACGAATTGTAGGATTGAAAGTTGTTCTCCAACTTTCGACTTTCACTTGGGTAGCACTGATGTGTGACTAGGCACCGCTCTTTGCTTGTGAAGTCATAAGTGTTATGGACTTTCACTACCAAAGTGAAATGGACCTGCAGGGTCACACACATAGAATTTAACCTGGAAGAGGAGTTTTGTCCACAAACAATGTTTAGATTGATTACTAAAGGAGTTTAGTAGTTCAATTAAACACTCAATCAATTAATAGCTGAATATCATATTGTTCAAGGTGTTGGACATATTGATTGGAGTATCAGATTGATTGAAATCGCATTTGACTGATTCTGCACAACCTGTACTCCCAACCGATCGGTTCAAGTGTTGAACCGGTCGGCTGAGGTTGCTGAACCTGCTGGCTCAAGTGTTGAGTCGGTCGGCTCATGGTCAGAGTGAAACGATCGGTTCAAGTGTTGAAATGATCGGTTCAACTGGTGCAACTGAGCAAGTTGGGAAAGTCAGGTCGGTGAGAATTTTCCTTGCGTTTCACTTGCCCAATTTGATTGGAACAAGGATTGGTATTCGATACCAATTAGAAACAAAAGAAGGAAAGTCAATCGGGAACTGATCAGGACCACGAACCGACCGGTTCAGAAGTGAACCGATCGGCTCATGGGTCCCAACCGATCAGTTGGTGTTCCAACCGACCAGTTCAGGTCCCCAACCGACCAGTTCAGGTTGCGAGTTGGTTGTTTTGTGGAAAATCTCGAACCCTTCTACTCCTTCTTTTAGTCCCATATTGTCCGGGATGGAGAACCCTGTCCCATGACCCTCCTATATATATAAGGGTATTGGGGGCTTCTCAAAGTACAACTCAGTGCAACCAGTTACTCTGCCAAGTTGTCATTCTCTCTGGTTTTGGTAACTGAGAGAGAGCCTGAGCAAGTGCTTCCCGCAAAGGGAGGTGCATCAAGGGAAGGACAACTACAGTTGCAACTGGAGGCAGGAGAGTGTGTTGGTGACTAGTACGTCAATAGGAGGGTGCGACTCCTTCCACTTCCTTGTAGGACAAGGAGTGTGGAGTTCCAGGTGGTCTATGTCGACTACTTCAGAGGCAGGAGGTTTCTGCCGCTCAGGAGGACAACTGTCAATCCCGACAGTCCGGTGAGAGGAGGAGTTGTTAGTCCTGGTGCGACCAGAAGCTGCACAGACACCGTCCAAGACCGGAGTTGAAGACCGCGCAAGGCGCGAGGTATTGTCGCCGAGCAAGCCTCGGGACAAGTTATGATTCCACAAACCATCCTTTCCTATTATATAGACGTTGACACATTTCCTTGTTCAGGGTTTGGGGAAGAAATTTTTGTTTCCGCTGCCTTCTCTGCCTCCCCTGGAACCCAACAGTGGTATCAGAGCCACGTCAACTGCTCTATATTTTAGGAATATCGATATGATCGATTTTGTTTTGTCGCCTTTATTTATTTCATACGATGCGAATAATATTGGCTTTATGCATGTCCAATCCTAAATCCACAAATCCCATTGACATATATGATATGTATTATTAATGCACTCGATACGCGTCGCCCTTAAACGAGTTTTGTGGTGGATGTATAGCGTGGTTATGGCCAATAAACCCTATTTGTGTATGGTTGTTTGTGGTTTCTTGCATCTCGGTTTGCGTAAAGATCTTCCTTCTCCTATTCCTGATGTAACTCGAAATAATTCGAGATTCTTTCCCACCTTTGCTCCCCCCGAATGTAACTCGGGGTTTCCCTTTTAAGCAATGTAATATTAGGATAGATTTTATTTCCTATTATGTCAAAGAAGGCGGACATCCATACGACAGATGAGACGATCGGTTCAAGGCATGAACTGATCGGTTGACATTCCAGACGATCGGTTCAAGCCGATCGGTTGATGATCGGTTCGAGGAGCGAGACGAGCGGGTGGCGACCATGATGAGATGCACGATGACCAGGCGAACCGATCGGTTGGAGGAGCCAACCGATCGGCTGGTGGCACCCAGACGATCGACTAGAGAGAACAAATCATTCATGGGATGAGTTGATCAACTCGGATGGCAAAGCACATAATTCATCTTGTACAGGTTGCATGTGATGTAGACCTAGATGACCGTGATTCCTCTTGGCTTGAGGAATCACATTAGGATGGCCATAATCATCGCTTTTATTGTTTGTTCATGTTTTCTGTGGGATATAGCATGTATATGATACATACTATGTATAGTGGTGATTGGATATGTATATGTATATAAAAACCAAATCCCTCATTAAAATATTAAGTCTTATATGCCTTCCATTAGCGGCACACATGAAAAACTCAATCGACCAAGCATAGGTTACGCCAAAGCATGGTGCGCTGTCTATCTTGTGGAAGTGTGAAGGGTAGACATGTAGGTTCTGCCAAAGCAGGGTGCATGTTTACCATGTCAGCTTTTGGGTTAGACTTAACTGGTGATTCTTAGAGCGTCTAAGCCCAGAGGCAAGGAATGTTCATGGCAAGGTGTTGTGCATGTTCATTCATCAAGAGTTGCATATGATGCAATTGGCATGATGGCCTACCTAAATAGTCAAGATTGTGGGCGATTAGCCAAAGCTAACTCATGACTTGATGAAATATGGATCTTACCCACTAGAAGGTTGTACACTGCAATCTTCCGAATTGATGGTGAGGGCTATCAATTTGAAGTAAAATAGTGGGAGCGATAATTAATTAAAGGCCTAATTTTATCGTCAACTTTTCAAATCAATCAAACAAGTCAGAAGAGTTTTGGACTAAAATCACATATATTTCCTTATGTTAAAATGAATGGTTAATCAACAATAATCACTTTATTTGCGATCGGTCTTTGAGACCAACAAATTAAATGGGAATAATTCCACGACTGGTTAGGATGATGAGAAGTGTTCTCAAAGAGCGAGAGCTCTAAGTCCTAGTTATACAAGAACCAGATGAACTCGATCCCACCACATCAGTGGCTCAAAGTATGCTTATGGAAGCATACCGAGGATGACATTGATGAGGAGTGCTTGATGTTGTGTTCTTTGAACTATGAGTTGCAGAGACAACATGAGACATATGATGTCTCCCAGACGCTGTCCTAGTATGTCATGATAGAAGGAGATCCAGTAAGGTATTAACACACTCAATGTGATTGGGTATGTGGAAAAGCTGACTAAGAAGGATTCCCTGTGAGCCAAGAGTTGGCTATTGATATGATACTGCAAATGTTGCGAGAATCATACAATTCATGATAAGCTACAACATGAACAATTTTGACAAGCATTGGCGGAGTTGTTGGACATGTTAAGGATAGTAGAGGCAAAGATGAAGAAATACAAACCATAATCTTTGATGTAATCAAAGAAAAGGTAATTCTTAAGGGCAAGGATAAGGGCAAAGCAAAGAAGTGTTTTGATGCTAGCCAGCAATCCAGGCCATCTTTAGCCTCAAGGCACATGGGAAAGGGTATATGAGGGATTGCCCTCTATATTTGAAAGAACAAAAGAAGATGAAGGAGGGGATGGAGATCTCCACATAAGGTATCATGAAATGAATCGCTTCTTTATCTGAGGTATATGATACCAAGATATGGATATGTCATATATGATATGGAAGATCCGCAAAGAAGTGATGGCCTTTGTGAAAGGACCAGGAAAGAAGTACCCATCATTGGAGCAAGAGTTGCTGCCATAGATAGGAGTACCTTTCAGTTTATTTCAGCCTAAAGGACACGGAATAGAGTTGAGAACTGCTATTTCATATATTGCCAATAGATAGAAACACTTTATTTTTGCATATTGTATGACAATGATGGCAATTAATAAAGTTGATGTTTCAATCTTAAAGATATGATCTTTGTGGCAATGCCTTGTTTATCTTGTGATACATGGTATGCTTGAGATAAAATGATGCCTAAAGTTATTGATAACTCAAACAATCAAATTAGCATCAATCATGAGAAATTCATTTCTAGTTTCCATATGCTGGATAAATCTAGACTCTTTTGGTTATAGAACCAGTAAGAGATATGAATCTCTTGTACATGATTAATCAATCTTCACTAATGGTGGTGGGAGAATGATTGTCCTATTAGGTATAATACATGTGATGTATTTACATACCTATTGGAACAAATGCTAATACTTCAAATGGTGTTTAGAGAAATACCAATATGAATATCTTGAAGTGTTCAAGATTATCATAGATGAAGTACAAATTTTGAAAAGTGTTAATTCTTGATGAGATCAATGAATGAAATACTTGGACCAAATGTTTGAGATCCTTATGAGTGATTATGATAGTGTATCATAGTGAACTCATGATTAAGGCATGGATATGTCTAAATCAAGAAGGAATCATACTCTAAGGAGTTAGAGAATGATTATCAAATAACTGAATTCTTCTTAATAAAAGAATAGCCCACACTAATAAAGGACATTGAGAATCACAAGGAGTTGTGAGTTCTTATATCCTTGACAGATACACCTCAATTATCTATGTGATGAGTTGTTCATGTGATGAGTCAACTATCCAGATGAATACGAGGAACCAGATTTTGAGTTATGGTTTATGACCATTACATCCTAAATGATATCCATGTGAACCATAAAGTATGACCTTGATGGTAGCACCCATTGGATGAAATCCATAAGTGCAAATGAGTCTTAAGTGTTAAGACACATGGATAACATTTTGAGAAGGATGATGCTTGTTGATTGCAAGTTAATGACTAAGACATTTGGCATATGGATACTAAAACTGCATTCTTATGAGGAATAAAATGAGGATGTGTACGTGACACAACCTATAAGGTTTATGAATCCATTAATGCAAATGAATTCTATAAGTTACAATGGACTAATCAATGTGATTGATTGAGTACAAGCAACTCAGAATTGGATCTTTACTTTGATGATATAGTCAAAGGGTTTGACTGATATGTCAAAGATAAAGAAGGGATCTGTGATTTAGTGGGAGCGTGTTCACATTCCACATTTTGATGTGAAATGGAAATGTTCTAAAATGGAAATCTAAGTAGAAATTATCTTTAAGGAAGATAGAGAAGTTTCCTATGTGATAGGAATAGAGATCTATAGAGATAGTTCTCGAAAACCTCTTGACCTGAAAAGAGAGAGCATACATTGGCAATCTGTACTGAAGGGTTCAGTACGCACAGATTCAGTGGGAGAAAACTTGTCCATGTTACATGGAGTTAGTATCCCAAGGGCCAAGTGTCCAATTCTTATGAAGAATGGGAACACTAAGAATAGATATGGATCTATCATGTATGTAATCATCCCATTATCTTGCATGTATGGACATGGCAAGAATAAAATGCATTCATCATCTTGTATGTACAACATGACAATATGATGTGCTCATCCTGATAACTCGTATGTGGGACATGACGAGTGGATGTCTGTCTGCTTCCAGTAAGGGTTATTGGAATACCATAAGAACTTGATAAGTACTTGAGAAGTACTAGTTCTATGGAGATAAGGAAGAGTTCGATGTAAAGAGTTACATTGATGTGAACTTCTAAAAGGACAGAAAATTAATCACAAAATATATATAGGATATATAAAAGTGAAAGTTTGTTGATAATTTGAAGTGTTCCAATAAATCCATTTAAAAGGAAATGCCGAGTATCTATGCGTTAGAGAACTACAGTGGATACTATATGGATCTCGAAGTTCATGAGATGAACTTATAGATATTCCGCTCATTGATGACAAGTCTGGAATCCTAGATCATGCAATGTGGCTAAATGTTAGCAAAGGAATACTAGATCACATATTACGACAACTCCATCTCATACGTGTGACGTACAGCAAAGAGATGTGAGACATGCAATTTATACTGACTTTGGCAAGGTGTTGCCATTACTCACTATATTCGCACTAGAGCAGAATAACATGTGGGACATGTTTGAAGATCACTATGAATATGATTCAAGGGTGATTGTCTCACAGTGCAAGTGGGAGTCTGTTGGTATGTATGCCCTGAGAGCCAATCATGGGATGATTGGTGGGATACATTAAGATTGATTTGATAAACAACAAAGGCAAGCTTCCAATTCTTTCTGGTTCAGTCATATGAAATAGTGATAGAACAAATTGAATGTCTAGAGAATGACAATACTCAATGACGTATGCCTTCAGGTTCATGACCTGAATGATGAGATCATACGGATGCTACGAGTTTGTACATTCTTGTTATGTCCCTAGTCAAATGTCATTATAGAAGGTAGATAGACAGCAATGACACACAGGACTAGATTGTGGTGTTGGTTAATGACAAAATCTCATTAGTCATGATATAGAGATATCAAACCAAACACATAGGTACATGTTAGAGAACAAGTGTACCGGACAGACCCACCGTGAGTTTGACACATGGAACCATGACATGGTAGTCACAGTCAATACTCACAGTGATGGTGGTGAGTGTGATTCTTTGACCTGAAATCACTACACTCAACACATGTCGTTGGGCACCCTTTGACATCATCAAACGCAGTCCTGAAACATGGGTTGTTATAAAGGTGATGATTGGGTGGCTTTGACACATGGGGATTTTGAGGGGTGAGTGATAGATATGGGATTTGTCCCTCCTGAGGGAGTTTGATATCCAAGGCCACTTGATGAGTAGGATTGAGATAGGCATGCACACGCATGTGTGAATCAGTATGTGATATTGATGTCATACATATCTCGTTCAATCTACTCTGAGATCAAGAAAGTGAATGAACGTTGACAGGATGACTGTTCCATGCCTTGAGTTCATTCGGGATATCACTGACAAAGGAATTATACATTCACTGTAACACCATTCACGGATTGTAGGATTGAAAGTTGTTCTCCAACTTTCTACTTTCACTTGGGTAGCACTGATGTGTGACTAGGCACCGCTCTTTGCTTGTGAAGTCATAAGTGTTATGGACTTTCACTGCCAACGTGAAATGGACCTGCAGGGTCACACACATAGGATTTAACCTGGAAGAGGAGTTTTGTCCACAAACAATGCTTAGATTGATTACTAAAGGAGTTTATTAGTTCAATTAAACACTCAATCAATTGATAGCTCAATATCATATTGTTCAAGGTGTTGGAGATATTGATTGGAGTATCAGATTGATTGAAATCACATTTGACTGATTCTGCACAACCTATACTCCCAACTGATCGGTTCAAGTGTTGAACCGGTCGGCTGAGGTTGCTGAACTGGATGGCTCAAGTGTTGAGTCGATCGGCTCATGGTCAGAGTGAAATGATCGGTTAAAGTGTTGAAACGATCGATTCAACTGGTGCAACCGAGCAAGTTGGGAAAGTCAGGTCGGTGAGAATTTTCCTTGCGTTTCACTTGCCCAATTTGATTGGAACAAGGATTGGTATTCGATACCAATTAGAAACAAAAGAAGGAAAGTAAATCGGGAACTGATCAGGACCACGAACCGACCAGTTTAGAAGTGAATCGATCGGCTCATGGGTCCCAACCGATCAGTTGATGTTCCAACCGACCGGTTCAGGTCCCCAACCGACCGGTTCACTTGTGAACCGATCGGTTTAGGTTGTGAGTTGGTTGTTTTGTGGAAAATCTCGAACCCTTCTACTCCTGCTTTTAGTGCCATATTGCCCGAGATGGAGAACCCTGTCCCATAACCCTCCTATATATATAGGGATATTGGGGACTTCTCAAAGTACAACTCAGTGCAACCAGTTGCTCTGCAAAGTTGTTGTTCTCTCTGGTTTTGGTAACCGAGAGAGAGCTCGAGCAAGTGCTTCCCGCAAAGGGAGGTGCAGCAAGGGAAGGACAACTACAGTTGCAACTGGAGGCAAAAGAGAGTGTTGGTGACTAGAACGTCAACAGGAGGGTCTGACTCCTTCCACTTCCTTGTGGGACAAGGAGTGTGGAGTTCCAGGTGTTCCGTGTGGACTACTTCAGAGGCGGGAGGTTTCTTCTGCTCAGGAGGACAACTGTCAATCCCAACAGTCCGGTGAGAGGAGGAGTTGTCAGTCCCAGTGTGACCAAGACACCGTCCAAGACCGGAGTTGAAGACCGCGCAAGGCGTGAGGTATTGTCCCCGAGCAAGCCTCGGGACAAGGTATGATTCCACAAACCATCCTTTCCTATTATATAGACGTTGACGTGTTTCCTTGTTCTTGGTTTGGGGGAGAAATTTTTGTTTCCGCTTCCTTCTCTGCCTCCCCTAAAACCCAACACTTTTATCCATCATCTGCTCTAGACACTTTGTTATTTTCATCTCTAGTGTTTATTTATACATCAGACCCACTATTGCTGACTTGTTCCTTGTGGTTGTAGTAATCCCATTCCCTCTACCTTTTCAAACACCACTACACACCGCTAAACCAATGCTAATAGGAATACTTCCCATATCAAATGACTTCCCCCATCATCCTTCATCTGAAAAAACCATTCTCACATAAACCATGTGTCAATCTTCCACTCCACAAATTCTTCTCACCCCCACACAAATCACACATAATCTGCACACAATCATCCCCATTAATCATTATTGCATCCACAACATGCAATCATACCCATTAACCACACCAAATCACTTCTCACCGCATCTAATCTTGCCACCTTCACCATTAGGCCAAGGGATACCCTACCACCTCTCTAATCCACTCTCTACTTTCTGCTGATCTATGATCTACATCAAATCAATTACAAGGGGACTTAGGACTATAGACTTTGGGAACCTCACCAACAATCTCACCCACAATTAGGTGACCAACCAAGATAACAGTTGATGTCCTTTCTAAACTACACATTTGAGATGCAGATGGTGAGTCACCATCATTAATTCTCACCATGTGGGGGTTCCAGTAGCTTTTCATCTAATTCCTCATGTTACTCCACTTCTACTTCTTTCTTCCAAGTCTCCCTTCCCTATAAGAACCCAATAGCAGGAACTCACTCCACTTAAAAGATGAGGAAACAAAATAAAAAAACAACTAACAGTTTGGTCTATGTTTCTTGGAGAACGCTGCACATCCCAGCATCTGTTTGGAGAGAATGAACAACATTTTTCTTGAAAAGCTATCTACTTATAGAGCAATGAACATACTAGAAATTCTTAAACTAGAGACCATTGAACAACTCTCTCTCCTTAAAATATTGTCTTCTTTGAGAGTGATGGAAAATATTTGTTGAACTAAATTTTGAAAGACTAAAAGAACAAAATATAGTTTCAAAATAATTGTTGAACAAAATTGCTAAAGACTAATAGAAGGAAATATAGTTGCAGTCATATTTTTCAATCATTCACATATTTTTTCTTTGCATAGAGTATTATTTTCCTATCTAATGTAGCTTTAGTGTATCACAATGGGTCTTTAGGATAGTGTTCTTTCAACTCTATGATATATGTGCCTAAATCCCATTTCATGTGAGGTTTCCCCATGTCACTGTGCAAGCTCACTCGTGTATTTGTATTTTTTTGTGGATTGTGGAATTTTATAGGTATGGATCCTCTTAGTATATTTTTTTTCTTTTGGTTTAAACATTCTTATGTGATCCTATGCAACTCACCATGTCAAGTAAGAGATCTACGAGTTCTATATTAGAACCTACCATGGACTTTCCACCCCCAACAATCCTCATCTTCTCTGCACAAGCCCATTTTATAATCATCTTATCCATGATCTTTGCATACCATTGACACTCTAAGTGAAGTGGTAGACACCATAATGGCTATATTATGCAACATTTTTCACACAGAGACGCTTCAAGCTAGCCAATCATAGGGTCCCTACTTGGGATATGGCATACTCCCATCATCAAGTACTATCCTATGCCAATACAAATTTGAGATTTATCTCCCAGTGTCCCTGACCAAGACCCCTATCCTCCTCACAACAACTACAAATGATCCCACCTTTTCAACTCCCTTCCTCCACTCATATACCCAACTGAACCACTATGATTCACCACCCCATCCTCTTAATATAGAATTCCTTGTCCACATGTTCACCCCCTAGGGATATCTTCCCCATGGTACACCTTATGCACCTCAATACCATCCTGTCAAACACTTTCCTCCTATCCTAGTCACTCTCCCTCAGGTACCCAACCATTATATCACCATCCTCACCATGAATTTAACTAAGTCTAACTTCACAAACTTACCTTAACTCACAATCATCTAGGCCATTACTTCTTGTCTAGTATCTACCACCACACGATCACATCACTTGTGAAGTCAAATGTGTTCCCCACCTTTGATGGCAAACCTCACCCCAATGCCTTCTTGGATTAGATTTCTATTACATAGGATTACTATGAATAGTATACCATCATAGATACCTAAAAAATTTAGTTTGCAAAAATGAAATTAGATGGTTCAATTAAGCGTTGTTGGCAAGATATCCAGCATGAAACAGAACGACTCAGTGTTCCTCACATGCTCTTTTAGGATGAGATGAACAACAAGTTGTGTGAGAGCTACCAATATAAATGTCAACTCATATCTAATTGGATGAACCTTAGTTAGATACCCAAGTTAATCCAAGATACATGTAGAAATTTGAGGAAGCCTAGAACTAATGTATTCATAATGACTCAGACTGGCAATTGGTTGCTTGCTTTGTGAATCAACGATATTCAACACAACCTCAAATTATAACACTAATTCCTTAGATGATAATTTTCACCGTGCCTATAAGATTGAGACATTTCTTTCATCCACATAGTGTAGCTCATTATTCTATTATTTTGGACAACATACTCTTTCCACTAGCCACCCTTTCCCATCCTATCTTGCATATACTATACCACAACCTCCTTTAAATTCTCATCCATTTATTACCTCTTCTAGCAAAAGAAAGGAGGCAGTGAGAACCACCTCTTTCCCCCGTGTAACATCCCAATATTTGAGTTATTAGATAAAATGATCTTAAAAGGAATGATTGGACTACTCATACAACCAAGGTGAACCTCCTTTTCAGGAAGCCCATCACTAAAAACTTTGTGGCTAAGTATGATCATGCTAGAGTATTACTAGGAGGGTGGTCAGTTGGGAAGTTGATCCTAGTTAGTGTATCAATGAGGAAAAATCATATAGTTAAGGCCAGTGGTGGTATGTGGAGCCAGTCTTCATACCTAAAACTTTACTAGAGCCTTAGGCATTGGGCCCAGGAATTACACCTCCTTATGTTCATGAATGATTTCATCGCCACAACACGTCCCATGTAGTTTCCTATGCCTACTTCATGACTCCTTATGTCATATGACTCTTCTAACCCACTATAATGGTTGACACAAAGTACTAGGATGGTTTACCTACCTTACACCCCTATGATTATGAACCTGACAAGACAACTAAAACTCTTACCTACAAGTTTTGTGTGTGATTTTGCACCCTTTTATGGATATGAATGGAAGCATACCACCCCTTTTCGGTTGTCTACAAAATGTATGCAATAGATGTAAAATTCAATAGAAAATAGAAACTTAGGAATTATTATTCTCTCTAAGGACTTTAATTCCTAAATGTGAATTTAGGGGCTCATCATCAACCTTACAAAGTTCACTGGGTGAATCATATTATATTGCATGTCACTCAATGTTTCTAGGTTCCTCTTACTTTGTATTCCTACTCTAAACACATTTGGTGAAATTATATACCCATGGATGTGAGACATTTTGAAATCCCTTGGATTTTTGATATAGATGTTGAAATGATGGTTGCTTCAAAATTTACATCTTGCAATGGAAGGGGGAAACATCTATCTTTTACCAACACATTTCATTCGCACAATCCAAAAGATAACCCTCATGTACCATCTTATTGCACACCATATCATTCTATACATCTGGACACTTAAAGAGAAGTGGAGGATGCTAGTTCTAAATCATGAAGATTGTATATTTTATATATTAGAGAGGTTATCACTTATGCTGACACTATACCTCCCACAGTGGATATTATCCAACTATTGGATGAATTTGAAGACATGACTCATGAGTAATTTCATGATGAACTCCTTCCATCATGTGGCCTTCTGCACAAAATTGACCTGATTCCTGGTACCCTATCCCAATCACCCAAATTACTAAATGAACTCAATCAAACACACACAATTGAAATGCCAATTTGATGCCCTCCTTCTAAAATGTTCAATTCATGAGAGCAAGAGCCCTTGTGTGGTTTCTACTCTCCTTTCTCCCAAAAAGGATGGAAATTGGATAATGCATTCATATTTTAACCATATCAACAAAATTCATGTCAAGTATTTATTCACCCCCGCTTGTACGAATACAAAGTTGTATTGGGGATTTTGTAGATAAAACCCCCACTTAGCTTTCTGGCTTAGTGCCTTTTTGTAGATCTGGGCCTGGTGCCTCTATTTTTGTATAGCTTGCTATACGGCTTTTGGCAATACTATTTACCTATTTCCAAAAAAAAAAACAAGTATTTATTCACCATTCCTATACTTGACGACATGTTTGATTTTCTGATAGGATGACAATGGTTCTTTAAGATTGACTTAGTGGATACCAAAAAAAACTTTATCAGGGAGATGCATAAGTTCAAGAGAGTTTTCAAGAATCCAAATAGATTATATGAATGGTTGCTTAATCAGTAAGTTCTTCCATGAGGGTTATGATCCATGTTCTGTGAGCATACATTAGAAAAATTTTGGTGATTCACTTTGATGACATCTTTCTCTTTGGTAATACCAAGGAATAACATCTCGTACACCTTCAGTTTAATTTGATACACTTCATTTGGAAAATTTATACATCAATTTCAGGAAGTGATCATTCCTTCAGAATAATATTTTATTCCTTGTATTCATTATATCTATGGGTTGCATTATTGTTGACCCATAAAAACTTAGAACCATCACAGAGTCTCCTCATCCCAATACATTCTCTAGGCATTTCAGTTTCCATGGGCTCTCAACATTCAATCGTATTTGTGTTTGAGCTTTCAGCACAATCATGGATTCATTCACTGAGCTACTCAAACATGAAAAATAATGTGGTCAATTTCTTCTCATAGACCTTTGTAAAAATAAAAAATAAAATGACATAAGGTTGGGTTCTTCACCTTTCAGATATTTCTACCCCTTCTGAGGTTTCCTATGATGCTTAAGGTATTGATATTGGTGGTAAGTTGAGTCGGGAAGGCCGCCTGATTGCCTTATTCAATGCAAAACTCAATGACACTAAACACAAGTACTTAACATATCAAAATGAATTTCATGTAGTCGTGTAGTCTATATTTCATTTGCGTAATTATCTATTGCGCTAGGAATTTGTTATGTGGTCAAATCATCAAGATTTGAGCATCTTGAACTCCCAAAAGAGCTTGCATAGCTTTCATGTCAAGTAATGTGAGTTTTGTTAGGGATATGCCCTCCTTCTCAAACAATGGCCAAGTGTTGGCCGATTCTTTGAATCATTGTGTGACCAAAATTCATTTAGTGAGTTTTGCAATTTTGGGGTTTCATTGCACAAAGGACTAGTCTCACACAAATTTATTTTTCTTTTCTACATTGATTTGTGGCACATGTGGTATCTCAATGTTGTACTTGTTAGTTAGGAAAAGCCAAGAAACAAAATACATGTCCTTTACACTCTCCAGTTTCTAATGAACCTTAACAACATATGAGGATGAATTTCATTTTTGGCCTCCGTCACACATCTCATGGAAATCATTCAGTGTTCATCATGGTCGATTGATTCTCAAAAATGTCACATTTTATCCCTTGTAGTAATATGTCAAATTCTTCTAGTTTTGCTTGTCTTTTCTTTTATGATGTTACATGTTCTTCCTACCACCATAGTGTATGATCGTGATATCAAATTTGTTAGTTACTTCAAGAAGTCATTGTGGAATATTTTTAGTACCAACCTCAACTTTTTCTATGCCTTTCACCTTCAAATAGATGGACAAACTATGGTGGTTGATTGAATCTTGGGTAACCTTTTGTGATGTATATTGGTGATCTTAGGCAAATAGAATATAGTTTTTTGTACAGAAACATTTTTTTACAATAGTTATGTTAATAGATCCTCAAGGAAAATTCCTATTCAAGTTGAGCATTGTTACAAACCCTACAACCAGTTGACCTCATCTCTATAACCTTTGATAATTGACCCTCCCATTATATAGAAATCTTTTCTTAGCATGTTTGTGATTTAAATAGTTAAATTCGTCAAAACTGACATTGTCATATGAAAATTATATAAAATATACATATTCTCACTGTATATTCTAGGAATTCCTAAATGGATATATATGCTAGTATGTATACGTCCTAAACACGACTCCAAAAATTCTTTCAAGAAGCTTATTTCTAAAGCATCAGGACCATTCCAAATATTTAGAAGAGAAGAACCCAATACCTACTTATTGCATTATATAGTGTGTTGGACATTAGTGTTGTATCCAATGTGGAAGATGTTTACCCTTATTTTTGTACATTTGATCCCACACCTTGGTTAATTTTAGCTCCCTCAACTACTCACTGCACTTCTTCATCTTTAGTGGTGCAACCCCTCTTCCTCATCTAACTCATCCATCACCAGAGTGTATCGACACAATCCTTGAGGAACAGACCATGCTCAATAGTTAAGGCATCGTATATTGTCTATTGGTTCACTGGCTTGATCATTCCCCAACTAGCACGGTCTGATCCACTAAAGATAATTTCAAGCACATTGAGTCAACCTTATGGAGAAGTACCTCAACACTGAATCGACAAAGTTGAATCTTTTGTACAAGAGTGGAGTTGAAGTAGGACATGACCCTCCTATGAGTACTTGTGAGTGTAGATATTGGTGAACCATTTTTCACACCACTGCTTATTAGGAATTTAGTTTAATTTATGGTGTTTTTATTAAGTTATTTTATTTTTCTTGGGCTCTATTGTAAAGTCATGGGGTTTGGGATCACATGGGATACCTTTGAGTTTTCTATGGTTTACGACCTATATATATATTGTATTGTGGTCTTATTAAGTCACCTCAGAGATTATGACTCAAATCATATTCTAAATTAAATAGTTAATTAGTTGGTATTAGTTTAGTTTTAGTTTCCCATTAGACCCATATTTTGGCTATTTCATGCACTAGGTGTTATCTGAGATCCTATGATCCAGAACAAATCTCATTTTTTCTATTTAGATATACTATGTGAGACCTATGATGCTTCACTAGAACATTAAAAAGGAGCTTTGAGAAAATAGTGTTCAATGTATTGCATGTAGGTGGTTGCAATTCTTAGGGTGGTGAACCTTGATAATGAGTGCAACCACTGAAATACAAACATCAAACAAATTATCACTAATGGAATCTTGCACGGTGGAGGTGAATTAGTTATTGATAATGTCCCAATTCCTGGCATAATATTATTTTTGTCAATCATCCTATTTGAATTATATCAAGAACATAAACCCAAATCATGTGATCATTAGTCTTTGATTGATATACTTTTATATACATATAAGGTTATGAATTAACTCGACCAATTGTAATGATATATAATTCCAAGTTATAAAGACAAAGTTTGTGGTCTCCTAATGAACACTTTCATTAACTTTCTCATTATAATGTTTTTGTATTATGCATGTTGCATTATAATCTTCTTGGGATTGGAACTCAAAGCCCACAACGAAATTAGTCAAGAAAATTCACCATAGAAAATAAAATTTCATACATAAAGAGAATTCAAAACATTAAATTCTATCTAAAACCAAGAATAGCATGGATTCCAATAGTCAGCACCATAGACATATTTATCTACAAGTCCAAAAGCTCTAGAAATCCATCTACAATTATCAGTTAAGTTGAACCCTATCCAAAGGATTAAAAGCAATAATACAAACTACTCAACATATATAATATATATACATATATATATGTGTATATATATGTATATATCTATACAAACATATAAATATAGATACAGAAATACACATATATACAACTGCACATATATATATATATTTATTTATATATATATAATACATACACACATACATATATAAGTATATGTAGGTGGGGTGCCTTCCTGTGATATGTGTGTGCATGAGAAACATGCATGTGTTGAAGTAACATCAGGTTGAGTTTTGGGTGTCAAACTTAGGGAATTGTGAATCTAATAAACTACTACTAACTAAGATCAAATTATCTAGGCCTGTAGAAAGAATGTAGTTGTTTGATTGTAAAATTAAATACTATAAATAACAAGTCAATTTAGAAGTAGATTGTGAAATCAGAGAGATGTATTATATAGGATGATTAGTTTCACCATTATGCAATTTATAAGTGATTTCCATCTATTTAAAAATAAACACTTACTGCTTAAAAAAATTGGGATCTATAGGTATTGCCCAATTTTGCATTCTAACATGCTATTTAATCTATAGTTCAAAATCCAATTTTGTAGTGAATAAGTAAAATGTTAAATTATTAATGATCTCTCTCTAGATACTTGACCTGAACATTTTTATTAACACTTTTGCAATGTGTTATCAATTAATATAGATTTTCCAATTGTTAAACCATCTTTCATTGTGAAGATGTTGTGAATTGAGTAATTAATCATGAATATAGCACAAAAATATATTATCATTAATATTTCTAAAAAGGGAAAGAAATATTTCAAGATAAACATTATAAATTACATATTACACCGAGCTACTCCCATCCTAGCCAAGGGGATTAGCCCCATATTTCGAGCATGGTATCGTGATATATTGTAGAGGAGAATGAAATCATGGAAATAATTAGATAGAGACGAACAACAATGGATAATGAAAATCCACTCTGATGAGAGGAAGAAAATGATGTTTGGCCCTCCAAATGCTCCTTGATGGGGTGGGGATGCTCTTTTCTCCATGTTCTTTCCTTTCATCTCTTCTTCTGGTTAGCTATCTATCCCTCTCAATTTATTGGTGGAGGATGACATGCATTAGATTTTATACAACCCCAAGTTACCACAAAAAGAACAACATCATTGAGATTAGGCTTGAAATCTTGATCGTCCATATTTTTGCGGTGATGGCACCAACTTGCATAAATCTATGTATGAGCAAGAGAATGGAAACACCATTGACTTGATTATCAGGATCACCGAGAAGTTATTAAGATATTAGGGTCCTTCTCTTAGTGGCATCATGAATGGTCTAAGTGTTATCAACTTGTTGGTAAGACTTTCCTTTTGTTGAGGCATTTTGATGATGCCAAATGGTATGTTAATGGCATCGACTTTGACTAAAAGTGCTCCTTGAACCTAAAATTTAGAGATTTCTAATTAAATTAAGAAAACAAATATGTTGATTCTATTTAAAATTCATTAAAATAGTTAAGATTGATGTAAAAGGGTTTCAGAGGCAAGTCTTATGCAATATTGACAAAAACATATATTTTCATAATGATATCATGAAAAATCATACAAAATTCCCATGATATCATGACAAATTTATGTGTATCAACATGAAATACCTTTCCCTAAAGTAAAACACACATGCAAGAAATTAATAATGCAGTCACTAGGAAGGAAAGTAGACTTCTTATACAAGAATGCATCTCTTATCCTTTTCTCTTGATTATTATTTTTTAAGGGAAGTTCAAAAGAAACCGTTGAAGCAAAGCACAAGGAAACCTTATTAGGAAGTAGAAGAAAAAACATAATTGGGAAGTGGAGGCAAACCCTACTTAGGAAGAAGCAAACCAAACCCTAATTAGGAAGGTGCAAGAAAATTGTAATTAGGAAGTAGTAGCAAATATATAATTTGGAAAGTCATAGAAAACCCTAATTAGGAAGTGGAAGCAAAACGTTGATTTGGAAGAAAAACATACCATAATATGGAAAAAATGGAATATCTTGGAAATGACTCAAAAAAACCTAATCAAAAGACTAAAAAATAGGGAGAACATAGGAACCACAAACACTAGTTGTTACAACCCTCTTCTAGCTTTGCTGGTAATCCTAGAAACTTAAGATAGGGTTGATGCTTGTTGTGCTTTTTATTAGTAATATATTAGCTTGTGTTGTATCTTAAATTTTGGAAATGTTAAATACTTGTTTAGAATAACTCATAATCATGACTTAAACATACCTTAAAGATCTGAGTTGGAGTTGATATAAAATTAATCTATACATGTATGTGAGAGGAAAATCAATGAGACTTGATAAAATAATTAATAAATAAATTTTCATTTGAAAGTTTTGTCAAAATAATATTGTACTATTATAGATAATTCAATTATGAATCCAATGTAAAAAGAGTGAATCCAATCAGAGTAAAATGAGAGAGTTATGCCCATTTTAGTAACATGTACATACCTAGCGATTGCTACAGCCCAATAGAGACCACTACGTCCCAGTTGGGTCGCTAAGCCTGCCACCCAGGATAGCCCATTGTTTTCAAAGAAACAAAGTTTGTTAGAACCAAAATTTAATCATTTATTATCTCAGACCCTATACTTGACAAAAGGACGACCTGGAGGGCAATTTCGGGGTTTTTTTGGAAACAATGACAAAAACCAAGGGTTTTGCCATAGATTCGACTTGGTAAATAGTTTTTAACCATCTATTCTTCCTTCTCTTAATTTCCCCCCTGATCCAGCAACCAGAGGTTTGGGATAACCTCCATTCTTCATATTCTACCTCCAATAAACCTTCTTTAGGATGGATAAACATGTTAAAAGACCGTTTAGAATGAGTTCTAGAAGCCTGGACCTTGACTGAGATTCGTAGGAGCTAGGATCTGAGCTTATTTGGTGAAGAGGCTAAGATCACCAACTTTAAGCAAGATCTATGAGTGAAAAAACACCTTCTAACTCTTATTTAAAGCAAACAAAATTAAGTAATGGTTTTCTAGAATTATGTTCTTGTTTTATGATAATTGTGATGGTTTTAATAAACTTGTGTTGTGACTTTCAGTAATAGAAATGCTTTATTAATTAGATTTTAATAATATAATATCATGTTGAAAGTCGCCATGCAAATTTTTTATGAATTGACCAATGTTGAAATGGTGTAAAGTGAGGTATCACTAGACGTTAGATGCCCTGGAAATTATAGAATCCTTACAGGATGAGGCCTACAGTGTGGGGAGGAAATAGTTTCCCAACTAGAGGTAGTCCAGATTGAGCTAAGACAGAGCGCACCAGTAGGGTGTGGGGGGTCTTGACCATTAGGTCAGACTCCTTACAATTGTGCGGTACCCAACACCAATTGGGGATGCCAGTGGTACCTATGTTACATGTTGTAGTGATCAGTGCTTAGTAGGTCCACCGATGCACAATAAGCCTGAGGGCTTTGACACACTACTGGATTACCTTGGTTGAGAGGTGGAAACTGATATATCTGTATTCTCCCATTATCTGCCAAGAGATATATGCATCAATGCCAACTGCAAACATGACATTGAGATTAAAGACTTAGGAACCTGGGCATGCTTCTAAATCTTGTATAGTGAGATCATAGCTTGCTCCAATACTTCCACTTGTTGATGTTCACCTCATGTTGGTCCAGTGTCATTATAAATTGATTTAAAATAATGTGAATAGTTAGGTTATCCTTTTATTGTGTTCAATATCTATTCAACTACCATGATGAGTGAATTATAGTTTTAAATGGCCATTCTTACATGCTTGCAATTAAGTTCTATCAATTATAAACATCATAAATATCTTGGTTACATGTTGATTCTCTACTCACTGAGCCAGTAGCTCACCAACCTACTGAACAATTTTATAGGTAAAGAATTAGCTCTTCCTGAGGAGAGAGAAGCTAGCTTTTATCAAGAATAGAATAGGGGTCCTGAAGCAAAAGTAGTTAGAATAGTTATACATTCTCTTATCCTTCCTATGGATCCTGGGAATGAGAGAGTGAGAAAAAAGAGAAGTTTCTAATGTAACGTACATGATGTATATTAACTATGAAACTCTTGCTTTTATGTAATAACCAAGTTTTGTTGTATCTTAATGATATGTTTAATCAAGACTTATCATTTAGTAAGTGATGTTACAATATATTTAAGAAAACAAAAAAGTTATGGTGGATTTTCATCAAGTGTTTAAAAGTTGATGGTTAGTAATAATCCCTACTTGGCGGGCCCTAACCCTAGTTAGTGGGTTCGAATCACGTCAACTTTTTGGTATCAAATCCTAGGTTGAATTGAAATGAGTTTATGTTTGGGATAGGGGGGTTAAGAGACTGATAGGATTAGGATGCTTTCCTCTTTGAACTACAATTTTATAATAGATGTATTATGTAATGGATATGCAGATGGAAGGAAGAGGACAAGGACATGGTGAGGAACAAGCTGAGAGAAATAATGGCCCAGACCCTTGAGCAATGGCTCAAGGTGGATAAGATAATGAGGCAATAAGGATGTATCATATTTTTCTAGAGGCAAAAGAATTATACAAGATGGATAGGAAGTCTTAATCTTCTAGTAAGGATCTGATGAGATCCTATGAGCTGGTAAAGAAGCTGGGAGGGACTAAATTCTCTAGAATAACAGACCCAACTGTGATAGAGATGTGACTTCGACAACTAGAAAAGGTCTTTCACCTAATGGAGTTATCAAAAGATAAGCAAATCAATCATGCAGTCTATCGACTCAAGGGAGATGTTGAGCTGTGGTGGCGGGAAATGGATGATAAAAGGAGGAATTCATAGATGACCTAGAAGGACTTTGTGGATGAGTTTCACCTTAATTATTTTCCTCCTACTTTCCTAAGTGATAAGATTAAAAAACTGGAGAATATCAGACAAGGCAGTATGATGATTGGTGAGTACGAAGCATGCTTTACAAGGTTGGTAAATTTATGTCCACAAATTGTACCTGAGTATGCAGAGAAGTGCAAAAGTTCTCAACAAGGATTAAGGTCAGGAAGTAGACACACCATATCAACCATTGGTCGAAGAGAGAGAGAGAGAAAATTTTGGGGAATTTGTGGAAGCAACAAGGCATGTAGAAGAGTTCGTTAATGCTAATAAGTAGTCTAAGAGTAAGAAAACATTTGGCGACTTCAATAGAGGGGGACTGAGTAGTGGTGGATATAGAGTAGGTGGTGGTTTCTTTTCTAAGATAGGATGAGGACGTGTCTATTTTGGGAGACAAGGAACTAGTTTTTCACCAAGTGAAGGAAAAGCCCAATTTCGATAGATGGAATACACAGTTGAGCTGGACACCTCCAACTAGATCTTCCGGATCATTAGTGTTAGTGACAGGACTCTAGAGACAATATGCATCCAAATGTGACAATTGCATAAGGACACGTTCTGGTTGGTGTTGGGAAACTAATGCTCCAATTTGTTTTCATTGTGGACAAATGGGACTTATAAAAAGGGACTGCCCAAAGCTTCCATATGTTATAGAAAATGGTTTATAATTACAGTTTTAGACTCCAAAGAGGTAGTATCTAGTTGGAGGGGAAAGTTCTTTAGTGGCTTTAGGTTCTAGAGGGGGAGCACCTTATACCAGTAGTGGACAACGAGGACAACATGGCATAGGGAGAGCTACTAGACACTTCTTCTCAATGACACCATCTAAAGATGTAGTCTCGCCCAGAGTTGTCATTGGTGAGATGCTTCTCTTTCACAACATTTTTATTGTAGTATTGATACATCCTGGTGCAACACATTCTTTCATTCAATGAACGGTGGTTAGTGGACTAAATATTTGAACCCATGATTTATCATATGAATTGTTGTTAAGAGCACCATCAGGTGAATCATCAGTTTTGACAGAAGTATGGCATGGATATCTGTTAAGTTTTAGTTGGCATACAATAGCAGTTAATCTCATACCCTCAGATATTAATTCTTTTCAAATTATTTTGGGTATGTATTTCCTTGAGACATATCATCTCCAGTAAGATTGTTGGATAAAAGAAGCTATCTTTTAGTGAGGTAATTTTTCATGTGTCTTTACCTGAAATAGGAAAGTCTCGCCCACATGAATAGTATCAGCTATTGTAACTGATAAGTTGATGAGAAAGGGGTGTGAGGCCATTTTAGCACATGTGGTGGATGTTAGGGCGGAGAAAAGAGCAGTCAGTAAAGCATATGTTCTAGTAGTATGTGAGTTTCTAGATGTCTTTCATAACGAGTTATCAGGTTTACCACCTGAAAGAGATATCAACTTTGAGACATAGACTTTACATGGTAGCCATCCAATACCATTACATGCCTCTATAATGGAACCTACAGTACTGAAGGAATTAAAAACTCAGTTGCAAAAATTGATGGATAAAGGATTTATTCAACCTAGTACATCACCTTGAGGAGCTCCAGTGTTGTTTATGAAGAAGAAGAATGAAACCATGCAGTTATGCATAGACTAAAGGCAATTAAATAACATAACCATAAAAAATAAATATCCTTTGCCTAGGATTGAGGACCTATTTGATCAACTATGTGATGCAATGATATTTTCAAAGATAAACCTTAGAATACGATATCATCAGTTAAGGATAAAGGCATCTATGTACCCAAGTCAACCTTCAGAATGACGTATCGACACTATGAGTTTGTAGTCATGTTTTTTAGACAGACAAATGCCCCTACAACCTTTATATAGATGATGAATAGGGTTTTCAGACCATATCTAGATGAGTTCAAAGAAGTGTTTATAGATGATATTCTTATATATTCTAGAGTTTCATAACAACATGACCAACATCTGAGGATAGCTGCACAGTTGTTATGGCAACATCAACTTTATGCTAAGTTCAATAAATGTGAATTTTGGTTGGCTAAAGTATCTTTTCTTGGACATGTCAAATCAGGGGAAGGAGTCAGTGTTGACCCTAAGAAGGTGGAATATGTTCTTTAGTGGGAGAAACCTACGACCCCTATTGAGATCACAAGTTTTCTGGGGTTAGTTGAATATTAAAAGATATTTATAAGAAACTTCTATTCAATAGAAGCACCTCTTACATGCCTAACAAGGAAGTATGTACCTATTTATTTGGTCTGAATCATGTGAGAAAAGTTTTCAAGCTTTAAATAAGAAGTTAACCATAACACCAGTCTTCATATTACTCGAGGCAGATAAGGGCTATGTGGTTTTCAATGATGCATCTAGGAGAGGTTTGGGATGTGTTCTTATGCAAGAAGGGAAAATGGTAGCCTATGCTTCTAGACAGCTTAAGAAGAATGAAGAGAACTATCACATGCATGATCTTGAGTTCACAACACTAGTGCATGCCCTGAAGAGATGGCGTCATTATCTCTATGGCAAACTATGTCAGGTTTTTACTAATCGTAAGAGTTTGAAATACATTTTCACACAAAGAGACCTCAACCTGAGACAACACAGATGGTTGGATATTATAAAGGATGATGATGTCACCATTGATTACCATCCTGGAAAGGCCAATGTTGTGGTAGATGCTCTAAGTAGAAAGGCAAGATTGTCTGTAGAAATGTTTGCAATGTCATGTGTAAAAAGAGACTTGTTTTTTAAGATGATAGATATGAATTTGGATATGAATGTTTCTGATCAAGGTGGAATCATTGCACACATACAGGTCAGACCTACACTTTATGATCAGATCAAGGAGCTTCAGCATACAGACAAAAAACTATAGCAGATCATGCATGATATGACACAAGGAAAGAGGACAGAGTTTAGATATTCAAATGATGGGTTGTTGTATCGACATGATAGATTGTGTGTGCCAAATTACACTAAGTTATAGAAAAAAATTCTTGAGGAAGCTCACTCTTCTATGTATGCAATGCATCCAGGCAACACAAAGATGTATAAAAACCTAAGGGAATTGTATTGGTGGTCAGGTATGAAGAAGTATGTGGTTGAGTGTGCAGCTAAGTGTGGTGTATGTCAGCAAGTCAAGTCTAAACATTATAAGATGATAGGTACTCTTCAATCACTTCCTATTCCTAAATGGAAGTGCGAGCATATTACTATGGATTTTTTTGTTGGATTACCTAGGACACCATGTGGTTTTGACTTTGTATGGGTAATAGTATATAGGCTTACAAAGTCTTCTCACTTTCTACCAGTTAAGACAACTTGGTATTTGCCAAAGTTAGCCAAATTCTATATAGATGAGATAGTCAGATTGCATGGGATACCAGTTTCTATAATATCTGATAGAGACCCCAAATTCACATCTAGGTTTTGGAATTAGTTGCAACGTTCCTTGGGAACAAAATTGAAGTTTAGTAAAACATTTCATCCTTAGACAGATGGAGAGTTAGAGAGGACAATTTAGACCATTAAGGATATGTTGAGAGCATGTATTTTACAGTTCACTGGCACTTGGTATGATCATCTCTGTCTTATGGAGTTTTCCTATAACAATAGTGGACCATTCTAGCTTAGGCATGGCCCCTTATGAAGCTTTTTCTGGAAGAAAGTGTAGATCTTCGATTTATTGGTATGTAGTTGGAGAAAGGTAGATTCTAGGTCCAAAGTTGGTGGAAGAAACAACAGAAAAGATGTTTGTAATCAGACAACAGTTGAAGGTTGCTCAAGATAGACAAAAAAAGCTATGCAAAGAAAAGGTGTAGAGAACTTCAGTTTGAAGTTGGAGATGAGGTGTATCTTAAAGTTTCACCATGTAAAGGTGTGTTGAAGTTTGGAAAGTGAGGTAAATTAACTCCTAGATACATGGGTCTCTGTCCAATCATTCAGAGAATTACACCAGTTGCATGTAAATTGGAATTGACTTTAGAGTTAGCTAATCTTCATGATGTGTTTCATGTATATATGTTCAAGAAGTTTCATCTGAGTACAAAGAAGATTGTAGACCCATATCCTATACAGTCAAGAGAGGGTATCTCGTGTTGAAGGACCAATTCAAATTCTAGATCGTAGAATTCAGAAGCTTAAAAAGAGGGAGATATCTTTAGTGAAGGTTCTTTGGAGGAATCATGATATAGATGAAGCTACTTGAAAAGTAGAGTCGGATATGTGTAACAAGTATCTTTTTTTCTTTTATAAATTTTTAAGATGAGATTTTTATTGGTGGGGGATGAATTTTACAACCCTCTCCTAGTTTTGCTAGTTATCCTAGAGTTTTAATATGATCTGATGCTTATTGTTCTTTTTATTAGTAATATATTTTCTTGTGCTTTATCTTAAATTTTAGTAATATTAAATACTTGTCTAGATAACTCATAATCATGACTAAGAATACCTCAAAGATCCGAGTTGGAGTTGATACAAAATTAACCTAAACATATATGTGAGAGGAGAATCAATGAGACTTGAGGAAATAATTAAAAAAATTGAGAATTTTATCAAACTAATACAGTAGGATTGTAGAGAATTCAATTACAAATCAAATGCAAAAAGAATGAACTCAACCAGCATTAAAATGAGAGAGCTATGACTATTTTAGTAACACATACAAACCTAGTGACCGCTAAGGCCTAGCGACTGCTATGGCCCAGTAGCGATCGGTAAGCTAGTAGAGACCGCTGGGATGCCTCCTAGGACAACCATTCGTAAAAAGATCATATATCTGGCTATACATATTTGTTTTCAACAAAATGAATTAAGTTAGAACCATAATTTGATCATCTATCATCTCAGACCCTTTGCTCGACCAAATGACGACCTAGAGGGCAATTTATTGGGTGATATTTGGGGAAGAACACAAACAATGGTGGAAATCCAAAGGGTTTGTCATTGATTTGACTTGGTAAGTAGTTTTTAACTATCGATCCTTCCTTCTCTTTATTTCCCCTTATTTGGAATCCCTGATCTAGTGACTAGAGGTTTGGGATAACCTTTGTTCTTCATTTTTTTACCTCTAGTAAATATTCTTTAGGATAGAGAAACACGCTAAAAGACTATTTAGAACAAGATCTGGAAATCTACACCTTGATTCAAACTCGTGGGATCTAAGATCCAAGCTTAGTTGGTGATGAGGCTAAGATGAGTAACTCTAAATGATATCTATGAGTGGAAAATCACCTTCTAACCCAGATTTCAAGCATATAAAATTTAGATAATGTCTTTGCAACATTTAGTTCTTGGTTTATGATAATCGTGATGGTTCACTAAACTTGTGTTGTGATTTTCACTAGTATAAATGCATTATTAATATATTTTAGTGATATAATATCATGTTGAAAGGTTCCATGTGAAATTTTATTAATTGACCGATGAAGAAATGGTTTAAAGTGAGGCACCAGAGAAACCGGGTTGTCCTAATTCATGTATAAAGAGTCAAACTATGGATTATTAGATTTGTGTAAATAATTAGTTTATTTATGTGTTTTAATATGAGATGCTTGATTGTCAATAATTCAATAATCATTTGTTATGATTATTAATTCCATTAAATCAAATAAATATCACTAGATGTTAGACGCCATGGACACTGTAGAATCCTCATAGGATGAGGCATGCATTGTGGGGAGGAAACCATTTCCCCGACTGGAGGTAGTCCAGATCGAGGTAAGCCAAAGCGCACCATTAGGGTGTGGGGTTTTGACTAGTAGGGTTGAATCCTTATAGTTGTTTGGTATTCAACACCAACCTAGAATGTTAGTGGTACTTGGGTTACATGTTGTAGTGATCATAGCTTGTTGTGATACTTCAACATGTTGTGGTACACCTAATGTGGGTCCGGTGGCATAAAATGGATTTAAAATAATATGAATAGTTAGGTTATCTTTTTATTATGTTCAGTATATGTTTAACTACCATGATGAGTGAATTACAGTTTTAAACTTCCACGCTTACATGCTTGCATTTAAGTTCTATTAATTATAAACATCATAAATATCTTGTTTACTTGTTGATTCTCTACTCACTGAGCAAGTATCTCACCAACCTAATGAACCGTTTTTAGATAAAGGATTAGCTCTTCCCGAGGAGATAGAAGCTAGCTTTTATCAAGAATAGAATAGAGGTCCTAAAGCAAATGTAGTTAGAATAGTTAGATAGTCTCTTACCCTTCATCTAGATCTTGGGAATGAGAGAGTGAGAAAAGAGAGAAGTTTGTTATGTAATGAACATGATGTATATTAAGTGTGAAACTCTTGCTTCTACGTAAATAGTCAAGTTTGGTTGTATATTAAAGTTATGTTTAATTGAGACTTATCGTTTAGTAAGTGATGTTACAATATATTTGAGAAAAAGAAATAGTTATGGTGGATTTTCATCAATGTTTAAAAGATGATGGTTATTAATAATCCCCGGTTGGTGGGCCCTAACCCTGGTTATTGGGTTCAAGTCACGTCACTGGCTGAATAGTTGATTCCTCTTTTGGATGTCTTTGGAAAAATTGTATATAATGTGACATACGAGTCCTTTAGATCACTCTATTTTGTGAGTCACCACGCCCATGTTCTCTACTGCTCCTAATAGCACAAAAACAAAAATAGCCAAAAACCCAATATAAAGAAACAATATGAGGAAAAGAAAAACAACCTAGATTGTTTAGCAGTCCCCATCAGATTCATCATATAGTTTACCTACTTGTAAAAGAATCTTACAAAGAAGATAGTTTGACAATTTCATAAAACACCTAGGAAATGTAGAAAAATAAGAGTCAGAGTCGCCACCATGTTTATGTGTAAAATGAGGAATAATAGAGAAGGTTGTTTAAATCACAGGAAACCCACAAAAATACCAATTATGACTTTCACCCATGTAGATAAGAAGAAAAATCATAGACATAGTAGGAATTAGGTAGTCTTTTTACAATCGAGGAAGGTGTTAGGAAACCTCATGTTGGCCAAAATTTGGTATCATTGTTTTTCATAGATCTTGGTTTAAAACATTGGTTTAGTTTGATTAATCAATCAAATAAAAAAACATGTAAACATATTTTTGTGTGTGGTTCTTCTGGGGTTGGAGATGGTCGTTCTTTTCCAATCATTTCCCTAAAGATCCTAATTTTTTGGTAATCAAGACCCAATGCCTCAAGATCTCCCGAAACACAGACCCATATCGGATGATTGGGACCAAAGCGTGAGAAAAATTGTGAAGAGATTAACCTAGGGGATTCTATTGGTATGTATGCCCAAAGAGCCAATCATATAATGATTGTAATGGCATAATATGAAATTATTTTATTAAAGGCAAGCTTCCAATTCATTCTATTTTATCTAGTTATGAGATAATGAAGTAACATAACAAATGTCTAGAGAATGATATTACTTGATGACATATGCCTTCAAGTACATGACTTGAAAAATGAGATATATGGATGTTAAGAGTACATACATTATTGTTATGTCCTTAGTCAGATGTCATTGTGGAAGGTTGATTAACAACAACAACACATAAGACTGGAATGTGTGTTGGTTGATGCTAGAATCTCATTAGTCGTGATATGTGATATCAAACCAAGCACATACATAAATGTTAGAGAACAGAGTATCAAACAGACCCACCATAAGAGTGATACACGGAAACCATACGTTTCTAGTCAGGATCATCACTTATAGTGTTGGTGGTGATTGTGGCTCTTATTCCTGAAGTGACTACACTCATCACATGACCTTAAGTATGCTTTGGCATCATCCACTGTGATCTTGAATAATGGTTGCCATAAAGGTGATGATCAAGTACATTGTGACACATGGGGATGACTGTGAATGATGTAGATGGGATTTGTCCCTCCCATAGGAGTGTGATAGCCTAGGCCTCTTGATTAGCAAGACTGAGAAATGCATTACCATGCACATCTAAGTCAATATGTGATATTGAGATTAATCTATCTCAGATAGTCTTCTTTGGTTCAAGAACAATATTGAATGTTGAAGAGGATGACTACTCCATGCCTTGAATTAAATCTGGATATCAGTGACAAAGGAATTATATAAATTCTAAAACACAATACACAAATTGTAGGTTGAAGTTGTTTTCCAACTTTCCATTTACTTGGGTAGCATTGATGTGTGACTAGGAAACACTCTTTGCATGTGTTGTCATAATTGGTTATGAACATTCATGACCAATGTAATATGGGACCTATAGGGTCACAAACATATGAACTCACCTAGAATAGGAGTTTATCCATGTATGTTGTTTAAGTTGATTACTAATGATGTTTAGGTATTCAATTAAACAACCAATTAACTCATTGGACTCGGAACCGTCAAGTTCAAGTGTTGAACCAACCGGTTAGAGTGTTTGATTGATTTGAAATGAATTGGTTGATTTCTACATGATTCAAGGCACCAACCGATCGACTCGTAAGGGGAATCAATCGGCTCAGGTTGGTGAGATGACAGGTTCACATAGTGAACTGATCGGCTCAGTCGTACCAACTGAAGCTTCTGGTGATTTTCTAGATTCATGAGAATAGTTGATCATTTCCCTTTTTTCAATTTGAATGGAACAAGGATTAATGTTGGACATTAATTGGAAATGAATTGTGAATTCAATTGCGGTTAGGGAAACATGTGAAGTGATCAGTTAACTATGTGAAATGACTAGTACATTGTGTGAACGGCTCGACTTACACTACCAACCAGTTGGTTCACCAGTGATCTGACCCGTTCACCTGTTGTAGGTTGTAAATTTTATGGAAATTCTAGACCCTTCTACTCCTGCACTGATATGGGAACCCATACCCTAACAACTCTTATAAACAGAGGGGTACTAGTGCCTTCCCTTTGATTCACCAATAATCTAATCGGTTCACCTGTCGTAGGTTGTGAATTTCATGGAAATTCTAGACCCTTCTACTCCTGCACTCATTTGAGAACCCATACCCTAACAACTCTTATAAACAAAGGGGTAATAGGGCCTTCCAAACACACACAATTGAGAATTAGTTATTCTGACAATTGTTGTCCTCCTTGGTTGTGGTAACTAAAAGAGCCCAAGAAAGTCCGACCTGACTAGGGAGGGATAATGATGGAGAGAACAACTGAGAATAATTGTGGGAGTACAAGTTGGTGACTAGTATGTCAACAGAAGGGGATAACTCCTTCATTCCGTTCTCTAAGAATGACATGGGTTCTAGGTGGTCCGTGTGGACTTCTCTAGAGGTTTGGATACTTTTCACACTAGGAGAACAATGTCACCCTGCAGTCCATGGAGGAGTTGTTGCAGACGTTGTTTGATCCTGTTGTCTTTGTTGGAGACTAGGAGGCATAGAAGATGAGTCCTAGTGCAACTATTAAGACAATTTCATGACTAGAACGATGAGGAGATGACGTTGGACTTGCTCTTGGACCAAGTATATCCTAAAAACCATCCTTTTCATTATATAGTTGTTGACATGATCCGCTGGTTTAATGGGGAATATGGTCATAAATTTTCATTTTCGCTGCCTATTTTGTCGCCATATTTCCCTAAATGTTATCAGAACCAACATAAATATACTATATTTTGGGATAATCGATATGATCGGATTTTGGTTTTATCAATTATTTATTGCATACGATGCAAATAAAATTTTGACCAAACAAATACCACGCATAACCCCAAACTAATATATATATATATATATATATATATATATATATATATATATATATATATATATATATATATATATATTAGTTTGGGGTTATTTGTGGTATTTGTTTGGTCAACATTTTATTTGCATTGTATGCAATAAATGAATGATAAAACCAAAATACCATATATATATATGGGCGTTCATTCGTTGCCCGTGTGGGTAGCCTAGATTTTCGCTACCCGACAGCCAAAAAAGTAATTTTGTTGTCAAAAAAGTAACTATAGTGAACAGAAAGTAACTACACGAATAAAAGAGTAACTCTGTACAAAATATACAACAGATATATATAAGGACGGGTTTTTTTATTTTGGAGGGGCAAATGATATTATTTTTGGCTAAATTTTTTTGTAGAGCTAGACAAAATAGTCCTCTACAATTACAATTTTTTTTGAAAAAAAGTGGTCGGAAGGGTGGGCGGGTAGCTACCCGCATGGGAAATAAAGATCGGCCCTATATATATATATATATATATATATATATATATATATATATATATATATATATATATATATATATATATATATATATATATATATATATATATATATATATATATATATATATATATATATATATATATATGCAATTTACAAGCGTCAACCTAAAAGCGAGTTTTGATGGTGGACTTGTCGCGTGGTTATGGCCAATAAACCTAATTATCTATGCATGTTTGTGTGTGGTTGGTTTTTCTAGTTTCATCTTGGTTTGGATACCGAGCCTCTACCTTATCTTCTAATTGTAAAAGTATTATTCTCTATTTTATTTTATCCCCTCAAATGTAATACGAGGTTTTTCTATAATTATGTAATAGTAGGATAGTTTAAATTCTTGTTTCTATGAAGAAGACAAGCCCAAAACAAGAAGGACCAAGGAGGACCAATCAATTGGAGGACCAACCAATTAACTGGAGGACCTAGAAGATGGTGGACCAGAGTCCAGACGACTGGGGAGATGACCAACTGACCATCAAGGAGGCAAGTCAGTCAATTTAAGGGTTGAACCAATCAACCCAGATTTGCAAGAATGGATCTTCATCAACAACCAGTTTCTACATGTGATGTAGACCCTAGTTTGTGGTATTTCCTTTTGGCTCCAAGGAATTACATTAGGATGGTCATAACTATTGCTTTTTATTTATTGCATGTTTTTGTTGTGGGATATATAATGTATTTGATATGTACTATATATGTGATGATTGGATAAAGTACATGTATTTATAAATACAAACTCCCTTAATTAAATATTAAGTCATAGATGCTTTCCAATAGCAGCACACATGAAAAAGCTTGATTGACTAAGTGTAGGTTACACCCAATCTTGGTGTGTTGTCCATCTCATGGAAGTGTGATGGTAGATATGTAGGTTCTGCCCAAGAAAGATGCATATCTATCGTGTTAGCTTTTGGATCAGGATTAATTGTGTGTCCTTAATGGGATTCATCACCAGAATCATACAAATGATTATGGCAAGGAGTTGCACATATCATCTATTAGCATATGATGTAACTGGAAAAAGTTGCCTACCTTAATGATTGACTATGGACGTTGGCTTTAGCCGGGTAATAGTTGAATTATTTTGGGTTTTGGATCTCTAGAAGGTTGTACTTTGCAATCTTATGAAGTGATATGTGAGGGCCATCTATTTGAATAAAATAATGGGAGCCATAATTAATTAAATACCTAATTATATTGTCGTCAAATCAAAAGGGTTTTTGACAAAATGCAAATTTTCTCTTGTAGAATCAAATGACAAACAAATCAGTATTATCAGTCCTTAGGAAGGAAAAACTTGACGGGAGAAATTTCCATGACTAGTTTTACACTTTAAGAGGGATTCTTAATGAAGAGTGTAAGCTCTATGTCCTTGATAAACTAGTGCCACTTGCTCCTTATGTGTCTAGGGATGAGGTGGATGCTTACTCGAAGCATGCCAATGATGCCTTGGACATAAATTACCTTATGCTAAGATGAATGAACTATGAGTTGCATGATCAATGTGTGTATAAGGGGATTCGTGAGATGGTAACACATCTTAGGAAAGTGAACCATGATTTCACAAAGCAAGAATGGAAAAATGCCATAGCGGCATTCTTTAAGTATAAACTGACAAAAGGAAACTTGGTAGGAGATCATGTGCTCAATATGATTCAACATGTGTATTCTCTTAAAGAACTAGGATTCTCTTTGAGCCAAGAGTTGGCCACAGATATGATTCTAAAGTCATTTCCAGAATCATTTAGCCACTTTATTCCATGCTATCATGTGAATAATATGGCCAGACTGATGTCAGATTTGCTTGGTATGTTGATGCGTGCTAAAACACGAATGAAGAAGGACAAATCCATGTTGGTGATCAGAGGATTTGAGTCCAAGAATGAAATCAAGGCCCTCAAGAGTTATGAGGCAGAGCCCAAATCCAGATCTTCTACACTCAATATAAGGAGAAAGAAAAGTATAAGAGGAACTCATCCTTTGTACTTGAAGGTAAGAAGAAGATGGGGATACAGATCTCCACTTTAGGTATATACATTATTGAGATAAACCTATCTTCTTCTTCATCATCTTGAGTACTAGATATCAGATGTGGATCTCACATATGCTCAAATATGTAGGATCTGAAAAGAAGTAGGCCTTTGGGAAAGGGTGAGGTTGAACTGTGAGTCGTAAATCGAGCAAGAGTTGCTCCCTCTACATTTGGAACCTATAGTTTATATCTACCCATAGGGCTTGTAATGGAGTTAGGGAATTGCTATTATGTACCTTCCATAAATAGAAACATTATTTTTGTATCTTGTATGGACAAGGATGCATATTAATTTCATAATAAGAACGGTCAATGTTCTATTTCCAAAGATGAGATCTTTTATGGCAGTGCCCCAATGTCTTAAGGTCTTTATTTGTTGGATCTAAAGATAGATATTTATAATATAAATACCAAAAGACTAAAACTCAACAACTCAAGCAAAACATACCTTTGGTGTTGTCGTCTAGGGCACATAAATGAGAATCACATATCTTGACTCCATACATATGGTTATCTGGACTCTTTTGATTTTGAGTCAATATAGACTTGTGAATCTTGTTTGTTG
The DNA here is from genome assembly GCA_963693085.1 of Alisma plantago-aquatica. Classification (NCBI taxonomy): domain Eukaryota; kingdom Viridiplantae; phylum Streptophyta; class Magnoliopsida; order Alismatales; family Alismataceae; genus Alisma; species Alisma plantago-aquatica. Next base: position 842,950,447 of record OY856413.1, read on the forward strand.
AGAAAGATGACTAAGACCCTTTCCATTGGTAACAATGAGAGGGCTAGTGATCTATTAGGACTCATACATACTGATGTGTGTGAGCCTTTTAGAACAACCTCTAGAGGTGGGTATTATTACTTCATTACCTTCACTGGGTTATGTTTACTAGATGAAACATAAATTAAAAACTCTTGACAGGTTCAAGGATTTTATGAATGAAGTACAAAACCAACTTGGGAAAAGTATTAAGGCAATTTGTTCTAATCAAGGTGGAGAATATTAAGCCAAGAGTTTGAGGACCTTTTGCGAGCCTGTGGTATTGTGTCACAATGGACTCTTCTTAGAACTCCACACGTAATGATGTATCAGAAAGAAGGAATCACATATTTTTGGATATAATGTGATCAAGGATGAGTTTAGTTGAGCTTTTGACTACCTTCTGGGGTTATGCACTTGAAACCACCATGTTTACACTAAACTGAGTGCCATCTAAACTAGTTCAAAAGACACCGTATGAGATATGGTCTGGGAAGTGTCCCAAAGTGTATTTTATGAAGATTTTGGGATGTGAATCCTATGTGAGAAAAATGTTTCTTGAAAAGCTTGACCCAAAATCAAATAAATATTATTTTTTGGATATTCTAAAGATATAAGAGGATATTAATTTTATTCCCTATCTGAAAACAAAGTGTTTGTCTCTAGATATGTTGCATTGCTAGAGATGGACTTTATTTCCAAAAGAATCAGTGGGAGGAAAGTGGAACTCGAAGAGGTTCAAAACCAACAAGAAAGCATTAAATCGATAGATGTACAAGAGGAACAAAGAGAATCACAAAGTGTTGTGGAATCTAAAATTCCTCAAGTAACACAAGTAACTTGTAGATCTAATAAGACACACCTTGAACTTGAGAGATTTGGATATCTTATGACTCAAGAAGGTAGTGAGTTGGTCATAGATGATGAACCAACAACCTATATAGAAGCTACTGAGGGACCATAATATGAGAAATGTTTTGAGGCCATATGATCTGAGATGGAATCCATGTATACCAACAAGATATGGACCTTGGTGGATCAACCTAAAGGGGTAAAACCCATAGGGTGCAAGTGGGTCTTCAAGAAGAAGATCGATATGGATGTTAAAGTACAAACCTATAAGGGCATATTCATTGGAAAGACAAGTATAAGGTGTTGTCTATGATGAAACCTTTTTTCAGTGGCCATGGTTAAATACATTAGGATAATGCTTGCTATTGCAGATTATCATGACTATGAGATTTGTGAGATGGATGTTAACACTATATTCCTTAATGGGAACCTTCAAGAGGATGTGTATATGACACAACATAAGAGTTTTATAAATCCAAAGGATGCAAATAAAGTATGTAATCTACAAAGGTCATATATGGATTGACGCAAGCATCTCAGAGCTAGAATCTTAATTTTGATGAGGCATTCAAAGAGTTTGGCTTTGCTCAAAATGCAGATGAACCTTGTGTGTATAAGAAGGTTAGTGGGAGCATAGTAACATTCCTCACATTATATGTAGATGCCATATTGTTGACAGGGAATGTATCCCTACTTTACAAAAGGTAAAGGCACGGTTGGGATATATGTTTTCTATGAAAGACTTGGGAGAAGCATCCTACATCTTGGGGATCAAGATCTATAGAGATAGATCTAGAAGGCTTTTTGGGCTAAGTCAGAGAGCATACATTGATAAAGGGTTGAAGCGGTACAACATGGAGAGCTCAAAGAGACGAAACCTACCCATGCCACATGAAGTTTAGATCTCTAAATATCAAATTCTCAGTTCTTGTGAAGAAAGGAAACACATGAGTATGACTCCATATGCATCAAAAATTGGATCAATCATGTATGTGATGTTATGCATCTGTCCCGATGTCTCATATTTCTTGAGTATAATGAGTAGATATTAGTGAGATACAGGTGATGCTCACTTGACACCCGTGAAGAACATACTTAAGTACTTGAGAAGGACTAAGGACCAGTTCATCGTCTATGACAGAGAGGAAGAGTTGGTGGTAAAGGGTTACACCAATGTAAGATTCCAAACTTACAAAGATGATTACAGATCACAATCAGGATTCATGTTTTTCCTAAACAATAGATCTATTAGCCGGAAGAGTTCCAAGCAAAAGACAGTTGTCAATTCTACAATAGAGGTCGAGTATATTGTTGTATAAAATGCAATAAAGGAAGTTGTATGGATTAAGAAGTTCATCCCTGAACTTGGGGCTGTTCCAAGCATCAGTGATGAAATTGAGCTATATTGTGATAACAATGGAGATATTGCATAAGCTGAGGAACCCAAATCACATCAGCTTTCAAAGCATATACAAAGGTGGTTCCATCTCATACCAGAGATCATACAGTAAGGGACGTGAAGATTTGTAGGGTACTAACTCATAGCAATATTGTTACCCCCTTGACAAAAGCACTTTAGTAACAAAAGTGTGATGAACATGTTAGATCACTTGGAATAAGATTCATGTGTGATTGTATATAAGTGCAAGTGGGAGTTTGTTGGTATGTATGCCCAGAGACAGAATCATATGATGATTTTAATGGCATAATATGTAAATGATTTGATTAATAAATAACAGCAAGCTTCCAATTTATTCAGTTTTATTCAGTCATGAGATAATGAAGTAACATAATAAATGTATAGAGAATGATATTACTTAATGATGTAAGTCTTCTAGTACATGACTTACACAATGAGATCATATGGATGTTAAGAGAATATACATTCTTGTTATGCCCTTAGACAGACGTCATTGTGGAAGGATGATAGAAAGCAATGACACATAAGACTGGAATGAGTGTTGGTTGATGACAGAATCTCATTAGTCATGATATGTGATATCAAACCAAGAACATAGATACTTGTTAGAGAACAGAGTATTAGACAAAGACACAATAAGAGTGATACATGGAGACCATACATTGGTAGTTAGAATCATCTATTATAGTGTTGATGATGATTATGGTTCTTATACCTGAAGTCACTACACTCATCACATAATGTTCGGTATGCTTTGACATCATCCACTATGATACTAAATAAAGGTGGCCATAAAGGTGATGATCAAGTACATTGTGACACATGGGGATGATTATGAGTGATGTAGATGGGATTTGTCCCTCCTATAGGAGTGTGATATCAATGGCCTCTTGATCAACGAGACTGGGAAATGCATGGCCATTCACATGTGAGTCAATATGTGATATCTAGCTTGCATATATCTCAGACAATTCATTCTAGTTCAAAAAACAAGATCAAATGTTGAAGAGGACGACTACTCCATGCCTCAAGTTCAACCTAGATATCAGTGACAAAGGAACTACACAAACACTAAAACACCATACACAGATTATAGGTTAAAGTTGTTTTCCAACTTTCCATTTACTTGGATAGCATTAATGTGTGACTAGGCACCGCTCTTTGCTTGTGATGTCATAATTGGTTATGAACATCCACTACCAATGTAATATGGAACCTATATGGTCACGCAGATAGGAACTCACTTGGAATAGGAGTTTATCCTTGAATGATGTTTAAGTTGATGAATAAGATGTTTCAGTACTCAATTAAACAACCAATTGACTAATTGGACTCAAAACCATGAAGTTCAAGTTTTCTACCAACTGGTTAGAGTGTCAGGTTGATTATAAATTGAATTGGATGATTTCTGCATGAGTCAGAGAACCAACTAGTCAGCTCACAGGGTGAACCGATCAGCTCAAGTTGGTGAGATGATCGGTTAACCTAGTGAACTAATCGGCCCAGTCAAACCGGTCGAATCTTGTCGTTATTTTCCAAATTCATGACAATAGTTGATCTTTTATTTTGTTCAATTTGATTGGAATAAGGATTAATGTTGAAAATTAATTGGGGACAAATTGTGAATTTAATTGCTATTAGGGAAACATGTGAAATGACTGGTTTACTATGTGAACTGATCGACTCACATTGGCAACCGATTGGTTCACTAGTGAACTGACCAGTTCACCTATTGCAGGTTGTGAAATTTATGAAAATTTTGGACCCTTCCACTCCCACACAGACTGGGAACTCAGACCCTAACTCTCTTATAAATAGAGGAGTATTGGGGTTTTCCCAACACACACAATTGAGAATGAATTGATCTAAAAACTATTGTTCTCTCTGGTTGTGGTAACCAAGGGAGCCCAAGCAAGTCCTACCCGACTAGAGAGAAATAGTGAGGGAGAGACCAACTAATAATAATTGTGGGAGAGAAAGTTGGTGACTCATATACCAATACAATTGGACCACTCCTTCATGTCTGTTCTAGTACAATGATAGGAGTTCTACGTGGTCCATGTGGAATTTTCTATAGGTGTGGATACTTTTCCCGCTAGGAGACCAACATGACCCTATAGTCCATGGAGGAGCTGTTGTAGACACTGTTCGAGTCTTATGTCCATAATGGAGACCAGGAGGTGTAGCAGTTGAGTGCCAATGCAATTAGAAAATTGTTGCACAACTACAAAGATGAGTATATGTCGGTGGACTTTCTCTAGGACTAGGTTTATCCTCAAAACCATCCTTTCCATTATATAGTTGTTGACACGATCTGCTAGTTTAATGGGGAATATGGTCGTAAATTTTTATTTCCACTGCCTATTCTGTGGCCATATTTTCCTACAGATTTGATATTAGAAAAATTCAATCTAGTTGAATTACTAAATCAAAAAGCCTAGTTGATTAAATCTCAATAGAGTACATCTAGATCACTCAATCAATATGTATATGAAGTTTAAAAGCTATGACTAAGAAATTTTAATGAGAGCGGAGCAGTTATGAGAACTTGTAAGAAGTTGTAATCAGTTGAGATCAAATCAATTAGATATGTAGTTGGATAAGCAGTTTCAGATAAAAATAAACAAATATCATTATGTGGCCTAAAGGAGTTTGCAAAGAGGTTGTTCTAAGGGAAGGATCTTCTATTCACTAAAGAAAATGAAAAGTAAAGAGGGATATAGTTGTCTCACTGGCTTTAGTATAGTCAAAAAGGGTGAAATGATATGGTGGGTATTTGGGGTGTTTATAGGATAAATTAGAGTTCAGGGGTTTTAGTAGTAGATTTCAGAACATGTGGTGGATTTATTCCTCCTATAGGGTGGACACATGGAAGATCATGTGGTTACACCATGTTTCACCTGGTGGATGGGTAAGATCCTCCAAGTATTCCTAGGTAGGGAAAACTAAATTTCTTTACCTACTTTTTTTATTCTTTTAGAAACTTCTCAAGATCCCATGGAAAAAGATAGTTTTGACCATAGGTGGAACCATAATTTCAATCAAACTCAATAAAAATAAAGGAAGATAAGACTATAAGTCTAAGGATTAAGTCCTCCTTATTATCAAAAAGATATAAATTTTTGAAATAATTATAAATGAATATGCATATGATTTTAAAATGAATATTTTATTTTAGATAATCCCATTATATATATATACATGCTTATTATAATATAGTTAGAGAGCAAGTGTCAATAGAGGTGGTGAAATTAACTCATCCTAGTTTTTCATCCATTGATAATCTACCTTTTAATTCTTTCAATTTAGCTATAATCCATAGCAGACCAACTTTTGTTCTAAATAATAGTTAAGTTACCTTGATCATACTATTGTTGAGTATGTTGTCCTTTGGTTTCAATCCTAAACTATACAATGATAAGGTCCATTTACTTGAAGGTGGGATTGTGGTATTCTTGGTTAATATAAAATCTAAGGATTTTAGTGCATGATAATTTAATGTGAAATTAAATCCTATATAACATGGTCATGGTGACCCCCCTATAATATTTCTACTTAAGTGGTGGGCCCCATACCAATATCAATATAATGGGTTTTGGCATTACAATCTTTCTAAGATGGAATGACCATATTGGATACTTTGTCTTTTCCTTTTCAATAGTAGACTTGTTCGTCTTCTCTGCAACCATTTGTTCCTAAAATGGTTGTCTTGGCCTAAAGTCTCCCTTGTTGTGATGGGTAGAATGATTGTTATTGATGCTTTATTTTCACACATTTATGTGAGATTTTATCATCTTTGAATCACAACCATTCCATCCTAGATCATACATTATCCTATGGTGTATGGCGGAATTTTGAGAGGGACATGCCTTTTATCAATTATTTTTCAATTATTATTATCACCAATGTTGGTTTTTCAAGTGGAGAAAGCCCATTTGGGGCATTTCTAATAGTATTTAGTGCAATATTTGAACCATCAATATTTCCAGTTGATAATTAGGCCATCTTGATCAATTTGGATGTCCTCCTTCAACCTAGGTCCTAATTCTTATTCACCATTCAAAAATAACAAAAATTATCAAGTATAATGTGAGTGTGTTCTTGCGATATAAAAAATAAAAGTAGAAAAACTACAAGGTGTAGAGTTCCAAATACCACAAAACACATTTGTTGCCTCATACTGGCATGAAATTTCTCTCTTTTAGCCAGGCATGTTCCTCCTTGAATCAATCAACTATTTGTTTATCTTTTTGGCCATATTCTCAAAGTATTTGGCCCTCTCAAAAGCATTCAATGATTATTTCTTATTCCACTAATTAGTAATCCTTAGAGAATTCATCCTCATCATTATCATCCTTCTGAGCTTGTTATTGGGAGGTCTTAAAAATGTCCACACTCAAATTGATAGTCAATAGTTTGTACATGGATGTTAGCATCGATTGTAGCCAAGAAGGGTCTTCCCAACATTATGAGAATCTTTTTGTCATTTGGTTCCATATCTTTAACAATAATATTTACTAGGAACGACATTGGTGTTTACTTGTCAATCATTACTTGAACATCATCCACGTGTCCCCTAAGAATCTTGTTGGATCGGCCAGCCAATTCAAAAGTGCAATTACCCATCTTCAGTTTACCTAGACCTAACTCAACATAGATATTGTAGTGTATCAAGTTGATGCTAGACACAAAGTCAAGTAATGAATTTTCAATGGGTGGCTATTAATGTATCATGGGATTATTGGGGATCGATGATCTTCCCTTTTGATGGGAATAGAGTGTTATACAATGGATCTCACTTGCTCCATATGTTGGTATATATGCCAAGAGAGCCAATCATATGATGATTCTAATGGCATGCCTTGTAAACAATTTGATTTATAATTAAGGCAATCATCCAATTTATTCTATTTTATTCTGTTATGAGATAATGATGTAACATAATCAATGTCTAAAGAATGTTATTACTCAATGACGTACGTCTTCACGTTGAGGACATGAACGGTAAGATCATGGATGTCATGAGTATATGCATTCTTGTTTTGTCCCTTGTCAGATGTTATTGTGGAAGGCTAATAGACAATAAAAATAGTTAAGACTAGAGTGTGTGTTGTTTGATAATAGAATCTCATTAGTCATGATATGTGATATCAAACCAAGCACATAGATACTTGTTAGATAATAGTGTATCAGACAAGCCCACCTTCAGAGTTGACACATGGAAACAATTATTGGTAGTCAGAGTCATCTCTCATAGTGATGGTGGTGATTGTGGTTCTTAAACCTGAAATCACTACACTCATCACATGTCATTTGGTATACTTTGATATCATCCATCGTGATCCTGAATAAGGGTTTCCGTAAAGGTGGTGCTCAGGTGCACTATAACACATGGGGATGATTGTGAGTGATGTAGATGGGATTTGTCCCTCCTACAAGAGTTTGATATCTTGTACAATTGATAAGAGAGACTGAGAAATGCATGGCCATGCTGGTGTGAGTCAATATGTGATATTGAGATTACACATATCTCAGACAGTCTGCTCTAGTTCAAGAAACATTGATTCAACATTGAACAGGATGATGATTTTGTTCCTCGAGTTTAATTTGGATATCATATACAAAGGAACTATACAGTCATTGTAACACCAATCGCACATTGTAGGTTGAAGTTGTTCTCCAACTTCTCCAATTACTTGGGTAGCAATGAAGCCTTGTTAGATTCCAATCATTGCTTGTAAAATCATAATATGGTTGTAAATATCACTACCAACATAATTTGGAGCCTATCGGATCACACACATAGGATGTATTGGAATATGAGTATGATTGTGGATGTGATGGGAAATGTTCCAAATCAAAATGATTACTAAAACATTTAGGTAATCTACTAGAATAATATTGGAATATATTCTGAGTCAATAGGTTAAAATATTTAAGCCAATTAATTAGATTCAAATTGTTAAGTTGGTTGGCTAATTCCAAAGTGATTGACTAGAGTCAGATGACGAAAATTATTTAATCAATTAATATGATGAAGTGGTCAATTAATTTATTTTAGAATTTTCTTTTAGTAGTCCATGTGTGGATAATTTTATACGCAACCACAACCTTTTGTTTTCCTAGGGTTTTGGGAAACCATGCTTTCTTTCCTCTGCTATTTATTGGGATATGACGACTGTATTTTGTGAGACGCTATTGTACATGAACCCTACCATCATCATCCCCAAGAGAGAGAGAAAGAGAGAAACTACGATGCCATCACATCATCAAGCAGAAGGAAACTCCTTCTCGTTGGCTCAGGAAGCACGATGTGGAGTTCCAGTCCATCCGTGTGGATAAAGTAGAGATGCATATATAGAGGTCCCACATTCGGAGGATGTCAACTAGGACTGTTTGTGCACGTGAGGGGCTATGCACATCAATGTGTGAAGGGACATCGTCGAACTTGCTCCACAATAAGGTATATCTCATGCACCCTCTTTCAAAATGCATTGTTATCGATGAGATCCGCTAGTAGGGTATGTGCAAAAAAATTTTGTTTTTTCTACTGTGTATCTCGCTTCCAAAAAAATCAACACCAAAAAATTTACTTTCTTGGGCATTCTAATTGATATATTTTTCTTGTAAGTATTGATATCATTCAAAAAAATTTGCAAAAGTAAGAATGTTGTTTATTGCATCAAGAAAAAGGATTTTAGTTTCACTTGCTTAAGCATTTGAATGATGTCATCTAAATGTTTCTTTTTCTTCTTGGATGATAATATTTCATTCAAGGAATCAGGAAAAGGAGGTTCACTAACACTTCCTTTGTTTGGCATCACTGGATCCCTTTGAGGTATCATGGGAGGAACATCTCTCTATAGGGATGGAACACTTGGAAGTTCCTTAAGTGAAATGGGTGTCACAATAGTATTTCTCAATATCATAGTAGCATTAAATCTAATAGCATCACGTGTTCTTGGCATCACAATGCCAACATAAGATCTGTTTTGCATCATCTTATCAACAATGTCTTTGTTCATAAAATCATTACCCTAATTGATCATTGGGATGTTCCAAGGTCCTTCATATTGTTTACATTGTCACTCTATGAGATGGGGGAGGGGGTTCTTGTTGTTTTTGTGCACGAGGAACTTGCTTTTGGGGATGTGGAAGACCTTAATTTAGGGGACGTTGCCCATTACATGGGTTTTTGTAGAATTGTCTTTCAACTTTCCATGGTGAGGTGGAAGGGAACCGTTTTGAGGTGGAGATGAGAATTGGAAATTGTATTGTTGTTCAGCATTTTGTTTGGATGCATTTTTTATGCATCAAAGGCTAAGATGGTTCATTAACATAGTAAAAGGGCTGAACTTAGATTTTGAGTGGGGAAAAGGGAGTTTGAGGGACACCAATGTGTACATTACTATTTTTTGGGTTCACCATAGTTCGGGAAGGTAGTCTCCCCTTTTCACAATGAGAAACCTTCAAAACCAATTTATCCAACCTTTGCTCCAACCTATTTCTATTTTCTTGTGGGTAGAAACATCCCTCTTTACTTCATCAAGGCTTCTCAATCTTCATAGGACTTCATCTTTAAATCTTGAACTATATTTCTATCCTTGTTGTAGGAAAGGTTGCCATGCACATCATCACCTTGTTATTATGAGAAATTTTGGTTGATTTCTCCACTCAGGAGTGTAGGATTGTGACATACGGGTGTTAGAGTTCCCTTTCTTGAAGGATAAAAGGGATTTCATTTCCTCATCAAGGCTTCATTAGATTGCACTTAATTGTTGGAAGCAATCTCCCCTTGATTTTTCATCATATTTATTATATCAGCAAGAATCATCATGAGTCATGGATTGGCATCATTTGACGAGGGAGGAGATACTTTACAAGGAGAAGGGCTCCACTAAAGGTATTTGAAGCATGATTCCTTGAGCTTTGATCTAGATGCTTAGGAGATTTTTCCATGAAGGTTCCTCCACAAAAAGAATCTACCACTATTTAGTTCAGTTGGTACAAATCTATATAGAAGGATTCTACAAGCATACTTCATGGTTAGGGAAGTCTTTCAACAACATCTAAAATCTTTCCCAACTATCATGAAATTTTTCATGGATGATTTTAATGAAAGAGTTGATAAACCGGTGCATCTGAGTGAGATTCACGATACAATTGAATGTCTTGAGAAATTGGTTCTTCATTTTTTGCCAAGACATAATCTTAGTCTTAGAAGATGTCATTCCTTTTATTTCTCTTTGAGGGGGAAAGGGAACATGTTTAAGAAAATTGCATCGTCTATTATATCTAGAGTGTGAAAACTGGAGCACACATCTAGAAAGGAACCCACAAACTGATATGAGTTTTCATTGTTAAGGTCATAGAAAGTCAGGAAAAAGTAGAACTAGAGTGGGCATAATTGAGAAATCTTGTCCTAGAAGATGTCCAACTTGAGTGGGAATGGGAGAAGTGTAGTTTCTCAAAATGAAGTATTCCTTAAATGCCGTTGGTTTAGGATGGGGATAATGAATATCTTTGTGTCCATTATTCTCACATGAAGAGGTGGTCTCTACTTTGGTTAGCCATTCATTCTTCTTATCTTGATTTTTCATGCTAGTTCTTTTGTCTTCATTCACCTATCTTTGGATCTTAAATCAAATACTCAACAGATAGATAAAAACAACCAAACATACACTATCAAATACAATTTACAGAACCAAGAAAATGAAGGCAAGTTAGCTATCACAAATGTAAGATCAACACAAAGAAATAATAATAAAAGTGGTGTGAAGCTATATGGTGAAAATAATAAACAAACAACTAGTTATGTCTTAAACATTATCCCCAGTACCTGGTGTCGGAAAGCTTGATATGTATATGCATCAGGCTAACTATATGTAGCCAAATAACACACTCGAATACAACAGACCTACATGCTCACCGGCTTGGGATTGTAGTAAGGGAGAAACACATTTGGGGTCAAATCTATAGGGATGGAGTGGGCACTATAGCTAATGTGTTTTTTAGCTTCCTAGTGTGCATATTAAGGTGTTAACAATTTATGTTTAGTTTGATGGTTACACTAAGGTAAAATGCAACTAAAGTGTGCCAAACAAAATATAAGTTAACCCTAGAAATTAGGAGTGTTTAGTTGCCTAAAGGAATAATAAGCACTAAGAAGGCAATGAACTACAGTAGAATAAACCAACTAGGAAATAGGCTAATAGAGACAAACTAAGACTAAGATTGAGCATTTAACTAAGAAACCAAATAGAGTAACCACAATTGAGAACTAAGAAACCCTAAATAAAGAAATACGCCATTAACTAAACAATTACCACTATAATAAATAGATTAAACTAAGCTATCAACCAACTATGCAATCAAAGGTTTTAAGCAATCCATCAGAGGAGAGTTTCATTAGGTGTAATCAACCATGCACTAGGGTCATACTCAACAATGCAATTCTACCAAACCAAACAACAAAGGGAAGGTTAAGTTAGGAGCCCTATCGTACTAGTTGGCCATGAGTGGCATATAGTGTGTTTAGTGGAACTATTCCCTAAACTACATTCTAGCAAACTTATGAGGATGTATTGACTAGGTGAACCTAATCATAGACCATCCCTAGACTAGGTGTCTAAGTGTGGTTCCCTAAGTGCACTTGGTGGAAAGGGTTGGCATAAGGTGTAGGATAAGGGTGTTTCAACTCCTATTACCCTCTATCAAACCTCTAACATGCTCTACGCCATGTTTAGAAGGTCAGACATACCTAGACACTTATAGCTTTCACCTTGGGTTAATAGAACATAGAGTTGTATGGTAGAGAGGAGAACTAGCTAAGGTCTACAAGTTCCCTTAGGATCTCCCTTACAAACTTTCAAAATTCATCTTTCCCCTATACCTTGATTCCATAGCTTAAGCACAAAAAGTAGGAGGTAGGGGAGAGACAACAAGCATGACCATTTCATTAAGATACAATGTACAATGTTTTACATAGATATTTCACTTTACATGGTATTAAAGTGACACATCTTCTAAAATATAGTCCATGAGAAGGGCTTAGATACTCATGACGAAAAGGGAACAAATAGATAGAATAAGATATTAGAAGAACCCATGAATAGTCAATGGGGAGATTCTTCTTCACCTCCAGCTATTCCAAGAAGGAATTCCTCCTCCTGGGACGTATGGCATCAAAATGGGATGAATTTCTAGAAAAAAACATAGATAACAAGGATTTTGGGTGTAAAGTGGATGGTAGGAGATGAAGAGGGAGTAGGTGGCATATGGTTGGGAGTAAATGATCTATCACTCCACCCTGAGCCACTACTAAGACTTATATAGGGTTTAGGAGTAGAACATTCACCTAGCCCAACCATGGTTGTTTGCAGAAAGGGTGGAATAGCCATGGTGGCTGGGAGCAATCATGGATGAGTAGTATATGTCAAATGTTGTAGGGGAAATTAATATATGTAGCACAACCACTCTGGATAGGACGGTTGTGGTGAGGATTAGGTGGAATTACCATTTTGGGTGGAATGGCCAGGGTAGTCTTGGGTAGCATGACTTCTCGAGGTAGAACGAATGTGGTAGATGGGTGTAGAATGATCGTTCTAGGTAAGAAAAATCATGGGAAAATGGGTGGTTTTCATAGGGACATGGATGATATGGATGCTCGCTAGAGTGACAGTGGTTGTGTGGAATGCCTATTTTGACTATCACTCAATATGGTCGTTCTCATTTAGAGATGGCTACTCTAAGGGCCATTTCTTTCCCCTAGAGGACTAAATAAACTTGACATGAGTAGCACGACTAGTATTTTCCAGAGTGACTATTTTGAGGATTTTAGCATTCCCTTGTGTTCTTCACTTGATCATAAATGGATATTTTTTCCTAACTTTGATCCTTAATCACTTGAAGTAGGTTTGGGGTGATCTAGGAACCTCTTTGGTCTCCTTCAATTTTGGGTAAATCCTCAGATCTATCTCTATATCTCTCGTCCATCAACTAGTGTTCAAGTACTTACAAGACATGCAAAATCATCCATAAGTCTATTTGAAATAAAGCATGGTCACTAAGGATATTGCATGCAGTCTCAATATCTTAATTTGATAAGTGAAAAAAAGACACAAGAAATAAAGCATGGTCACTAAGGATATTGCATGTAGTCTCAATATCTTAATTTGATAACTGATAAAAAAAAGACACAAGAATAAGACCGAAACTAGGGCTTTATTAGAAACTAAATGGATTTATATCTCTAATTAAGGTCAATATTGATAATTCACACAGTCGAGTAACACAACTTAGCTGGATTGACTGGCGTCTGGAGACAAAAGGGGCGACTAGGGTCAGTGTTCATGTGCACGAAAAATGACTTGCGGGAGGGGTTCTAGTTGCCGGTGTGTGCCGACCTGCTCCCCCCGTCCCCCAGGTTCTCTCTTTGCTTGGGTAGGACAGATCCAAATCCAGGTGGTCAGTGGTCATGGCATTGGCTTCATCCTCCTCTACTTCAAGCACCACCGACTTTTGGACCCTAGGGTCTGGTTCTCGACGATGCTCACAAAGGGGGTGGTGTCTGCGGTGCAGGGGGCGCTGAGGCACACCTCGACTACCCTCTTTGCTGCTGCGATCATTTTCTACCATAGTCTACCCACCTTCTGGTTCCTCACAACCCAAGTTTCCTGCTTCCTTCATTTGTGTGTTTTATCAGTCTGCGTTGTTTCATTTTTTCATTCTATTTTGGCTAGTTTAGTCAGTGGTAGTGGTAGCTTATCTACCTGGTTAGTCGTCGCTAGTCGGCGTTTTATCAGTCTGCGCTTTGCTGCGACCTCTCTTTGGGAGAGCGATGAGATCTCTAGTCATAGCTAGATCACCATTTTTCTTTGGCTTGATCTTATTACTCTGTTGTATGGCTTTGTTTGAGTTTATATACGAGCAAAATATTGTCTTTTTCCATCCCCTCTACCACAACTCAATGCTCAGGTTGAAGGCATTCTTCATGAAAAGCTGCTTAAGACAGCCCCAAGGAAGAAGAATCAATGTAGAAATGTTTCACTCTCATTCCAATATGAGTTGTAGTGCTTTTGGGTTACTGAACTTGATGTTTGTTTGTTGTGTTTGTATCTTTCTTCCCAATTGTAGATGACTTATGGCCAACAGGTAATGGATCGATCCATTTGAGGGTTATTGAACTTGATGTTTGTTTGTTCTGTTTGTATCTTTCTTCCCAATTGTAGATGTTGTATGGCCAACAGGAAATGAATCGATCCATTTTCTCTCCAAAAAAAAAATCTCTGATTAAGGTCAAACGTGATACTTGGCATAGCAACGTCTTTGTAGTTGAGAAATTTTCACTAGGTGAAATGCAAAACCAAGGAGAAAACACCTCCTTGTGAAACATCATCCCCTATATAGGTATGAGGAGAAGACACCAACCACTCTAGTTAGGAACAAATGATGGTACATCTCAAACTTAAAGGAATCAAGGATTCAAACAAGGGGGTGGAGAGTATTGAGATTAAAGGAATAACCTAGATTTTGGATGTTTTGAAGGATTAGTAAGCTTCAATAGTGGTTGATGAGTATCTTTGCTTAGTTTTTTAGCTCTTAGGTTTTAATACCTAGTTCATACCTCCTTCAATAGGCCTCTACCTCAGATGTAGGGGATAAAAGTCAGGTAAATGAAAAGGGAGTTGGAAGTAAAAACATGTTTAGTGAGATGGAGTGAAGATCCTTGCACAAGGAGCTGCATTAAGATTACTCCAATTGCACCAGTCAACTATCTGCCTGGGTGAAAGAAGGAGAGGTTGGTCAAGTTACAAAAAGAAACAATATTAAAAAAGTTGAAGGAAGGAAAAGAAGCTAAAAAAATTATATGAAGGTAGATAGATGCACAAATAAGTATAGTTCTAGGCATGAAAGAGTTTTCTGGAAGCTAGAAAATCATTTGGAAAATTGAAGTAGAGGGGATTATGAGGGTTCTTAATACAATAAAAATATGATTCTTACACGGGGTCATTAGACTCTAGATTGGTCGAGGTATACTTTACAATAAAAAAGACATAAATGGGAGGGACATGGAGAATGTGGGAGAGAGAAAAGTACCACCAATGTCCTAGTTAGAGTTGAAAGTTAAAGACAATCCGTGTTCTAGATCTAGATGAACCAGATCTCTTTAAAGTGAGATCCAATTGTTGTGGGAGAGTTCACACTAGAAAAAATACCTATTTTGGGTGAAATATGATGACATTCATATTATCAATATACTTAACATAATCTATGCACTTTTCATGTCCATTTTTTTTCTACTCAAAATGCAGTCCATCCTTAATCAAACATAAATTTCAGATTATATTAGACATTTACTAGTTTCAAATTCATGGACGTGACTTTGAACGCAACGTTACACTTATGGTTAACAAAGTTTCTGTTGGAGTATTATTATATTTATTAAAGAACCATATTTTTTTCAAATACCAACTTCAGGTAGATTGTTGTTCGTCACTTACCTTACTGCTTCGTAGTTTCATAAACTCAGATTTATTAATATTTAATCACCAATTTGTATTATCTCCCAATTAGTTATAAGGAGTGACACACATTCACACTTAGAGATACGTGCACGCATGCGCGCACACAATCTACACTAATACACAGGTATATGTCTGTAGAGGACAATTACATTGTACTTAGAGCGAATTGTATGCCATGTATTATTATTTGTCTTGTCAATTCACCATATTCACTAAACTATCTTGCTCCTTCCATAATTTTAATTAACGTACCAAAAACAATGAGCTATGTATATTACCAGCCTCGGTGGGGACTACTCATTTAGGATATCGGTTTAGTAATTGCTTAACATTATTACTCTCTTGTCTTAATTCGTAGAGTTTTTCTTATATGGTCTATAACTCCATTATAACCTTTATTTAAATCTATGTGTGTAGGTGTATTGGATTCATCATTCTTACTAGTTGACTAGGGTTAGGACCGAATCATTCGTTACATTTGTATCAAACTCGTTTTAGGCATGTTGGTGCATTTGAGTATTTTTAATTGAGTTTCACAATTATAGCCCAACATATCTATATTTTATAGTTTTTAATAGATAAATCGGATTTTCTACTATAACTAACGAAAAATTGACCCCGTTGACCCAACAAACTAGTCTAGGTCTTGCTTCCAACTAAGCCATGCACTCGTGTATGGACTCTTTTCCATGTTTCTCCCATAGGGATTGAGAAGGCCTCTAGCAACCTCGGATTTCTAGACCATTCTGGCATGAGGGATGCATAGGCTTCCTTTGTGACACCATAAATGACATAGGCTAGCTACTCTGTAATTAGGAATGAGCATAAAATCAAATCAAACTATTAAACTCAACCAAATGAATGTGATTTTCAACGTGACATTACACTTATTCTTAATAAAGTTTCTATTAGAGTATTATTTTATTTATTAAAGAGCCATATTTTTTAAAATACCAAATTTAGGTTGATTGTTGTTCACCACTTACCTTACGATTTGGTAGTTGCATAAACTCATATTCATTAATATTGATAACTAATTGGTATTATAACCCAATTAGTTATGAGGAGTGACACAGACATAGAGATATATGCACACATGTGTGCGCACACGTGTACTACCACACACATATGCATATATAGAGGTCTATTATGTTGTAATTACATGCGGAATGTATACCATCTATTATTATTTGTCTTGTCAATTCACCGTATTCACTAAACTATCTTACTCCTTCCATAATGTTAATCAACATACCAAAAACAATGAGCTTTGATATATTACCAGCATAGTGTAGGGAAATACGACATCAGATAGGCAGCAGAAATAAAAAATTTACTGACATATTTCTAATTAATCAGTAGATCGGGTCAATAACTATGTAATGAGAAGGATAGTTTCATAAAGATACCTGATCTTGGAGTAAGTCCAGTGATAATCCTCATCAATATAGATGTGCACTCTATCTTGAATGGTGTATGTGCAGCCCCTGGTTGTATTAGGACTCGTTTAACTACTCCTCCACAGACAACAGACTCAGACAACTACTGCAGTGGCTCATCCGATCTCATCACGGACTGCAAGTTAATGTTGCCCTCCTAGCAGTAGCCAAAGGACTCCTACCTCTAGAGTAGTCCACGCATACCAACTAGAACTCATTTCGTCCTGCTAGGACGGACATGAAGGAGTTATCCCTTATGTAAATGTACTAGTCACCAACTTGCTCTCCACAACAATGATCCTTAGTTGATTCTCTCCAGTGCCTATCTCTCCCTAGTTGGGTAGGACTTTCCTAGCCTCTCGTGGTTACCATAACAAGAGAGGAGAACAATTGTAAGAGTAATTGATTCTCAATTGTTTGTGTTGTGTTCTAGGAAGCCCCCGGTACCCCTCTATTTATAGGCGATATTAGGATCAGGGTTCCCAGTCTATGCGGGAGTGGACCGGACTGGAAGATCTCAAAATTTTGTGATAATTATGGAAGTTTTGCAACCTGTGTGCGTCCAAACGATCATCTGGCCCAGTGAGACGTTCGTCTGGGATATGAGACAGTCATTTCACTAAGAAAAACGGTCGTTTCATAGTTTCTCAATTTTGTACATATATCGGTAATTCAATTCCATTTAGTGCACGTGATTACATCAGCACCAACCCTGTGTGCAATCGAATTGCACCCCCGAGAGAATCATTTGGTGTAACTGAGATGGGTGTCTCGTACCGGGACAGACGGCTGTTTTTCATAAGAGAGATAGGCGTCTCACAGCAAAAGTTAGGAAGAATTCAAACAAATATACAATATAATGAGCCTGACACTCTAAACGGCAGTCTCAACACTTGAACTGATTGTGTGGCAGTCTGGTCAGCTGATATGTTTGGTGATTTGAATACCTAAACACATTAATAATTAATCTGATCATCATTCAAGATCAAACTCCTCTTCTAGATGAGTTCCTATGTGTGCGACCCTATAGGTCCCATATTACGTTGGCAGTGAATGTCCATAACAACTTATGACATCACAACAACGAGTGATTCCTAGTCACACATTATTGCAACCCAAGTAAATAGAAAGTTGGAGAATAAATTCAACCTATAATATGTGTATGGTGTTATAGTGTTTGTATAGTTCCATTGTCACTAATATCCAGATTGAACTAGAGGAATGGAGCAGTCATCCTCATTATTATTCCATACTTTTTCTTGTATTAGAGCAGACTGCATGAGATATATGTGAGATGTATGTAAGCTCAATATCACATATTGACTCACATATGTATGGTTATACTTTTTGCAATCTATCTAATAAAGAGACCATTGGATATCATACTCTTGTAGGAGGGACAAATCACATCTTTATCATTCACAATCCATCCCCATGTGTTAAAGTCACTCAATCATCACCTTTATAACAACTCATGTTTTTGGACTGTGTTTGATGATGTCAAAGTGTACCCAATGACATGTGAAGAGTGCAATGATTTCAGGTCTAAGAAACACAACCACCACCATCACTGTGAGACCTAACTATGACTTTCATGATGATGGATTCCATGTGTCAGTCTCACAGTAGGTCTGTATGATACACTATTCTCTAACATGTATTTGTGTGATTGGTTTGATATTACATATCATAACTAATGAGATTGAGTCATCAACCAACCCACACTCTGATCTTATGTGTTATTGTTATCTATCAACCTTTCATAATAATAACCGATCAGGGACATAATGAAAATATGTATTTGTCCTCTTAACATTCGTATGATCTCATGTGTCCATGTCTAATACTTGAAGACATACGCCATTGAATAATATTATTCTCTAGACATTTATAATGTTACATCATTATCTCATAATTGAATTAAAGAGAATAATTGGAAGCTTGCCCTTATTTATTTAATCTAATCATTTACAATCATTCCATTACAATCATCACATGCTTGGCTCTCTGGGCATACATACCAAGAAACTCACACTTGTACTTAGAGCCAATCACCAATGAATCTTATTTCGAGTGATGTAACATCATGTTTCTGCTAAGTACTTAGATCCAATCACCAATGAATCTTATAGCGGGTTTAGCAACGTTTGCTTTAAGTTGATATTTTGAAATTTTCACATCTCTTCATTGTATGACTATTTGTATGAGATGCAAGTGTCATAGTATGTTATCTGAGATTCCCAGTCTATCTAGTAGCTCTATTATTGTCATCAGTATTTCTACTGTGTCATCAATGGTTGGAACCTCACACAAGTTCACCCATATGAACTTCTTGATCTATAAAGTATCCTTTGTTGTTCTTATAACACAGAGATACTCAGTTTCTTTTATAGATTTAAACAACTGTCATTAGCTCAGATGCCTTTCTAGCTTACAGTTCTTGTTTGATGTCAAACATAAATTGTGAATATTTAGTCAGTTTGGATGTTTGCATGGGTGTAACCATTTACAGACAACTCTTCCTTATTACCATAACTAAGGAACCAATCCTTCAAGTGCTTCATAAGAACCTAGGGATGTTCTTTATGGTATCTCAGTGACTCTTGGTGAGATTCTGCTAGTGGTGCTAACACACTACTCAATTGAATAGATGTGCCCCATGAGGTCAGAATGCATGATGGATGTGGGTTTGCTTTCAAAATTTATAAACCTAAACTAGCTACCTATGTCTACCAAAACACTACACCCGCAAGCGCACAGGGTCGTGTCGTAGTATAGGAAGGTGGCAAGTATAGGGTCGATCCATAAGGAAAAGAGGGGGCACTAGAGCTAGGTTAGTTTGGCTAGGTTCCTACTGCGGAGACTAGGGTTAAGGGTTTAAAGGTTGTTTTGATTGTTAACTAAGGATGAACAAAAAAGCAGTTAAAGGCAGGAATGAAATCTAAGTTATCCCTAAGCTAGAGCAGAGCTAAACAAGCAAGGAAAGGCTAAGCTAGGTATGAAAATGCAAATTACACTAAGGCAAGCAAGACAGAAGCAAAAGAGCAATTAAAGAACTAAACTAGCATAAACAAGGCAAGAGCAAGGCAAGAAGCTAACTAAGCAAGAAAAGAACTAACTAAGCTAAGCGAGAACAAAACTAGGGTTTCAAGCAGTAAAAAGATGTGTGGGTTGTTTAGGGGTATGAACTTATCACTTAAGTTGGGGTGACATGTGAACATTATGATTCCATTTAGATTATCCAAACCAAATAACAAGTTAGAGTCTAATGAATTAACCTAAGCTACTAACTGGCCATGGATATGCTAGGTTGTGTATAGGGGAACTAGTCCCTAACACCCCCTACTACCCTTACAAGGCTCAATTGGGTTAGGGGTTAGGTTCAATTCAATTAGAGTCTAATCAAGTCTAGGTTTCTAGATTAGGCATTCCTAGGGAAATTAGGGGCCGAGGGTAGTAATGGGGAGGTGAGATTAGGGTTTTGGACCCCAATTCCCCCACATTCTAGCCTTGAGAAGGCACCATGCTAATTGCACTAGAATTATCTAATCTAGCTACTTAGATCTCTCACTTAGGTTTAGGGAGATTGATTAAGATGTAGGAAGATGGGAGGCAACCTAGGGATCCAAGAATTGGACCTAGGGGCAAATCCCAAAATTCACACATATAAGCAATTTGCCTAAATTCCTAGGTGATTTCACACACAAACCAACAAGCAATCCATGGAGAAAGAGATGGAAATAGAACATAATCATTAACAAATGAAATTACAAAGTTTACATGCCATTTTCCCCCAACATGGTATCAAAGTAACATATTTTCCCCCAAACAACCCACCCAAGGGGCCTAGCTACTCATAACAAAGCAAAATACAAAAAGAGAGGAGAAAGAGGTAGAAGAAGCCATGTAGCTCGGTGTAGATGAAGAAATCCTCCTCTCCAGCAGCTGCAGGGTCGTCCTCCTCCTTCTTCTTGGATGGCAAGGTGTGGAATGGTGGTGGGAAGTGGATGGAAGGCTTAGATATGGGGGGTTATGTGGTGGAAATGGTGAAATGGAGTGGATTTGAGGTGGATATGGGGTGGAATGGAGTGGGTGGCGATTTGGGGAGCTAGGAAGGGGTGGAAGGTAGCTAGCCTCGTGCCCCAGCCGCCACCTAGGTATATATAGGTGTGGGGGAAGCACTAGGTTAAGTTAGGGGTAAAATGGGCAAAACAGTGAAAAAGTGGCTGGATTTTGTGAGTAGCACGACCGTGGTGGGTCACCACGGTCGTGGTGGGTAGGGTAGGCCATGGCCGTGGTGTATGGGCACGGTCGTGGGAATTAAAATGGCTAAATGTCAGGTTGGTGGTCAAATTTGGGCTGAAAAGGCCACGACCGTGGTGGTCACCACGACCGTGGTGGGTTGAGGGTAGCACAGCCGTGCTGCGTAGCACGGCCGTGGTGGGAGTTGGTAGAACGGTCGTGCTGTGTAGCACGGCCGTGGTGGGATCTGGTAGCACGGCCGTGCTGCGTGGCACGACCGTGGTGGGTGGTCGCAGCACCGCCGCGCTGCGTAGCAAGGCCGTGCTGCTTAGCACGGCCGTGATAGAGTTATGCTTGATTTAGAGGTTGAGCCTGTCGATTTCTAAGTGACCTAGCACGGCCGTTTTGTTCCACCACGGCCGTGCTGAGTCCTGGGGCAACACTTTGACTTGGATCTTTGGATTTTCTTGGACATCTTTGCTTCAAATGATCTTTGGCCACTAAGGGTAGGTTGAGGGAGCCTTGGACTTCACTTCGGGTCTTCTCCAAGGGCAGAAGAAACCTAGGATCACTCCTTCTCTCTCTCTTCCATCAAGTGTGGTCCAAATGCCTGAAAAACACACAAATGAAGTCCATAAGTGCATTTTATACAAATAAGCATATTAGGGGGAATGACATGCAATCTAACAGGTATAGATGTGATTGAAGAGCAATATAACACAAGATGAAGCCCTAAAATAGGGCTGCATCACCACCCCAAACTTGAAACATACTTGTCCTCAAGTATGCTCTAACTCAATCTCTCTGCAAACTTTCACAAAAAGAAATGACAAATGCAATATAAAAGATGAGTGTTGTTGAATGGGATCAATGATGACTAAGTACATGCATTTCACCTCTCTCCTCTCCTTCTTTCACAGTCCAATCATGAAAAGAGCACAAAGCATATGAACTTCAAATATAGCACATAGAATACACAAGTTATCCATATTTCTTCCATTAAGTTCTGGGTGAATCGTTTCATGGTGGCGTTAATCAAGAATGACTAGGAGTGTTGTTTTACATTCATGCATTCAGTCTTATATCTCAAATCACACCAAATGACCCACGTGGCTACGGAAAAGGGAAAAGTGAGCTAAGTTTGATGCTTCTTAGCTCAATGGGTATGAAAGTGGAAGAAAGGGTTGCGGTAAGATTTTTGGAGTGTTTTTACACACTCATCTTTTCTTTATTTGAATGCTCTTAAACAGGAGCATCCTTTTATTTTATTTTGCTTTTCTTTTTCTTTTCTTTTCTTTTTCTTGCCCTTGGTGTAGATAGGGCATATGGTGGATAGAGTGAAGCGGGGAGATAGAGATATGGCGACCCCAAACCTTTGGAGGTGGCCAAGGCTGATTATGTGCACTAGAGCATCTTTTTATGAGGCGGAGGGGTATGAAGATGGTGGAAGAATAGTCGGGTCAAAGAGGGGTCATTGGTATGATTTTCCGCATAAGACATCCTGCATGAGAGTTAATCCAACACTTCATCCAAGATATCACACCACATGAATGAACAAAAAGGAATTGATATATCAAACAAGTAATTCCACAAACGCTAAGCGTTCAAAGCTTGCTCAATTTCACAATTCAACCAATTCAATAACAATTCTAAGAGAGGTGATGCACATGTAAAGAGTCAAACATTGATACCACTTAGCAACAAACAATGATAATTCACTTGCATTTGTCAAAGGTCATCATTTTTACTCAAAATAGTAGAGATTGGGTCAAAACACACTTTTAGACAAAAAATTCCAAATTTGGGCAAAATTGGCCAAAATGATGCCAAGTTGCCTTCAATCACATATAAACTTATATTATTGAACTTAAAGTAGTAAACAAGCAAATCCTAACTAAAACATGTCCAAAATTACCAAAAATCTACATGAAATGCAATGCATGGCAAAAGAGAATTTTTTTTGAAAATTACACAAAAATGACAAGAAAGCAAACTACATGGCATGCAGAGATGCAGTGAAAAGAACAGTAACAATAAAACTGAACTGAATGGCAAAGGTGGAACAAAATGACTAAAAGAGAGAGATGGGGTGGTGCATACCGCCCTACCACCCCAAACTTTTGAATTATGCTGTCCTCAGCATGAAACTAGAGCTTAGGGATAGTAGGGTGAAGATCATGGATGGTGTGGAGCGTCAGAATGTAGGTCACCCTGCTGTGGATGGTGCTCGACCCTCGCCACGGTCGTGGTCGATCGCCACGGTCGTGGCCACTCCTCTTCAACACGGCCGTGGCGGGTGGCCACGACCATTGCCAATCTTCTAAAAACTCTGTAACTTCAGTCAATTTGATGCAATAATTCCCACGGCCGTGGCTGGGTGCCACGGTCGTGCTTGGCCACATGTGCCACGGTCGTGGTCGAGATCCACGGCCATGGTGAGGATGCTCCTTCAGTTTTCTCACTTCAAGAACTTGAACTTCACTTTTATTTGTTATTCGACCGCATATTTGATTTAAAGACCATGACCTTCTTCTATACCCTCTCTCTCTATTGTCTAGCACCTGCCATATCATCAAAACTCAAAGAAAGCTATTAAACACAAGTGTGTGTGTGTGTGATTTCTTGGAAAGTGTAAAACAAAAAGCAAAAGTATCAAAAATGTAGATTGGGTCAAAAATTCCCAAACCTAGGTGGATTGCCTCCCACAAGCGCTGAGTTTCTTGCCTTCAACTAGGCTTCTTGGTGATTCTTCAACATTCATCCGTTTGGCATTCTCATGTGTCCATTTTTGCAAAAAATGCATCCTTCCTTTGCACTCAATTTGTTTTCCTCATCCCTTTGATCACAATAATCATCACTAACTTCTTCACCTTGATGTCCTTCTCTCAAATGCCCATTTGGACTTGTGAAGGGGCCATGTCCAATATCCCTATCTCGGACTCGCCGGGTTGGGGTCTTGTACATGTTAATGTTGATCTTCATGTCCATGAATGAGACTGTCATGGTGCCACTGCGCACATGAATGTAGGCATCAGCTGTAGATAAGAACGGCCTCCCCAAGATGATGGGAATCTTCCTATCCTCCGGCTCCATATCAAGTACAATGAAATCTGTCGGGAACACCGCGCCTTTTTCCTTGTCTATCATTACTAAGACATCATCCACTCTACCTCTAGGCACTTTTATGGATCTGTCTGCCAACTGGAGAGTGCAATGTTCCGGCTTCAACTTGCCTAAGCCCAGATCAACATAGACATGATATGGCATCAAATTCACACTAGATCCCAAATCAAGCAAGGACCTGTCTATGCGATGTCCCTCTATGTAACTAGGTATGAGTGGGGCTCCTGGGTCCTTTCTCTTCACGGGGAGTGAGTGTTGTATGATGGAGCTCACTTGTTCATTCAGTCTCACCTTCTTTGGAATCCTCCCCATTGACCTTCTTTTCACAGTGCATAGGTTCTTGAGGAACTTGGCATATGATGGGATTTGCTTGATAGCATCCAAAAGTGGAATGTTCACCTTTACCTGACGAAACACCTCAAGAATGTCAACATTGTGCTTTTGCCTCCTTTTCAATTCTGGTGGCTCATCTAGTGCTTCTACAACCGGAGGATCACTTGCTTTTGCTGCACTTACATGAACATGAGGCGGAACACTAGGGATGGTAGGACCTGCACAAGGGATATGTGATGGATCGCATGGAATCCCAAACTCAACATACGGTATCACAACATCATCTTCAGCAATATCAATCACAGTATCACCACTTGGCTGCCTTTGCTTTGCTTTATCAACCATTCCTTGACTTGCGGGCTGCTCAAGAGTTTTTCCACTCCTTAGAACTATCACGGCACTACCTTGCTCATGGTGGAGAGGGGGAGCATGTTGTGGATGTGGAGGAGGTGGAGGTGATACTTGGGGTTGAAATTGAGGTGGAGAAGGGAATTGAGGGGGGTGAGAGAATTGGGGTTGGAAAGTGAAATTTTGTGAAATTTTAGGTGAGGGAGGTGGTGGAGGAGTGTAAGGCTGGGGATAGCCTTGGAAGGAGTGAATGGGATGCACCTGCATGGGGGGTGGACTGTAGAAAACTTGTGAAGAGGGCATGGGTCCACTTGCTTCATGGTGGCTCATGATGGGTCTTGAAGACAATTTTTCCTCTTGGAGAGCGATGATAGAAGATAGTTGCTCTATTCTCTCTTCTAACCTTGCAACATTCCTTTGAACATCATCAAACACTCTCAATCTAGAAAGAACCTCTTCCTCAAACCTAGAGCTGTATGTGGGACTTTCTGGTTCCTGATAGCTATAGGAGTGAGGTGTCTTCTTTTCTTCCCCATAGAACTCTATAGAATTGACCGGGTGGCAAGGAGCATTTGTCACTTGGTTCTTCATGAAGTTCACCATGTCACCAAGAATCTTCATCACTTGCAGGCTTGAGTCATCATGAGTAGGGGGTGTCACAGCAAAGGCATACCCTCTTTCATTCATCATGCTAGAAGCTCAAATTCTTGATCCTTCAGCCAACTTCTCAAACAAAGGCCATATCTCCTCAGGTGGCCTAGCCATGAAAACTCCTCCACAAGAAGAGTCCACTGTGTCTTGGTCCTTTAGAGACAAACCAGAGTAGAATGATTGAACTAGCTGCCACAAAGGGATCTCATGGTGAGGGCACTCTCTCAATAGCTTCTTGAATCTCTCCCATGCATCGTGAATCTGCTCACTGCCCATTTGGCTAAAACTTGTCACGGAACGCCGCATTTGTGTCAACCTTGCAATAGAGTAGAACTGTCTCAAGAAAGCATTCTTCATTGTTTCCCAACTCATGATGTCTTTTCTTGAGTCATACCAGTCTTTAGCTCTATCTTTGAGGGAGAAGGAGAACAAGGTCAATCAAATTGTATCATCACTAGTCGTCGACGTCCTGAAGGTGGAGCATACTTCAAGAAAGGAGTCTAAGTGCTTGTAGGGGTTATCACTCTCTGAGCCGTAGAAGATGGGCAGGAGCCCAAGAAGACCTGGAGGAATAAAGAATTGCTCCCCTGGCATTTGATCAACCCTGCTAGCAATTGGCGATTTGTAGTTTCTAGGCATGAAGTAATCTTGAAGTGGCTTGTGAGGTGCACTTTGGTCTTCCATCTTGTTTCCTCCCGAATGGCTTGTCACATGCACAAAGCACAACCAAACAAAAGAAAGCAAGTTAGTAAACCAATATACACAAGAAATGCAAAGAAAAATGAATAAAGAATAGAAATGATGAGGGCAGTAGGAAAATTCAAAGCAAAACTAACTAGCTAGGCCGAGCGCCTCTATTCCCTGGCCACGGCGCCAGAAAGCTTGGTGCAATTCCTCTAGTGGTGCTAACACACTACTCAATTAAATAGATGCGCCCCACGAGGTCGGAATGCACAATGGATGGGGGTTTGCTTTCAAAATTTATAAACCTAAACTAGCTACCTACGGCTACCAAAACACTACACCCGCAAGCGCACGGGGTCATGTCGTAGTATAGGAAGGTGGCAAGTATAGGGCCGATCCATAGGGAAAAGAGGGGGCACTAGAGCTAGGTTAGTTTGGCTAGGTTCCTACTGCGGAGACTAGGGTTAAGGGTTTAAAGGTTGTTTTGATTGTTAACTAAGGATGAACAAAAAAGCAGTTAAAGGAAGGAATGAAATCTAAGTTATCCCTAAGCTAGAGCAGAGCAAACAAGCAAGAAAAGGCTAATCTAGGTATGAAAATGCAAATTACACTAAGGCAAGCAAGAGAGAAGTAAAAGAGCAATTAAAGAACTAAACTAGCATAAACAAGGCAAGAGCAAGGCAAGAAGCTAACTAAGCAAGAAAAGAACTAACTAAGCTAAGCGAGCACAAAACTAGGGTTTCAAGCAGTAAAGAGATGTGTGGGTTGTTTAGGGGTATGAACTTATCACTTAAGTTGGGGGTGACATGTGAACATTATGATTCCATTTAGATTATCCAAACCAAACAACAAGTTAGAGTCTAATGAATTAACCTAAGCTACTAACTGGCTATGGATATGCTAGGTTGTGTATAGGGGAACTAGTCCCTAACACCCCCTACTACCCTTACGAGGCTCAATTGGGTTAGGGGTTAGGTTCAATTCAATTAGAGTCTAATCAAGTCTAGGTTTCTAGATTAGGCATTCCTAGGGCAATTAGGGGCCGAGGGTAGTAATGGGGAGGTGAGATTAGGGTTTTGGACCCCAATTCCCCCACATTCTAGCCTTGAGAAGGCACCATGCTAATTGCACTAGAATTATCTAATCTAGCTACTTAGATCTCTCACTTAGGTTTAGGGAGATTGATTAAGATGTAGGAAGATGGGAGACAACCTAGGGATCCAAGAATTGGACCTAGGGGCAAATCCCAAAATTCACACATATAAGCAATTTGCCTAAATTCCTAGGTGATTTCACACACAAACCAACAAGCAATCCATGGAGAAAGAGATGGAAATAGAACATAATCATTAACAAATGAAATTACAAAGTTTACATGCCATTTTCCCCCAACATGGTATCAAAGTAACATATTTTCCCCCAAACAGCCCACCCAAGGGGCCTAGCTACTCATAAAGAGAGGAGAAAGTGGTAGAAGAAGCCATGGAGCTCGGTGTAGATGAAGAAATCCTCCTCTCCAGCAGCTGCAGGGTCGTCCTCCTCCTTCTTCTTGGATGGCAAGGTGTGGAATGGTGGTGGGAAGTGGATGGAAGGCTTAGATATGGGGGGTTATGTGGTGGAAATGGTGAAATGGAGTGGATTTGAGGTGGATATGGGGTGGAATGGAGTGGGTGGCGATTTGGGGAGCTAGGAAGGGGTGGAAGGTAGCTAGCCTCGTGCCCCAGCCGCCACCTAGGTATATATAGGTGTGGGGGAAGCACTAGGTTAAGTTAGGGGCAAAATGGGCAAAACAGTGAAAAAGTGGCTGGATTTTGTGAGTAGCACGACCGTGGTGGGTCACCACGGTCGTGGTGGGTAGGGTAGGCCACGACTGTGGTGTATGGGCACGGTCGTGGGAATTAAAATGGCTAAATGTCACGTTGGTGGTCAAATTTGGGCTGAAAAGGCCACGACCGTGGTGGTCACCACGGCCGTGGTGGGTTGAGGGTAGCACGGACGTGCTGCGTAGCATGGCCGTGGTGGGATCTGGTAGCACGGCCGTGGTGGGTGGTCGCAGCACGGCTGTGCTGCGTAGCACAGTCGTGGTAGAGTTCTGCTTGATTTAGAGGTTGAGCCTGTCGATTTCTAAGTGACCTAGCACGGCCGTTTTGTTCCACCACGGCCGTGCTGAGTCCTGGGGCAGCACTTTGACTTGGATCTTTGGATTTGCTTGGACATCTTTGCTTCAAATGATCTTTGACCACTAAGGGTAGGTTGAGGGAGCCTTGGACTTCACTTTGGGTCTTCTCCAAGGGCAGAGGAACCCTAGGATCACTCCTTCTCTCTCTCTTCCATCAAGTGTGGTCCAAATGCCTGAAAAACACGCAAATGA
Source organism: Alisma plantago-aquatica (assembly GCA_963693085.1). Lineage (NCBI taxonomy): Eukaryota > Viridiplantae > Streptophyta > Magnoliopsida > Alismatales > Alismataceae > Alisma > Alisma plantago-aquatica. The sequence continues at coordinate 842,979,454 of OY856413.1, forward strand.
TGTCCATAAGTGCATTTTATACAAATAAGTATATTAGGGGGAATGACATGCAATCTAACAGGTATAGATGTGATTGAAGAGCAATATAACACAAGATGAAGCCCTAAAATAGGGCTGCATCACCTCTCACTAGAATCAGACATATACCCTCTCATCATGTCCAATACATACGAGATTTCTAGGCAGGTATTTATATGTCTTCTCATCATGTCAAATACGTATGACATGATTGGATATCCTCTCATCATGTCCAATACATGCAAGATTACTAGATATCTTCTCATCATGTCCAATACATACAAGATAATGGGATAAGTACATAACATTGTATTCAAGACAGATTCAATTGTGAATGCATAAGGAATCTTATCCATGTGTTCCTATTCTTCATAAGAATTTGGACAATAGGCTCTTGAGAGACTAACTCTATGAAATATGGACACATTTTATCTCATTGAGTCTTGCATGTTGAACCCTTCAGCATCTTGCCAATATATGTTCTCTTTCTTATATCAAGAAGCCTTTTAGATCTATTTCTATAGACCTCGATCCTTATCTCATAGGATGCTTTGCCTAAACCCTTCATGTGGAAGTTACTTTCTTTGTCAGGTTTTAACATTTACAGGATAAGGATGTTACTCCTTATCATTATATGGAATATTAAAATATGCTCCCACTAAATCTTTTGTAAGTCCAGTTTCTATCTTTATTCTGACTCAAGTCAAACATTTTCACTGTCTTGTCAAATAGAAGATTACAGCTCTGAGATGCTTGCTTTAATCTACAGATTGACTTTTGTAGCTTATTGAATTTATTTGTAGTAATGGATTTATAAAACTATTAGGATGTGTCACTAGGGATGACAAAATAATCCACCATCCATCATCCAAACTGAACCGCACCGATCCACTTCGTGTTTTTGGATGTCCAATTGATATGGTCAATATCGGTTCGGTTGATAAAAATATACCAACGGATGATATGGGTGACCGTGAAAGTTCAAACTGTTATGGTTCCTTCACGCAGATAATGCCCTCCATCTCCATTTGGCCTACTGCAGAGACATGAACACCAAAGCGTCATTGATCATGATGTGTGCGCTGTTTCCATCCTTAACCACGACCGCATGAGGGACGATCTTAGATGGTGACTCCTGAAGCAGCCACCAGTCAGCCACCTTGAACATGGGGAACTCATTGTCATCACAACAACGCCCGAAGATCGACCTCCATAGGAGCCACCTCCCAAACCCTCCGACGCCACTAGCTCTACAACTCTTGTGCAAGACGGCGGCACCGTCGACACTTCTATGTTGAGCAAGATGACTCTACCGTAGTTTTGACAACACACTGTCACCGCCCGGGGAGACACAGTTGAAGGGGGCTGATGGCAAGGACGATTATTCTGACGGGGATGACAATGGCAATGACGGTGCCATGCCGGGCGGAACTCTATAGGATAGATGGAAGCCAGTAGGGGCGTGGCTGCGGGGAAGACTGATTATAGTGGAGGCTGCGGAGGTCGGGAGACGGTGGAGAAGCCCGGCCGCGGCGATGGCTTCACCTTCCCTCAGACCATCACCGCTGCAGAAGGTTATGCCGCCAACGAACGCGGTGAACTTTGCAGTCCAAGCCTGCATCGTTGGCCGGAGGTGATGGACTATTGTAGCGGTGTTCCATTCGAGCTGTATGGCTCCGGCCAGTTAGGACCGCGGATATGAACTGGTTCAGACATTTCCTGATGACAAAAGGACCGCCTGCATTTACGGGTGAGGTCTGCATCCAAACGAGGACGATCACTCTACCGGGAGCTACGAGTACTGCCGCCGGTGATGTAGGGGTGTCCCTTTATATCATTAATTAATTGGGGCAATGGAGGTCGGAGATTTGGAACTGCCTTTACAGACCTGTGACTGGTATACTTGTCTCTGGCAACTGGTTTGCTGGTAGGCTTCCGGTAAGCAATAGGATTTGCATGGAAAATGAAATCTGGTAACTCACTGTAGAGAACTTTATACATTCTAAATAATTTTGGTTGTAGCTGTATGGATGCAAATTGGGTTACTGAGGATATCCATGTGTCCGCATCCATTCCACCCTGCTCTATGGAGTGGGATCCATCACCATATGGCCGTCACGGTGTGGCTTGGATGAAATACAATGGGATGCGGGTGGTCACTTTTTGCCATCCCTATGTGTCACGTACATATCTTCTTAATTATTCATGCAATTTTAATATCCATATGCCAAATCTCATAGTCATATTAAGTTACAAATGCAATCATGATCCAGATGGATTTAACCATGTTAACTGGAGAAAGACTTCATCATGTTCAACATCTTGAACTAGTTTGAAACTCTTTGCAACCAATATACCCTTCCATGTTGGTATCCTTTCAAAGACCCAAATGTACCGTATGGGTTTCACCCCTTAAGGTGGATCCAACAATGTCATACATTGTTGGTGTACATGGAATCCATCTTTGATCCCATGGCCTGAAGCCATTTCTCAAATTATGGTTCCTCAATAGTTTTTAGGTAGGTTGTTGACTCATCTCTATGATCAACTCGTCGCCTTTTGATTTATAAGATATCATAATTTTTCAAACTTAAGGCATGTTTTAGTTGGATTATGAGTTCTGTGTTTACATAAGGAATTTGAGATTCCAAAACAACTTGTGATTCTCTTTGTTCCTATTGTACCTCTTTAGGTTATATGTTTTCTTGTTTGTATTGAACATTTTGAGTTCTACTTTTCCTCCACTGATTCCTTTGGAATTAAGTTCCCTTTTAGGAATTCAGCCATCCTAGCAACAAACATTTTGTTGTTGGGCTGGAATATAAGTAGTAGTCAAGAAATAACATTCATGTGATTTGTGGATAAAGCCTTTTAAGAAACAATTTTCTTATATAATTCTTCAATCATAATCACTACAAAAGACTTATTGAGACTCTTCTCATGTCATATCTCATATGGTGTCTTTTGAACTAATTTTAGACGGTACATTTTTCAGTGTTAAGTATGTACTAAAAAAGAATTTTGGAATATTAGCTAGATATGTTGATAATCACACCATGACTTAATACAGTGTGATTCCTTCTTTATGAAACATCAATATGTTTTAGGTGGAATTCACTATGATACACTATCATGGTCTCCCTAGAAGGTTCTCAAACTCTTCGTTAAAATATTTCAACATTGATCACATCAATGTATCTTCATACTTTACCAAGTGAGATATGTACCTCATTCATAATCTCCTTGAACACTTCAAGATATTCATGCTTGTATTTCATTAAATACAAATTTTCATTTTTACTGATAACATCAGAAAATATAATGAGGTACTGGTAACTTCCTATTGCATTTATTCAAAAAGATCTATGTATATCAAAATGTACTAGTCATAATGGAATAGTTGATCTTCCATAGATCTATGTATATCAAAATGTACTAATCGTAATTGAATAGTTGATCTTCCACTACATATAGTGAAGATGCTCTTGTCATATTGCCCAGTAAATAAGACATGCATGTCTCTATTGGTTCAATAACTAAAAGAGTCTTGATAACCATCATATGGATTCTAGAAATGTACTTCTCGTTTACAACTGTCAAGTATAGTTTATGAGACATAGGGCATTTCTATAAAATATCATATATTTTAATATTAAACAAAATGTTTTTGTCATTCAAACCATATAATGTTTTTCATCAATAGAAGGTGCATGATAGCAATTCACTAATTCTATTATGTTCCAATGAATGACGGCTCCCAACTATAAAGGCAGAAACCCTTACTCTGCACAGTTATAGCTTACTACTTCTCAGGTCCTAAAGTAGAGATCTCTCTCTCTATCTTGTTCCTGAGATCCTCTATAAGGAAGATAGTTCTTTCTCATATCCAGACAAGTGACAATGGTCCAACTTTATTTTCTTTATCCTTTAAGTGCAAAGGACAAATTCCTTTTACACTTACCCTTCTCCATAAATTTAGTATAGAATAATTGGACTTTATCTTAGCCTTAGAACACTTGTTAGCCTTGTCTTTGTCCTAGGACTCACTTATGTTGATCATCATCACAAATTTATCCTTCTTCTTCCTTACTTTGGCATTAACATGCCAAGCATTTAATAAACTGACTATATGGTTCTCTATAACCAAGCTTCACATCCACCATAAAAATTGATTTTATGGCAATGTGTTTTAATTGCATATATATCATATATCATATATATATATATATATACATATATATAGAGTCAGGCTGGAATACACTCGAGTGTATCCGGAGCGAAATACACTCAAGTAGTTTTCCATGATGTAATATTTTTTTTGAAAATCTAATCCATTGATCTTGTTAAACATCTTGTGAACAACTCATACGTAAAATTTGAGCATATTTGGATATGTATAGCTCATGCTATGACGACCGCAAAAATTATGCATTTCAAATTAGTTTCGCGCGTCGATTTTGTTGCCCTTGGATGAGTGACTTACACTCATCCAAATGGGCTAAAAATTTGTATGTAGCCTAGTTATAGTATGACGGTGAAGATCAACGGTTTACATTTTGCAAAAAATAGTCTTGATATGCAAACACACTTGAGTGTATTCGTGCGATTCGTACACTCGAGTGTATTCTAGCCTGACTGCATATATATATATTCATTTGGGCTCTTTATGTGGTGATTAGACAGACGTTCACATCAACTAGTATAGATATTCATGTCATGTAATAAAAAAAGGGTAAAATCAAAATTTGAGCACATCGGTTATCCCAAAACATAATTAATTGACGTGGCTATGATATCGCTTTAGGGAAATATGGCATCAGATAGGAAGAAAAAAATAAAAAATTTATTGACATATTTCCCATTAACCAATAGATCACGTCAATAACTATGCAATGGGAAGGATGGATTCATGAAGATATATCTGGTTCTAGATCAAGTCTAGAGACCATTCTCATTGATGTAGATGTGTAAGGTATCTTAGTTGGTGTTTGTGCAGCTCTTGGTTGCACTAGGACTCGTCTGACTACTCATCCACGGATAACAGACTCAAACAAATGCTACAGTGTCTCCTCTGATCTCGTCAAGGACTATGAGTATATTGTCCTCCTAGCATACGCCAAAGGACTCCTACCTCTAGAGTAGTCCACACGAATGAACATGAACTTCTATCATCCTGTTAGAATGGATAGGAAATAGTTGTCCCTCATGTTGGTGTACTAGTCACCAACCTGCTCTTCTAGAACAATGATCCTTAGTTGTTTGTCTCCTGTGGCTATCCCTCCCTAGTCAGGTAGGACTTGGCTGGGCTCTCGTGGTTACCACAACCAGAGAGGACAACAATTGTTAGAACAATTAATTATTAATAGTTTGTGTTGTGTTCTGAGAATCCCTCAATACCCCTCTATTTATAGGCGGGGTTAGGGTAAGAATTCCAAGTCTATGCAAAAGTCGAAAAGACCGAAAGATCTCAAATTTTCACAACAATTATGGAAGTTTTGCAACCTACGTGCGCCGAAATAGTCATCTCACCCGGTGAGATGGTCATCTCAAACACAAGACAATCATTTTGCTAAGTGAAACAATCAATTTGCAGTTTCCCAATTTTGTATATATGTTGGCAATTCAATTTTGATTAGTGCACGTGATTACGTCAGCACAAATCCTATGTGCAATCAAATTGCACCCCCAAAATGGTCGTTTGGTGCAACTGAGATAGGAATCTCGCACCAGTCCAAATGATCATTTCACACAAGAGAGACAAGAGTCTCACAACCCATGTCAGCTAGAATTTCAACCAATGTACAATACAATCATATTGACACTCCAAATGGCAGTCTCAACACTTGAACTGATCATCTGGCACTCCAGTCAATTGATTTGTTGTGTGAATTGAATGCGAAAACACTTTAGTAATCAATCCAATCATCATTCAAGATCAAACTTCTGTTCTTGATGAGTTCCTATGTGTATGACTCTATAGGTCCCATATTACCTTGGCAATGAATGTCCATAACAACTTATGACATCACAAGCAATGAGTGGTGCCTTGTCACACATCATTGCTACCCAAGTAAATGGAGAGTTGGAGAACAACTTAAGCCTACAATGTATGCATGGTTTTATAGTGTTTGTATACTTCCCTTATTACTAATATCCAGATTTAACTAGAGTTATGGAGTAGTCATCCTCATTATTATTCAGTCTTGTTTCTTAAACAAGAACATATATATGTAAGCTCAATATCACAAATAGACTCACATGTGTATGGTCATACTTTTCTTAGTCTCACTAATAAAGAGGCCTTTGGATATCATACTCCTATAGGAGGGACAAATGCCATCTCTATCATTCATAGTCTATCACCATGTGTCAAAGTCACCCAATCATCACCTTTATAACAACCCATGTTTCAGGACTACGTTAGATGATGTCAAAGCGTACCTAGAGACATGTGACAAGTGTAATGATTTTAGGTCTAAGAACCATAACCACCACCATCACAGTGAGACCTAACTATGACTTACATGATGATGGCTTCCATGTGTCAGTCTCACAATGGGTATGTCTGATACACTGTTCTCTAACATGTATATGTGTGATTGGTCTGATATTGCCATATCATGACTAATGAGATTCAGTCATCAACCAACCCACACGCTGATGTTATGTGTTATTGTTGTCTATCAACCTTTCACAATAACAACCGATCAGGGACATAATGAGAGTACATGTATGTACTCTTAACATCCGTATGATCTAATTTGTCCAATTTTAATACTTGAAGACATACATCATTGAGTAATATTATTCTCTAGACATTTATAATGTTATGTCATTATCTCATACCTGAATTAAGTAGAATAAATTGGAAGCTTGCCCTTATTTATTTAATCAAATCATTTACAATTATGGCATTACAATCATCACATGATTGTCTCTCTGGGTATACATACACATACATAGGTATTGACTACTCATTTAGGATATCGATTTAGTAACTGCTTAACATTTTTAGTCTCATGTCTTAATTCATAGAGTTTTCTTATATGGTATGTAACTCCATTATAACCTTTATTTAAATCTATATGTGTAGGTGGATTCATCATTCTTACTCATATGACTAGGGTTAGGACCTAATTAATTGTTACATGTGTATCTAACTCATTTTAGGCATGTTATTGTATTTAAGTATTTTTAATTGAGTTTGACTATTATAGCCCAACATTTCTATATTTTATGGGGTTTTTAATAAATAAATTAGATTTTATGCTACAACTAGCACTAAACTAACCCTCTAGGACCAACAAACTATTCTAGGTCTTTCTTCAAACTAATCCATGCACTCATGTCTTAACTCTTTTCCACTGTTCTCCCATTGGGTTTAAAAACCCTCTATCAACCATGGATTTCTAGACTTTCAGGCATGAGGGCCACATAGGCCTCCTTCATGATACCATAAGTGTTACATGTTGGATATAGTATGATGGGATCTAGAAGAAGGGGGGTGAATAGAGATAAAATACTTAAACCAAATTCATTAAAACTTCAAATTACTTTAGGAGATAAGGTTACAAATATCAAATTTGAGTGAAACTAAACATGCACAGCAGGATGAGAGAGACATAATAAGAACAAGAATACAAGCTACGTATAGTGCTTCCAAACTCCAAACAAGGAGAGTGTACGTCCACTACCTAGATCAACCTCTAGGAGTTTTCAACCATATCTCACTCCTTATACTCCATTATAAGAGTTACAACATATGACCTTCCTTTTTTGGGACAAGGATGCTCACCTTTTCCTTTGAGGACAAGGGATCCAATAACCTCACAAAACACTTACCCTTCCATGAACAAGAGTCTTCCACCTCACCTAGGACTTACGCACTTTTACAATTAGTCTTCCATCTTCACCAAGGACTTATCCACTCTTGCAACAAGTCTTCTGCCTTGAAGGAATTACCCACTTTTAAATTGAATCTTCCGCCTTTGACTTCACCTTCACCAAGGAGAAGCTTTCACCAAGGGACTCCTTCCCTTCTTCTTCACCTCTAGTAGACAAGAGAGAGAACCTTTATCTTCATGGTATAAAAAGATAATAGGAGGTAGAGGAAGTGAGATCCTCACAAGATATACATATCATACTAGCTCTCTTGAAATCTCCTACTCACTCTAATGGATGTAGTGAGTCATTAGGCTAAGAGTGGAAGTAGGCTCTTTGAGGCACTCATCTATAATATATGGACCTTCATAGTGCTTGGACCCTGGGATGAAGCCCAAGGGGTCCTATTTGTAGTTAAGGATTCCTCCTATCCATTAGAAGCACTCAAGGATGAATTCTAGTCATTTGGTGTCTTCTAACGGATCTATTTTTGAGTTTTACAACACACCAACGGCTAGAAACATTTTTACTGCACATTCCATACAATGTGGTCGGTCAAGTTTACTTTTGTGAAACTTAACCAATGGCACTATAAGAAAAATCAATTTTGAGTTGTCAGTCGAGTTTATCCTAGATGAAACTCGGTCGAGGGCTTAAAATTGATCTGCCTATGTAGGGGTGTTAGTCAAGTTTGTCCTGGGGGAACTCGTACAACCCTGGTAGTTCCTAAAATCCAACAAGGGTGTCGGTTGAGTTTATCAAAGATGAAACTCAACCAAAAAAAGTCCATGTAATGAATTTTAAAAATTACCATAAAAGTGCTTAAATATTCAACTGAAGTACTCTTGATTTATTCTAAGCTTAATTACAAGTCATACAATCATGAAAATTGATTTACAACAAGATTCTATTAGATTTTATCTGATATCCTCAACTTTTGCAAAATTGAATTATAAATATAAGCATGAATTGGTAAGTATTTTCCTCAATAATATTATTCATGGAATAATAATATCCATATTTGTGGCACAAGTAAAAGAAATAAAAGGAATTTTATGTGTTCTATGGTTTGCAATAATCCATCAATACTTTTGGATAAAAGAACAAATGGAAATTCCAAAAATAAAGGGATTTTTAAAGTAATGGATAATTGGTATAGAAATTTGTAGAATAGTAATGGCTTTATGAAATATTGGTTAACAGAAATATAAAGATAATGGACAAGGTTCCAAAAGAAAATAATATATGTGGTATTTTAGATAATTAATGGGATAATTATCTATCCAGATCGACAACATATGTTTTAGACATCAATTTGTATTATTTTGATTTAATCTTTGCATACTTGAAAATAATAGAGAAAATAAGAGAATTCTAGAAATTGGAAAGGCATATACCATGAGAAAACAATATTGTTTCAAATAATTGTTAAAAAGGAGTAAGTGTTGACATTCCAATAAATCCCAACATATTAGATATAAATTGGGATAATAGTCATGAGTTTATAGTTTCAAATAATGAGGACTCGAGAAACAACATAAGGATAGGAATATCCTAAGTATACCAAATAGGTTTATGCTCTCCTTTATGACCTTTCATTAGGAAATCCAAATAAGAGAATCAAAAAGTGGTTTTCCATCAAACCCATCCATATAGGGAAAAAGCAATCATTTTTTTGGAAATCACCAATTCACCGTGAGGGAAATATTGAGGCACAATCATAATAGTTAATGTGATGGTATTGCTTCCTTTGACATCAGGCAAAGGAAAACAACGTGGCTTGTTTCTACCTCCCCTGCTCTTTCCTTTCTCCTTGGGAAACAAAAACCCCAACCCTAGCACCAATATAGGGGGGGTACCTACAGTTGGGAAGTAGGTTTTGAACCTCATTAGAGTGAGGAGAGGGACCAAAAACTCTATGTAGGAATTATGCCTATATGTTCTCGGAAAAGACTCCATCACCACGGTATGTTATGCTATTGTCATGCTACAGTTCGATCTATTATCATATCTATACGTGTTTTTCTCCCAGGGAGCCTTTCCGAAAATGTTCCAGGGTGCCCGATTAGCCAAGGCTCTCAGCCGATGTGCCTCTGATCGGCCTAAATCAAACGTCTGAAATGGAATGGATCTAGAGTAGTCAGACTCCTATATTTATAACCCAACTCTCAGGCCCCCGCAACTGTTATATGGGGTCTGAAGTAGTAATCGAGGTTAAAACAAAGGGACAAGGGTAGTGAGTTCCAAGAACATAAAGTCTTATCTCAGTTACACCAACCAAGAAAGGGTAGGTTAAGATGGTGGTCCTTATGGAATGATGTTACTCCAAACAAGAAAAATAAGTAAAAGGAACATAAGGAAACAAAAGAAGAGAATAAAAGTAAACAAGCATGTGGTAACAAAAAATGGATGGGAACTTGGATTGGGTTTCACCTACAAAGATCTCTCACCAACAAGCAATACTCACACTCTTTGTAACCCTTAGCAAGATTACAAGCACTCATCATATATGTCTATTCCCTCTTCTCTCGATCTTGGGATAGATCTAGATTATAATGTTGTCTCTCTCTTAAGATTAAAAACAAACAATCACAATAACAACCATATGATCATTATCTTAAGAACTCCAATGTTCTCATGCATTCATGCAACTCCAAACACTTATATAAGGTTAGTGTTTGTAAAAGAGTGTAATCACCCCTTTACTAAAAAATTGAAGAATTGACATCCATTCCAAACACTCTCAGAGGTATGATGGAATGGGCATAAATTTTCCAAATTTATTAAACATTGGTATGCAAAAGACCATTAGAAAGCAGCAAAATAAAAAAAATAACTGACTACATTCAATTTCATAAATGGTTTACAAAAATACATCAAATTCTCCCATTAGGGTTTACATCAAGACACACAATCAGGATCTAGATAGAGGGAAGTCTACACTACTACAATCTTGTCTCCAAGAAACATCTCCATCAACTGAGTCCAAGCCAAAAGCTAAGATATTCCTTGTCTTATCCATCACCTTGCTCAACACCTGGGTGATTGGGAAGGCACACAACAAAAAAGTAAAGGGAAGAAAAGTATGTGTCACAAAACTAGTCTAAGATATCAAGATAAGTAAAGGAAATAAAAATAGGCTAGGGTACATCATAAGATGAAGATAACAAGAGTATGAGGCTATATTCAAAAGAAGCTTGCCATTAACAATTATATCAAAAAGGATTTGCATGTAAGATAATTATGCCTACCTAACTAAGTAGGGTTGAGGTACCTACCAGACCTATAACCTTAGGTGAGGGGAGAATAAGACATTCCCAGTCACCTACAATATTATGGGGAGAATAAGAAATTCCCCAGGATGATTATTTACATACCCTCTTTGGGTGGTTGTACATAAGTACCGTTAGTTTAAATTAAATAGAACATAAATCCACATGTTAGAAAAGTAGTCATTGCAAGAGTAGTCATAATATTCAATTGTTGACTCAAGGTCAATTAGGTCAATGTTGACTCACGTCTAAATTGACTAAACCCTTGTTTTGATGATGACTAACCATTCCACATATTGGTGTCTAATGCTTCTACATCGAGTGATTTCAGATTAGGTTTAGACACACTCCAAATGCCCTAACTTGCGCATATCAAATTGGAGAAAAGACAAGTCAAAATAGCTACAAGTGTGCAATTTGGGATCTCTATGTAAATGACCTTAGAATTGCTTTGTAATCACTTGTAATGATTTTATGACTTGTAATTAAGCTTAGAAAAATTATTGGGACACAAAAATCCATCATTTGTACGGTTAAACGAAAATTCCAAAATACCCATAACAGGGATTTTGTCGGCCGAATTCCAAACTCGGCCGATCCATATATTCTGGAATTTTCTGGGCAATCGGCCGAGTTACCAACTCAGCCGATCCCTGGTCGGTCGAGTTCCTATGGTGGGAAACTCGGTCGATCCACTGATCGGTCCAAGTTGAAAGTCGACCGATCGGCCGAGTTTCTCTAAGGGAACTCAGCCGACAGTCCAGCTTTCAGCCTTGTCTTTTAGTGGTTCGGCCGAATTGCCTTTATAGAAACTCGGCCGATCAGACTGTACTGGAATGCAGAAAAAGCATTTCCAACCGTTGGAGACTTTGTTGGGACCCAAAATAGATCCGTTGCAACTTGTAAAACGGCTATTTTTCATTCACAAGTGTTCCCAAAGGCTAAGAGGCATCCCCAGCTATAAATAGGACCCCTTGGGCTTCATTCCAAGGTTGAGCATTCATTGCAAACTCTTTGTGAGGTTCCTATTCTATAGTTGAGTGCTTCCTACAGCCTCCTCTCTCTCTCTCTAAGCTTAATCACTTGCTACATCCATTAGAGTGAGTAGGAAATCTGTAAGAGAGATAGTCATATTTGTATATCTTGTGAGGCTCTCACTTCCACCACCTCCAATCTCTCATTTCCTATCATGAAGATGAAGGTTATCTCTCTTAGCCAAGAGAGGTGAAGAAGAACAAGGGAAGGAGTCCCTTGGTGAAGATCAAGGCCGAAGACTTGGAGCTAGAGTGGGTAAGCCCTTGGAGAAGGCAGAAGACTCAAGCTCAAGTGGGTAAGTCCTTCGTGGAAAGCTTCTCCGAGTGAAGGTGAAGTCAAAGGCGGAAGATCCAAGAAGAGTGGGTAATTCCTACAAGGCCGAAGACTTGTGCAAGAGTGGGTAAGTCCTTGGAGAAGGCCGAAGACTCTTGCAAAGTGGGTAAGTCTTTGGTAAGGTTGAAGACTCTTTGTATTGGATAGGTAAGTCCTTTGTTGGTCATGTATTGTATGTCTTATTAATGAATATAAGAGTGCAATTGGTTGAAGTCCTAGAGGTTGACCTCTCTAGGCAAGTGGACTGACACACTTCTAGTTTGAAGTGTGGAACCACTCTAAATAGCTTGTCTAATTGGTGCATGTTCAATCTCTCTTATCCTTGCTATGCATGATTTAGTTGCACTCAAATTGCCTATTTAGCAACCTAATCTTGTCATATATTTTGAAAGTTTAATGAGTTTTGTTTAAGTGCTTTCAGCTCTATTCACCCCCCCTCTAGAGCATCTAATCACCCATCTAGGATCCAACAAGTGGTATCAGAGCGGGTCTTCTCCAAGCATACTTCAACAAGTAGGAGAAGATGGGTGACTACCTAGGAGGGAGACTCTCGACTAGCCTTCCAATCTTTGATGGGAGAAACTTCCTCTATTGGAGAAGAAGACTTCAATTCTTCATCCAAGGATCAAGTCTCGAGATGTGGCAAATGGTGAACAGCCCATACATTCTACCAAAGACAAACATTGAAGAATGGGATGAAGCCACCTTGATGAAAGCAACCTTGAATGCTAGAGCCATGCACATTCTATATGCCTCCATGACCCCCACCGAGTTCAACCGGATTTCTTCTTGTGAGACGGCCTATGAGGTATGGAGAAAGCTTTGCATCACTTATGAAGGGACAGATCATGTGAAGGAAAGCAAAGTCTACATGCTCAAAGGGTTGCTTGAGAACTTCAAGATGGGAAAGGAGGAGAGCATAGCCAACATGTACTCAAGGCTCAACACCATCTTGAATGGTCTTGCTATTCTAGGACATCCTATTTCTAGTGGAGAGATCAACTCAAAGATCCTTAGAACTCTCCCCAAGAGATGGGAATCCAAGGTGACTTCCATTGAAGAAGCAAGGTCTCTTAGGGATATTCCTATTGAGGAGCTCATTGGAAATCTACAAGCACATGAAGCTACACTTGACAAGAGGGAGGAAGTAGAAAGACAAGAGAAGAAAGATCTTAAGAGAATGAAGAAGGCTGAAATAAAGGCTCAAATTGAAGCTATCATGGAAAAAGTCTCTCCATCCTCTCAAGCTAAAGAAGATGTCATGTACTCCAAAGGTAGACTCTACAAAGGCAAGTCCTCCTCCATCCGGTGCTTCACATGTGGGAAGAAGGGTCACTACAAGGAAGATTGCCCACAAGGCAAAAAGACCCATCTTCACAAGAAGAAATGGCAATCAAACTCAAGCGGCTCCTCCAACTCAAGATCAAGTGAAGATTCATGTGAAGGATCAAGCTCAAGCTCTAGTGATGAAGGAGAATGTCATTTTGCTCTTGTAGCATCAACAAGTGAAGACTCAAATGAGGTAAATATAGACTCTTTAGATAAAGAATCCTTGATTGATCTCATTCATGATATTTGTGCATCTCTTAAGTCTTCTAAAAAGAAAAAGAAAAAGCTTGCTAAAATTGTTGATAATTTTCATATAGAACTAGATGATCTTGAATATGCAAATTCTTGCTTGCTTATTGATAAAAATGATTGCCTTAGCCAAGTAGACTCTCTTAAACTTGAAAATGCTAGTTTACTTGATAAGATTAAATTTCTAGAAGCTCAACCTCTCATGCCTAATTCTAATGAAGAACATACTTTAATTGTTGATTCTCTCATGCATGACATTGATGTTCTTAAATCTGAAAACAAAAACAAAGATTTTGTTTTGCATGAATTAGAACTAGAGAATGCCTCCTTGCTTGCTAAAATCAATGGGCATGAATCTTGTTCTAGTTCTACTAATAGAGAGAATGATGTTGCTGCTCTTCATATTGATAGAGATTCTTATTTAACTAAAACTCTTTGCCTAGAAAATGATCTTCTACATGCTAGAGATAACATTAATCAATTGTCTTGTACTATTGCTTCTCTTAAGCATGATAATGATAGTTTAAGATCTTCTTTGCAAAGATTCTTAGTTGGTAAAAAGAATCTTAATCAAATCCTAGACCATACTACTAAACAAATTGGTAGACATGGTTTAGGGTATGATAATAGTCAAGGGAACAACAAAGATAAAGGACCTCCAATATTCCATGGAGAATCCTCTAGTTCCAAGACTATGGGCACATGCAACTATTGCAATGATTTTGGCCATTATTCTATTTGTTGACCTTTTAGGAAAGCACCCAAGAGCAATAGGACTTGGGTTGCTAAGCTAATTCCTCCGGACCCAAAAACATGATTGGGGACCATTTCATCTTTCTTCTTGTAGGTACTTGCAAATGGATTGACTTGAGGTATTGAATTGCAAATTGTCTTGTCAATCCACATGAAAGAAGAAAGGTGAGATGTGTAGAGGGTGACAACAAGTGGAAAAGAAATGGTAAGCACAAAGGTAATGGTTTTATTGCTTATAACCTATCCTAACTTGTTTTTGTCAAGTTAATGTGCACTATACATATGGTTTTTGAGTCAAAAGTGGTATTTTGTGATTCTCTTCACACTCTTACTCAAAAACTATTTCTAATGCTTCTATAGTGCATTACTAACTTTCTTAGACATGTTTGGATATGGTTTGTATATTTAGCATGCCTCTAGATATGTTTTATGAAAAATATGTGCTTTTTCTACAGCAGTTTTGTCGGCTGAGTTTTGTCCTGTCTAAAACTCGAACGATAGGCACCAATGGGTGTTGCCAACAGCTGCGATCGGCCGAGTTGCCAATACACAGAACTCGACCGAAAACACTGTGCACAGAATATACATTTGGCTTATTGAGTGAGAATTTCCCTCTCAACTAGATTTTCTCAACCAATAGCCTTATTCTTTGGCACTCTCATTTGGTATCTTTATATATGCATATTGCCATGTTCTAAATTGCATATCTTGCATACAACTCTATCTCTCTAATTGCTCTAATTTGGTATATCTATATCTTGCAATTACTTGCTTTGAGTTGTTTTGTAGGTTTTGATGATGATCTCCTTGGATCTCTTGGTTGTGTCTAAAAATTGCTTCCGTTGTGCTCTAACTTGCTACATCTATATAGGTGTATATCTTGTGTTTGATACAACCTTGTGGTTCTTAGGGGTAATCATCTTATGGTAAGGATGCATATCTAGTGAGTTATATCCTTTCATGCTTCTAAAATTGCATATCTCTTTGTTTGGATATATCTCTACATCTACTCATAGCTTGCTTTATCTTGCTTATCTCTTGCTATGAACTAGATCCTACTAGTAGTCCTAACTTGTGATATCATCTACTAGTAGTTCATATACATGTAGTTCTAGCCTTGCTTAAAATTTCCATCTTTGATCATCTATATGTTATGCTTGTATCTTATCTCATACATACTCAAGATTGTTCCTTGAATTGCATATCTACTATCTTGAGTTGCTTGCATAACATTGTGATGCAGGGTACATAGATCTACATGATATGTAGAAATTGGAGTTTTTGTTGTTTTTTATGCAGCTTTTGCTCCAGTTTAAGTTTTTGCTGCAAGTATAGTGCTTTTTATGCAGAAACACCCTTCTGAGCAAGACTCATCGCTTTGCCATGAGCTCCGATGGTTTTTGGTCAAATTCCATCATCTTGAGGGTCAAAATTGCGATTTATTGTTTTTCTGCAGCACCCTATCTTGCATGTTTTGGGCTGTTCAAGTATATGCTTTAACTTGCTTTTCTTTCTATGCTTGGACAAGCCCCTATCTGTTCTCTTCTACTCTCCTTATATAACTTTTGTTATCTTCTTTCTCTTAACAAGTGGTGTTTCTTAGTTTCTTCATACCCCCACCTTTTTGAAATGACAAAGGGGGAGAAAGATATGTCTTCTTTTGACAACAGGGAGAAGGCATGTCTTACATGAAGCAAAGAAGCGTGTCCATGTAAAGGGGAGAAGGTAAATGGGAGAAGACATATATGTGTAGAACATATATGAGTAGAAGACATAGTTTCTATAAATGTTATGAAAGCTAACCATGCAGGAGAAATAGCATCAATTGAGGGGGAGTATGAAAACTCCACTAGAATCAATTGAGGGGGAGCATATGAACTCAATTCTACTGAAACCCCTAGGTTTCTCCGAAGGTATGATTTTACTTACAAGCTTTCAATACATTTATGGAATGGTTTGTCATCTTCAAAAAGGGGGAGAATGTTGACTCAAGGTCAATTAGGTCAATGTTGACTCACGTCTAAATTGACTAAACCCTTGTTTTGATGATGACTAACCATTCCACATATTGGTGTCTAACGCTTCTACATTGAGTGATTTCAGATTAGGTTTAGACACACTCCAAATGCCCTAACTTGCGCATATCAAATTGGAGAAAAGACAAGTCAAAATAGCTACAAGTGTGCAATTTGGGATCTCTATGTAAATGACCTTAGAATTGCTTTATAATCACTTGTAATGATTGTATGACTTGTAATTAAGCTTAGAAAAATTATTGGGACACAAAAATCCATCATTTGTACGGTTAAACGAAAATTCCAAAATACCCATAACAGGGATTTTGTCGGCCGAATTCCAAACTCGGTCGATCCATATATTCTGGAATTTTCTGGGCAATCGGCCGAGTTACCAACTCAGCCGATCCCTGGTCGGTCGAGTTCCTATGGTGGGAAACTCGGCCGATCCACTGATCGGTCCAAGTTGAAAGTCGACCGATCGGCCGAGTTTCTCCAAGGGAACTCGGCCGACAGTCCAGCTTTCAGCCTTGTCTTTTAGTGGTTCGGCCGAATTGCCTTTATAGAAACTCGGCCGATCAGACTGTACTGGAATGCAGAAAAAGCATTTCCAACCGTTGGAGACTTTGTTGGGACCCAAAATAGATCCGTTGCAACTTGTAAAATGGCTATTTTTCGTTCACAAGTGTTCCCAAAGGCTAAGAGGCATCCCCAGCTATAAATAGGACCCCTTGGGCTTCATTCCAAGGTTGAGCATTCATTGCAAACTCTTTGTGAGGTTCCTATTCTATAGTTGAGTGCTTCCTACAGCCTCCTCTCTCTCTCTAAGCTTAATCACTTGCTACATCCATTAGAGTGAGTAGGAAATCTGTAAGAGAGCTAGTCATATTTGTATATCTTGTGAGGCTCTCACTTCCACCACCTCCAATCTCTCATTTCCTATCATGAAGATGAAGGTTATCTCTCTTAGCCAAGAGAGGTGAAGAAGAACAAGGGAAGGAGTCCCTTGGTGAAGATCAAGGCCGAAGACTTGGAGCTAGAGTGGGTAAGCCCTTGGAGAAGGCAGAAGACTCAAGCTCAAGTGGGTAAGTCCTTGGTGGAAAGCTTCTCCGAGTGAAGGTGAAGTCAAAGGCGGAAGATCCAAGAAGAGTGGGTAATTCCTACAAGGCCGAAGACTTGTGCAAGAGTGGGTAAGTCCTTGGAGAAGGCCGAAGACTCTTGCAAAGTGGGTAAGTCCTTGGTAAGGTTGAAGACTCTTTGTATTGGATAGGTAAGTCCTTTGTTGGTCATGTATTGTATGTCTTATTAATGAATATAAGAGTGCAATTGGTTGAAGTCCTAGAGGTTGACCTCTATAGGCAAGTGGACTGACACACTTCTAGTTTGAAGTGTGGAACCACTCTAAATAGCTTGTCTAATTGGTGCATGTTCAATCTCTCTTATCCTTGCTATGCATGATTTAGTTGCACTCAAATTGCCTATTTAGCAACCTAATCTTGTCATATATTTTGAAGGTTTAATGAGTTTTGTTTAAGTGCTTTCAGCTCTATTCACCCCCCCTCTAGAGCATCTAATCACCCATCTAGGATCCAACATCAATAAGCATGGCAGTGGGGTATAAGACCCAAACAAGACGAAATTATAATCTAATTTGAGGCATGAACAACATTAGGATTCAAGAATGGAATATTTAGGGTTCGTTTAAGCCTCATTAGGGAAGTATAGGGTTTGGATATAATTATCCCAACATAAAATATAAGTAATGCACATACCTCTCTTACTGATATCAATTACTAACTTTCACCACTTTAATTGAGTCCAAGTTCCACTTTGCCTATTTTCAATGTATTAAAATGTATTAGAGTACATAGTGCACATTAATATATAGAAACCCTAATTTCAGAACTATTTAGCAAAACTCAGATTTATATTTTGAAAATATCACCAATGAACTTATTAGGTTCTCCTGATGAAGAAAATATATTCTTATGTTAATTTTGGAGTTATGATGATTAAGATGTAATTTTTATGGATTTTATGTATTAAATTCGTTTTACAAAAATCACCCTTCATCAAACCATGAAATCAGACCTTTAAAATATTTTTATTAGATATATATTAATTTTCCAATTCCAAAACATATTTATTTGTCAAATTTGGATAAGTGATTTAGAAGATACGAATTTTTCAATACTGGCCAATAGGAAATTGCCACATCATCAAACCGATCGAGATAATTAAAGAGAGAGGAAGAGGGAGAAAACACCATTTGACCCAAGATCAGATTTGAAGTTTCTTAGATAACCAAACTAGAGATTCTAGAGAAAATAAAATAGAAAGAAATCAAAACCTTAGAATATCATGGTAAAAAGAGATGGAAATCACCGATTTTAAACATAGAAGCATGAGTTTTAAGCATGTACTAAGTAATATATGAGAAGGGGGTTAACCAAACTTTCCTCTAGGAAGGTAATAAGGTTAAAAAAAAAGGATTCCGACATTATAAGGTCTATTTTCTCCAAGCCAAGCTCCTTTCTTGAGCAAAGATCAGCTTCTCCACTTTGGAGGTGCAAACCCTAGCAAAAGTGCATGGAGATGAGATGTTTTAGGGTTCTAGGTGGAGTTTTACCATGTATGGTCATGATTACGACCTATAAGAAGGTGTAAATAAGACTAACAGTATGAAAATATGGAATGAAGGGAGGAAACTTACCAGTTTTGGTCGAAATTACCAAGGAGGAGCTTTAGAAACCCTAATAGAGCAATTTGGAAGTCCTAGGAGCCTTCTTCACCAAGGTAGGCTCCCTGTATTACCTTGGGACAGAAACTTCATGACCAAATACAGAAGGAACTATTACCTAAGCTAGAGGAAAGAAAAGGAGAGCAAGAGTTTTCGAATTATGAGTTGGGAAGGGGTATACATGGCTATATATAGAAAGAGGTGAAGCATGAGGTGTCTTAAGGGACTTTCCATGTGTCTTTAGCCTAGGGCTTGATGGCCATGCAAGAGAACAGCTCATGGACTCTTCTTGCATATAAAAATTCGGTACTAAGAGACCACATATCCTTCAAGGCCATCCCCACCGTTTTTCAAGAAAGAAATAACCTCATTGGTTGATAGCTTTTAAAGATAAGCACCTTTATAAAGAGGGTAATCCCTATAATGCCCTTGGAAAGAAATACCATCAAACCAAGGTGAAACTAGGTTCTCCAATGTTTTCAAATCTCATTAATGGTAAGGGAATATCTGAGGATTAAAATTCAGTTGATAATTTGCAAAGAAAACCTCCCAATTGGGTAAATTTCATAAAAGTCCAGAATGTACCTAAAATTGCATAACTTGCACAAACAACATCCAAATCAAACCAAACTTCATCCACAAGTTATATTTGATTTGTAAATTATTAAATTTCCATTTGTTTCCATATTTTTAAGTTATGTAATCACATTATTAATTACTTATGCCTTTCATTGATTTTCTCTCTCCTAAACTTATCCTGATATTTCAAGGTGGTCCACATTTGATGAAATTTGACATGTAGGCTAATTTTGATATGTAGATTTCGAATTTGAAGTTTGTTTCCTCTTTTGAGACTTATTTTTATGAGATATGTCATATAGCCCATTAACGGCCCATTATCTAAATTATTCATCCAATTAAGTTTATTATCTTCATATTACCACTAAAATGAGTTATGTGGCATATTTTATGTTTTCAAATCACATCAAAAAGTTAGATTAAGCTTTAGGGTGCTTAATTATGGTAATTAAGCTTTCACTGAGGTATTTCTGCATAAACCCTTCCATTGGTATAATTAGTGAATAAATGTTCACTAAACCACTATAAATTCCACTAATTAAATAAAAAGGCCACTATGGATAGAAATGAAAGGAAAAGATGGGAAAGAGGGTCAAAAGACAAAATTCCAAAATTTGGTATGTTACAACACTCCGTCCCTTAAAGAGGATTACGTCCCCGAAATCACAAGCGAGAATGGAAGGATGAGTGTCCAACATCTCATCACAAAACTCCAGGTTATTTCTCCAACCTTAACTTCCACCTAACAACTCATCAACATATACTCCACAAGCATCTCGACATAGGTTATGTTATCAAGGATCACCTAGGTTCCATTATTTAGATATTATTTTTAGGAGATTTACCATTATTTTAATTATGGCATGTCATAATCACTTTATTACCAAGGAAGTTATATTTCATTATCATCCATGAAACATCGTATATATATACATATATATATTTCTCATTTATCTTACTAAGAATTTTAGCAAAATTGTGGATTACTCAATTCCCTCAATATACTTGATCATTATCCTTAATATTTAGAACTGCGACTTCATTATCCTTATACTATCACCACATTAAGTTATAACGAATTATTTTGCATGAAATATTCAATTTGTCTTTAAGTCTTCATTCAACACAAATTGTGTCACATCAATTACATATATTTATATTAAACGTTATCGCATTACCACATTATGTTTATTTCTCGTATTAATGTCATCATTAATCATTTTCCCATATTTATTTATATTATTGATTTGCACATTTATGTGAATCGAATCACTTCATATTCATATTGAAGCCATTCCATGTATTTTAATGATCAAGGTGAGGCATATTACAAATTGATTCACATTAAGTGACTAATCGTGTGTGTATTAGATAACAAGGTAACATACCATGCATTTCATATTGATGACTTGATTAATATGTGATTAGATGATTATGTATATCATTTATGTGTATCAAAGTATGCTAACTGATTATGGCACCTAATGTCATTAATGTATCATGAAAGGAATTAAGGATGTATATGTTAAGGTTAGATGATTAGAACTTAGGGTTTAGGTTAATATGATCACTATATTTTACTTAGCATGTATTAAGTCCAAGATTAGGTTGCAATCATCTTACTTGTCATTTCATTAGAGTTTATTAGTTTATGACATGGGAAACACCATGCATATCCATTAGGATTAATATGTGAGTTACTCATATTATGTGCATTAGGTATTCATTAGGGTTTGAACATGTATAAATTATTCCTCAGATGATCATTATATGTTCATTACTATATAAACAAGCATGTTAGGATATAACTATAACTTGTTTGGACCCCACTAAGGTTTCAAGCACAACAACCTCCTACGTATGGGGTTAGGGTTTCTAAAGATAGTGTAGATATATTTCAAGATGTCATAGGGCTCCATCCCCCGAAAGAGGATTTCTTCCTCAAAATCTAACCACCCAACATAATTAAACTAACTATACTCCACCCCTTAAAGAGTTCGACCTATCATGCCAAAATACACTAGGGTTAAAGGATGAGTCTAACTAAACCATGTACAAGATCCATCACACTTCCACTGTGCACTCTGATAGCTCACTTAACCCCAAACTTCAAAGTCTAGGTTCTAGGGATAAACTATCAAAGCATGTGGCCCCAAGGGACATAAGGAGACTACCTTGGTATCCATCCTCAAACAAGGCGTCATACACCTAAAACTTAGGGTTCCCAAAGATATACAACATAGATGTCTAAGGTCATTGTTGCCTAAAAGCAAACTATTTCAGACAATCCATTTCAGCTTAGGCCAGGCTGGTATCATATGGATTTGGGAGTCCTCATAAACCAAGCAAGTGGCGCGGAGGAAAATATTGCCAGCCTCCAGAACCTGATCCTTTATAGACACCTTTGCTTCAACTTCACGCCCTAATAGTTGCCTAAAGGCAAACCTAAACAACATTAAGTTATGCATATTTTAGTTATGAGTATTTTAGAGTTTTAATCATCATGATACTAATGTGGAACTATAGGGTCCTAAATCAACCTTTCATCATTTATAGATCAACTCTAGGGAAACCATGTCACCAAAAGGAACTATGTAAGGTAAGGATTCTATTAGGAAGACAAAACTGAAATAGTCAGATTCCGACTACCATGGGCTCTGATACCATATTGTAAAAGAGTGAAATCACCCCTTTACTAATAATTTGAAGAATTGACATCCATTTGAAATACTCTCAGAGGTATGATGGAATTGGCATAAATTTTCCAAATTTATTAAACATTGGTATGCAAAAGACCATTAGAAAACAGTGAAATAAAAAAAAATAACTGACTATATTCAATTTCATAAAAGGTTTATAAAAATACATCAAATTCTCCCATTAGGGTTTACATCAAGACACACAATCAGGATCTAGATAGAGGGAAATCTAGACTACTACAATCTTGTCTCCAAGAAACATATCCATCAACTGAGTCCAAGCCAAAAGCTAAGATCTTCCTTGTATTATCCATCACCTTGCTCAACACCTGGGTGGTTGGGAAGGCACCCAACAAAAAGGGAAAGGGAAGAAAAGTATGTGTCACAAAACTAGTCTAAGATATCAAGATAAGTAAAGCAAATAAAAATGGGCTAGGGTCCATCATAAGATGAAGATAACAAGAGTATGAGGCTATATTCAAAAGACGCTTGCCATTAACAATTATATCAAAAAGGATTTGCATGTAAGATAATTATGCCTACCTAACTAAATAGGGTTGAGGCACCTATCGGACCTCTAACCTTAGGTGAGGGTAGAATAAGACATTTCCAGTCACCTACAATATTATGGGGAGAATAAGACTGTTACGTCTATCTCGAAAAAATGAGATCAACGAATGCGGAAGCGATTAATTAGCAGCGGAATTATGGAAAATCACTAAAAATTAAAACTTTTTGTAAAGAGATCTTCAAACAGTAAAACTTTTTCATAAAGAAACATGATAAGTTATTTACAAACTGATCCGTCAGTACATCTTTGTAATGTCATATCTCGAGGTTATAACCATCAACTGCCATGTTAACTATACAAGGCAAGATACAAAAATCTCGAGGCATTAAGCCAAAATCTCAGATTTATATTAAACATCTTCTAACTCCTAGGACCTGAGAGTACAGAGACGACACATAGGGCATTTTATCTACAAGACTTGACAGACAGTGTCTCCACCTGAGGATCATTGTTGTCCCTGATGTTGTTGCTGCTGTTGTTGTTGCTCACCCACTGATGGGTTCTTTCGTCCATGGCTTCTACCTAAAAAGTCAAATCCCACGGGGGTGAGACAATTGAATAATTGTCCTAGCAAGAGTTATAACTCTCCACCAGAAGCTTTGTTATTGCAATACTAGAATAACATTAAGCAGTAGAATTATAAAGATTTAACAGCAGGTTTAACATTATGTAAACTAAGTGAAGCAACATTCTTTTAAGCAATCATTTCAATTATAACTTAATTGAATGACAAACACATTTCAATAAGGAATATGAAGAACATGTATACTAGTTATTCAACTAGAGCATTATAAACAATGTAACATCAATCATTATTTCTCGTAGTTCAACCTAAGCAATTATGCTATTCGGCTGATTACATCTTTCAAACATATTTATGCCTTGAGGAGATGAGGTATACCGCTCATACTCCAACTGACCATTACGAAATCGCAATCGGTACCATACATAGGTCATCAGAAGAGTGAGATTCCTATGACCTCATCTTCCTCAGTAAGTGTAAGGATCAACATGCAGGACATCTTGTGTCTCTACTATAATAGCTTTCTAGGGTATTCTAGCAACTTTGCGGTTAGAGTTACAGTGGTGTTTTGTACTCTCTTCGTCATCGAGGGATTTCTTGTTTATCTCTCATTGATACGACATTAATAATATCACCGGGAGATTAGTGATACATCATCCCGGCATAAACATATAATGAAGGATTGAGAGATTAAAGGTAAGGATATTCGCGTCCATAACCCCCACATACTCAAAAGTATGCTCTCCAGGAGTTCCCTTAGGAAAACCTGTTTCACCATCATTTAATTTCTGACAATGATGGATCTATGGTCAGGGCCCTACATGATATCATTATACTTGATTATTTAAGTACATTATGGTATTCTTTTAGCATCAAGTATGTTCTCAAACATAAACCAATAAGACAATTGCTATAAAGAAAGAGTACTAATTGTATCAAGTTCATATCACATATAGTTAACATTGGGATATCAATCCCTAACCATCTTATCATTGTGATTCAGGAATATGGGTGTTCAAACCCTTAGATTATCAAAACACTTGTTACCAAGTAACCTATTGCCATCAAGTCATTTCACTATATGAACATGACTGTAGTAATGCAATTATTTCTCATGGCTCATACAGCCTATCAATCTCATATGTTACCTCTTATTAGGCAACATAGCATATCATTACTTTCAAAGCTTATAAAGTGCTTTCAATAAATGTGGCATCATAACCCTTACCTGGCTATGCTCACTTCTTTAAAAAGATCTGCATGACTAACACAATTGATAACATGCATATTATATCTATATCAACACAGTACAATTTATTTCCAAGTCAAGTATAGAACACCACGACCATGCTATCTTGCACGGTCGTGCTACAGAAGGATTACCACGACCGTGTTACATCACCATGGCTGGTTTCTAGGGTTAGGGTTTTCTTATTCAATTCAATTAGAATTATTCAACCCCTTTACCTTTAAGAAGGCATAATGATTCTTTATTACATGATTCAATCATAGGGTTCCATGCTTAAAAGCATAACCCAAAATTAGGGTTAGTGTACCCCACCTTTCATTAATTAGGGTTTCCTGCTCACATTATCAGTTCAATCCTAATATATTACTCCACAACTCTTGAGAGCATTCAAAGATATTATAAGTGTTTACTTTTGATTACTATACTCATCATATATCATTAATTATCATCAATTCTAAGTATTAGTTCATTTCTAATCCATGTCATGGTATGATTACATCATACTCATTGATTTGGCTTACCACATTCTCAAGATATATTAGTCAACATTTGTCGAGTACATTCAGTCCATTATAATTGTAAGGTGTAAAAGCTATTACTCATTCATAGAGATGTTTGTACAAGGATCTTGGCATCATCTTACCTCTTAAAACCTTATTCATTAAAATTATAAAATTTATCATTCACATGGTTCATTAACCCTATCCTTTATGTTTATGACATAATCGTCCTATTTAATTATTTTAGCCACACCTATCTTTTGTGTACTGGCTAATAAATCAACTCTAGGGTTTCATATATCATTACTTGACATTACCCTGAATTGAGTCTTAGACCATATCATAATATCAGGGTTTCACATAACATTACTTAAAACTAGGGTTTCAAATACAATAAACCATAATTAAGCTTACTATTCATCCTAATTGAGGTTTCTCATGACATCACTTCCAATTAGGGTTTTTATTCATATCACATCCCCGTAGATTAGGGTTATCATTAATATCCCACCATTAGGGATTAGTATTTCACATCATGACATTTCCCTAGATTAGGGTTTACTATTCATGGTACATCACATTACCCTAGATTAGGGTTTATGATTCATATTACAATGAATCAAGATCAGACTATCACCATGTATGAGAATTATCTCCATTAATGCCTTCAAATTAGGTTAAGAATCATTAACCATCATAATTAGGGTTTCTATGATCTCATTATGATGGATCATACCCTAATTAGATATATTCATTCATATTAAAAGCATATTACTTGATTCTCATTTATATAAGGAGTCTTCTCTCTCCTCTTTCTATAAGATGATGTTTACATCACCCTTAGTTAGACTAAGTCATATCAACCTTGAAAACATAGGTTTTTTCACTACTATTGTGATCATTAAGGTTCACTTGTTCAAAGAGTATTAGTCACTCTATCCCATCAAGGGTATCTTGGTAATGTTCACCTACTTGATCATGACATGCATTAATCCACTAATTACTTAGTCTCTTAATCACCTTATATATCTATGAGTTTTATGTTAACCAACCACTAAAACATCTTGACTACTAAGGCATCAAACGATCTTGACCTTTTTAGACCTCAAACGGTCTTGCACTCTAAACCCCCAAACGGTCCTGGAAATACCTTGAAACCGTTTGGTGGTGTTGACCGTTTGGTCTAGTTTGACTTTGAAACTATTTGGTAAAGTGCACACTCAATACCGTTTGTCCAAGGTGAGGTGAATACCATTTGGTCATGAAGACCGTTTGGCCAACTTTGACTTTGAAACCGCATGGGAAAAACCGATCTTGAAACTGCATGAGATCAAATGGTTTGGGATCATTTGGTCCCAAACGGTCTTGAGATCGTTTGGTCCCAAACGGTCTTGAGACCGTTTGGTCCCAAACCACCTCAAAACCGCATGGACCAAAAAGTGTTTCAACCTCTTCAATTGAGTTAGGGTTTCCAATGTTGAACCCCTCAATCGTTCATGCATTTGCTAGCCACTTATCAATTGAGTCAATTAGGTCAACCCTCAATTGATTTGACACTCAATTGACCCTCAATTGATCACCAATTAGGGCTTGGATCAATTGAATTAGGGTTTAGAAATGATTACCCTTCAACATGTTTCAACATGAGTCTAATTGATTTGAAACCTTTGAACCATCATTCAATTTGGTCATGACCTGACCCCAAACGGTCTTGGGATCGTTTGGATGACCTCCAAATGGTATTGAAACCATTTTATCAAGTCACCATAAAAAAACTAACTCAACCATTTAGGGTTTCGCTCATCAATTTGATCATTAGGTCACTAATCAATTATACTTCAACTTAGAGCCTTTAGATTTGTAACCACTTAACCATAGTCAACCCCAGACCTCAAAATGGTCTTGGGTGATCCCCAAACGATCTTGAGATCGTTTGGACATCCTCCAAATGGTCTTGGGACCGTTTGGCCATTTTTTTATCAAAAACCAAGTCATTCACTTAAGGGTTAAACCCTAGATTTTGTCACCAATTCAGCAATCGATTAATCAATAACTTGATGTCATTAGACCCTCAATTGGTCAACCCTACTTAATCCCTAGACCTCCAAATGGTCTTGGGTTATCACCAAATGGTCTTGTGACCGTTTGGGTGATCCATAAATGGTCTTGAAACCATTTGGGCCACTTAACCCAAACTTCAACTTGATTCAATTATTGAAATCAGCAATTAACCCGATTAGGGTTTAGGTGATTGATGGGCCTTCAATTGGTGATTTACTTGGAATTAGTTGACGATTTTTGGTAGGTGATTAATCCACACTATTCACAACAGACCTGAAAATGGTCAACACCTGGTCAACGCATCCAAACGGTCTTAGACCATTTGTTTCTATGCGGTCTTATGAAATCATTTGCATTCAAATGGTTTGAAACCATTTGCTCCCAAACGGTTTTGGAAACTGTTTGAGCAAGAGGTGGAAGATCGTTTGCTAAAGCAAGTTTTTGGATAAACTTTGGAACTAACGTCATCATCTCCTACCTCAAGAACAGGGACTTTTCTTCATGGAATTGTTAGCAAGAACACACCAAAGTGTCTAAAGAAGAAGAATAAGCAACTATTCAAGGAGAACAAGATGCAAAAGCAAAGCTTAAGGGTTAGACTTATAAAACCCACCTTAAGATCTGATCTAGATCTCCAAGATTCGTAGATTTAATGGTGGATGAAGCTCCAAAGGTTGTCCAAGGTCTTTTCTTCAAGATTTGGATGGAGAAGAAGGCTAGAAAGAAGAATTGTGTAAAGAAAACCAACAAACCAACCTTGTATAAGGGTTTCCACCATGAATTTGAGCTAGATGATGACCCATACTTACCAAACTAGCTTGGTTGTCTTCCTATGTTCCAGAGCTCCCTCTTGGTCGGCCAAAGCAAGAAAATGATGGGAAAGAACTAAAGGAACGATCCTTTGCTTTGAGGAAAAAGGGTGTTTATATATTTTTGGGTATTATTAAGGCAAAGAAAAAGATAGTTGTTTCTTATAATTTATTTAACCCATCCTCTCATGCTTGCTCCACCCTTGGCCACGTTTCTTCCTCCTTTTCACATGAAAAACCTCTCTCTTATCCAACGTTAAAGGAAAAGAAACCATATATCTTATTAGGCTATATACATATATATATATATAAGGGTCATTTTACTTTAAATCTTGGTTATTTAAATATCAAGGTTATCTTTCTTACTTGATCATTCAAATGAGGCGCCCCTCTCATTTTATTTTCTCTACTTTATGCCAATAAACATGAGAGATACTCTAGAGGGTATATTTTACATGTTACACCCTTGGTTTTGGGTAAATTGCACTTTACACCAAAACTAGGTTTTAAAGCGTAAGAATTGCTCTAAAAGCTATATCTTGGTGCTCAAGCTTGTGGAATCCATACCGCTACATCATATTCATTCTTATGATGTCTCATCATCATAGGAACATCTTAAAATGTGCAATTTGCAAGTTAACCCCTCTACTTGGGTAATTTGCACTTTAGTCCAAAATTATCAAAACAAAGTTGCAACATTGTTCAAAAAGGACTGAAATGCAAATATAAGTTCCTCAAAAGCTTTAATTACATTTCATAAGATAAACATAAGAATCTAATCACATATATAAGCAAAACACTAGGGTTAGTTCATAACCCAGGTCAGGGATGTTACAAAGACATTCCCTAGGGCGATTATTTACATGCCCTATGTGGGTGGTTGTACATAAGTACCGCTACTTTAAATTAAATAGAACATAAATCCACATTCTAGAAAAGTAATCATGGCAATATTAGTCATAATATTCAATAAGCATGGCAGTAGGGTATAAGACCCAAACAAGAAGAAATTATAATCTAATTTGAGGCATGAACAACATTAGGATTCAAGAATAGAATATTTAGGGTTTGTTTAATCCTCATTAGGGAAATATAGGGTTTGGCTATAATTATCCCAACATAAGGTGTAAGGAATTCTCATACCTCTCTTACTGATATCAATTACTAACTTTCACCACTTTAATTGAGTCCAAGTTCCACTCTGCCTATTTTCAATGTATTAAAATGTATTAGAGTACATAGTGCACATTAATATATAGAAACCCTAATTTCAGAACATTTTAGCAAAAATCATATTTAGATTTTGAAAATATCACCAATGAACTTATTAGGTTCTCTTGATGAAGAAAACATATTCTTATGTTAATTTGGAGTTATGATGATTAAGATGTAATTTTTATGGATTTTATGCATTAAATTCGTTTTACAAAAATCACCTTTCGTCAAACCATGAAGTCAGACCTTGAAAATATTTGTATTAGATTGATATTAATTTTCCAATTCGAAAACATATTTATTTGTCAAATTTGGATGAGCGGTTTAAAAGATATGAATTTTTCAATACTGACCAATAGGAAATTGCCACATCATCAAACCGATCGAGATAATTAAAGAGAGAGGGAGAGGGAGAAAACACCATTTGACCCAAGATCAGGTTTGAAGTTTCTTATATAACCAAACTAGAGATTCTAGAGAAAATAAAATAGCAAGAAACCAAAACCTTAGAAGAACATGGTAAAAAGAGATGGATATCACCGATTTTAAACATAGAAGCATGAGTTTTAAGCATGTACTAAGTAATATATGAGAAGGGGGTTAACCATACTTGCCTCTAGGAAGGTAATAAGGTTAAAACAAAAATGATTCCTAGATTAGAAGGTCTGGTTGCTCCAAGCCAAGCTCCTTTCTTGAGCAAAGATCACCTTCTCCACTTTGGAGGTGCAAACCCTAGCAAAAGTGCATGGAGCAGAGATGTTTTAGGATTCTAGGTGGAGTTTTACCATGTATGGTCATGGTTCAGACCTATAAGAAGGTGTAAGGAAGACTAATAGTATGAAAATAGGGAAGTAAGGGAGGAAGCTTACTAGTTTTGGTCAAAATTACCAAGGAGGAGCTTTAGAAACCCTAATAGAGCAATTTGGAAGCCCTAGGAGCCTTCTTCACCAAGGTAGGTTTCCTCTATTACCTTGGGATAGAAAATTCGTGGCCAAATACAGAAGGAACTATTACCTAGGATAGAGGAAAGAAAAGGAGAGTAAGAGTTTTCGAATTGTGAGTTGGGAAGGGGTATACATGGCTATATATAGAAAGACGTGAAGCACGAGGTGTCTTAAGGGACTTTCCATGTGTCTTTAGCCTAGGGGTTGATGGCCATGCAAGAGGACAGCTCATGGACTCTTCTTGCATATCAAAATTCGGTCCTAAGAGCCCACAGATCCTTCAAGGCCATCCCCACCGTTTTTCAAGAAAGAAATAACCTCATTGGTTGATAGCTTTTAAAGATAAGCACCTTTATAAAGAGGGTAATAATCTTTATATTGCCCTTGGAAAGAAATACCATCAAACCAAAGTGAAACTAGGTTCTACACTGGTTTCAAATCTCGTTAATGGTAAGGGAATATCTAAGGATTAAAATTCAGTTGATAATTTGCAAAGAAAACCTCCCAATTGGGTAAATTGCATACAAGTCC
This sequence comes from Alisma plantago-aquatica, assembly GCA_963693085.1. Classification (NCBI taxonomy): domain Eukaryota; kingdom Viridiplantae; phylum Streptophyta; class Magnoliopsida; order Alismatales; family Alismataceae; genus Alisma; species Alisma plantago-aquatica. The sequence continues at coordinate 843,010,760 of OY856413.1, forward strand.
AGAATGTACCTAAAATTGCATAACTTGCACAAACAACATCCAAATCAAACCAAACTTCATCCACAAATTATATTTGATGTGTAAATTATGAATTTTCCATTTTTTACATATTTTTAAGTAATATAATCACATTATTAATTACTTATGCCTTTTATTGATTTTCTCTCTCCTAAACTTATCCTAATATTTCAAGGTTGTCCAAATTAGATGAAATTTTACATGCAGGCTAATTTTGATTTGTAGATTTTGAATTTGAAGTTTGTTTCCTCTTTTGAGACTTTTTTTATGAGATATGTCATACGGTCCATTAACGACCCACTATCTAAATTGTTCATCCAATTAAGTTTCTTATCTTCATATTACCACTAAAATGAGTTAAGTGGCATATTTTATATTTTCAAATCACATCAAAAAGTTAGATTAAGGTTTAGGGCACTTAATTATAGTAATTAAGCTTTCACTGAGGTATTTGTGCATAAACCCTTCCATTGGTATAATTAGTGAATAAATGTTCACTAAACCACTATAAATTCCACTAATTAAATAGAAAGGCCAATAAGGATAGAAATGAAAGGAAAAGATGGGAAAGAGGGTCAAAAGACAAAATTCCCAAATTCGGTATGTTACAGTGTTACTCTTTCTAGACACTATCAATCAAACATCACAAGATGGTAGCTAATCATTCAAGTGAAGCATTAAGACAAAGTGATTGAGGATAATCTTTGCTAAGAGCATATGTATTCAAACATATGTAAGTGTATACATGTTAGAAGAGCCTTAGTGGCTACTCCCAAACCAAGAAATGAGTTCAGCCACTCATTTTCATGAGTAGGATTACGGATTTAGAAATGGATGAGGACATAGAGGTTTGCAGAAGAAGGAATTCAGAGAAGGGAGGAAAATGAGTTATGGAATTAGGGGGAACAGGGGTTAAACCAACTGAGACCAGGCGGTGGCCACAACCAATGCTCGACTACCCAACTCATGGATTTGGCACTAAGGTGGTGGTGTTATGATCTTCTTCCTCCTTCCTTTGATGAAATAGTGTCAGAATAGAGTAGGATACGAAGGTGGGAGTAGCGAATAGCCCATGCCAGATTCTCATCTTTTGTTGTTGTAAATTGATGCTGACACCGATGGGTGGTGGTGAGTCCCTTCTCTGACAGTGTCTATGTGTCCTTGCATAGCATGTAACCCCTTACATGTAGATGGGGTCTACTGTATATAGGCACAGGCAAAAGTTCTTTACTTGTGCAACTAGCGTCCCAAGTATCATCTCCGGGCCACAAGCTTAATGGCCCCAAGTGATAGCTTTGGCAGGGTTGTCATTGACTGGTAGCCATTAGGTGTTTGACCGGCCTAAATCGCGTGTCCTAAAACTGGAGGCGGATTTGAGGTAGTCGAGCTTTTACATTTATAACGTGAAACCTTCTAGGCTCCCACAACTTTGTTTACGGGGTCGAAGTAGATATACGAGGTCGGATACAGGGACAAGGGTGGTAGTGTTGAGAATGTGGAATCGACACGCTACACTCTGGCAAGGATAAGAGATGATAAAATTCCCAAAAGAGAACAGCAGAACAAGATCGATAAGACAAAAGAAAACCCTATCTCCAACTGGAGCTACAAGGAAAACATAGGTTTTAAGCATTTATCAGTTTTTAGGGATTTTCGTGCAACAGAAACAGAGAGATGATACTGAACCTAAAGCAAGGTACGAAGGAGGAAAACTTCGGTAAAACAAGCGGCAGCAGGAACATCCTGTACCCCTCCTCTCAGAGCGGGTACCTCTAACCAAGCATCAACACCACTCTTGAGGTTGTTGGACTTAGGTTAGAGTGGAAAGGTTACTACAACAACTCTGATTCTGGGCACTCTCATACTCTAGAATCAGACCAAACACTAGAGCCACAACACCTCTCTCAAGGTTGTTGCAACGGGAAAACACGATTCGGTAGCTAATCGAAACGCGATCCAAACGTACAAGCTAGAGTTCAGATGTTAAACATAGCAGTCATCCAACAAGGGTGCCAAACATAAAGCATCAGATAATTAAACTCTTCTATTTCTATTAACAACTAAGGTTCTGATTACATAGCATAAGTAAAAGAAATAAATGACTGAAATAAAGATAGATGTCGCCTTCTTGATATAGAACGGCGGCAGATTATAGTAGACCCTCCAACCCGATACTGGGTAGGAGCCTAGCCCGATACAACCGTGTCGGGCAGCACACACTCTCAAGCGACACGCCATGATGGGCAGATTACATCGTGTGAGGACCCTTGCCCGATACGCTCATGTCGGGCGGTACCCTCTCAGGCGACACGCCGTGACGGGCGATGTGTATCGGGGTTCGGTATCGTGCGGGGCTAGAGTGATGCCTCTAGTATCGGTCACTTATGTCGGGGATCCATGTCGGCCGATATCGGCCTGCAGTGTTGCCCGGGACGACCCTAGGTGAACCATTCCCTCCCTCTCGGGATGGGGAAATGCTCACCTAGAATCGACCGGCACAAGCACTGAGGCACGATACACTCGCTCTATGTAGCTTTCCTGAGGTGACTTGCGAGCGGGATTCCGACCTGACTTTTCGGCTTCGTGTAGCTGCTATTTATAGGCAGCGATTTGGGGAAGTTATGGTGCTCAGGGCGCCATGTGTCTTCCTTATCATCGCGGAATGGGTGGACGTTCGATGTCAGTATCGCCCAGCACAAGGATGTCGGCTGTTGGGCATCGTGGCGAGTGGTGCCTGCCGGTGAGTGGTCGGTATCGCGTGACACGTTTGAGTTGTCGTGGCGAGCTCGACTCCCTGTCGGGTAAAGAGGCGTGTCATCCGACGGTTCCTTCTTGCGCGGCATCCCCACGTCGCACGTCGATGTATCGTGCTAACCTGTCGGGCAGTGAGCATATCGGCCGGCTGGAAGGCCGATGCAGGTGGAGCATGTTTGTGGGCCGCAACGGCCTTATTGATGATAAATGAGTCCAAAATGGAGGAAAACTATGCAAAAGATGGAAATATTGAGTCTAGAGCATAGTGTAGCCGGTTATTGCAAAAACATATATAAAAGGAGATGAAAACATTTTGAAAGGGCAGTTCTGATAACAAAATATGGGTCAAAAACATCACAAAATTTGGTTTTATCAGTGTTGATGCAGGTAGACTATCGGGTGGTGATTCTGCTGAACCATTAGCTGATGAGTTTATTGGACTACCACTGGTGAGTCTCGTGCATCCATCAGCTGGTGATTTTTTCGCATCCATTGGTTGGTGAATCCCCTGCGTCCATCGGTTGATGATGCCACTCAACCACCAGTTGATGATTGTGGGGTTTGACCATCAGCTGAAATAAGGCAGTGATGCCTGAAGGGGGGGGTAGAGCCACCTGGCATCAAACGATGGTCGGGCAGACTTGCCCAAGAGACCACTAGTTGAGATCTAATGGTTCTGCTGCTGGTCTTTCTAAAATGGACAGGTTTTGGAGACTGATGAAGGTTATCTTTTATGATCATACCTACATGAAGATGTTCCTATTACATTCAAATGGGGAAGAGACAGAAACTATGTGCAAGGTAGGGGGAAAGTGAACATTGTCTTGCATAGCAGGAGATAAACATTGATAAGATAAGGCATATAATATCCATAAAATTGGATGTTATCAACTACCCCAAACTTAGAGTCTAGCTTGTCCTTAGGCTATCAAATAGAATTAAAGCATCAAATGACTTTAGAGGGTTTTATTGGTTATCATTTTCGTGAGTGTGAAAAATGTGAAAATGTCAGCCTTAAGTCAAAACTTATGCATCAGGGTAAGTTGTTGTAGGTCCTTGGGCTCCTCCTCTCAGGTTGGAGTTGTGGTACTCGTATCGCCTATTACTATATCATAAAGGTATCTTCTTCATGAGGCACCGACGATCCTTTTCCACATTGTACTTACACACGGCTTCGACCATGGTAGCTTTCACACCCATCTTTTATTTTTTTGGGATTCCTAACTATTTTGTTGGGTAGTGTAGAACTATTGTGCTTCCTACATTTCCTAGGGTTGCTCAACCAGGTAAGCTATCTTAAGGATAGAGTTGCATGTTTGAGCCTTGATGTAATGTCAAGTGGTGGCTTCAGGTCCACCTTTGAAATGAACGTGTGTAAATGTTGGCCTCCAGTCTCCACTACCAGGCATGTCATATTTGCATTCTTGAGTGCAGCTATATGTTGGTCGAGTGAAGTTAATCAGCATCTTTCTAGGCACAACTCTCATAATTTTATTCCTCTCGGTTGTTATTCATGATCACTGGCTTCAGGATGATAGAATTTTTGGGGAAATTTTGGGCTACCATGCCTCTTTTGGTCCCAAAGCGGGGATTTTAAGACTAGAAGGGGTAGTTGCTTCCTCCTTTCTAGGGTTATATGTTTTCTTACATGTACTTATGTAACATGGTGATCAATCAAAAGCATATTAGACTGAGTCCTCCTTGATTTGAGGTTTTTCCCTGAGGGACAAGCATCCTTGTCTTTTCTACATTATCTTGAGGTAAGGTTGACGTTAAGACCATGGTACTAAATGTCCTTGACATGGGGCAAAATTTCGTCGATAATGTCTATGTCTATGGCTGGTGATGTCAAATCCACCTAAACATCCTTATTCCAAAATATCCTCGACATTTTGTCGAAGTTGTCAACATATCCCCATATGTCGACAAAGTTGACCCAAGTCCATTCAAAAATTCCACAATGTCATCGACATTAGTCGAAGTTGCCGACATTCTTCTGGTGTTTTGTGGAGTTTGTTGTGTGAGGGGTCAAAAGTGTTGGAGCTTGAGGTAAGATGATTTTGATGTTATTTTTTACTATTTTAAGCTAATAGTAATAGACTAACCCCCTCCCTACTAAATCTACCATAGATTTGCACCATTTTTATGTAGTTTGTTTTGTGTCACAAACTTTATATATGGAAGAACTCTGTAGTTTGGAGACAACCGTATGTAATCATGTATATATCTACATATGTAAACATATATGGATGGATATATGTAAACATATATTGTGTTTTTTAGTTACATTTGATGAAATATGTCGATTTTCATCACAAAATGATTGTTCTTAGCTTAATTTTTGTCAAAGTTGCATCAAAATTTGGTTGTAAAAATCCTCAACATTTCCACAAACTTCCATGTCCACACCTGTCGAAGTCGGCTCGAAGTCGAACTCATGTTCCATGGTTAAGACATTATCACACTTAGGATTTTTAAGTAGAATAAGTAGACCAAATTTGTCATTCTTGAAGTAGTTACGCTAAGAGCTAGCCAGAAGACAAGAAAGTCTAAGGGTTGGGGTTATGACACTATCTTGGAAAATTGGATTCAAAAATTGCCTTTTTAGATTATCTGTGCATCAAAATTTCAACAAGGATATACACATGAACAAATATTAAGTTGAAATTGGCCATTTAGACTTATTAGAATTTATCAAAAAAAATTTCAAAATTTGGTTAACAAGAGGAGAATTAATATATATATATATAATTTGGTTTAGAGCCATACCATGTTTTCATAGTTAGACCCCCCCAATACTTGTCTTTCACCCTATTCTCAGGCTGTCAGATAATGAGGTTGATCTAGAATAGGCGAGTATAGCTAGTTATTTGATAAGGACCATTCTGAACCTAAGATCTTCATAGCATATTACCCTCAGAGATGGTGGTAGTATTCATCTTGATATTGCTCAATTTTCTGCTCTGATGTAGCTAGCATCTACTTCCAGAAGAGTATGTAAAAGCCACAGTCATTTGATGAAGGTTCTTACTATGGGAATCTATGACAGAACTGTAGTTTCCCAAAAATGAGGTCACCTGCAATGCAGTGGCCATACATTTTGATCAGCTTGACAATCTTGTTGGCTACCTTGGCTACTTTTTCTTCGATGAGGTTTTTAGTAGTTTTATGATATCTTGTGTTCTTGTTTCTAAAAATTGCATCTAAATAGTTGTAGAATATTAATGTTCATTTGATAGTATCAACCGATAGTAGTGCCCAATGCCCATCATGTAAGATTGGCACAAATATCCATGAAGGAACATTTTTTTAAGTGTCGAATCAGTCGTTGTAGCTCGCCAGATTCCTTTTTGGATATGACATCACCCACTATGTCGTAGAATGCCATATACACATTGGAGGGATCATCAACCAAACGTAACTGACAAGTTGTCATGATGTTGACCATCATGTAGCCTCATGTTGTCAATATATTGCAGAGGTCAGGGAGCAGGATTTATGCATTTTATCGTTTAAAAAGGTGACTAGGTCGTCCTCCCTTGGTTGAACTATATCCAGGAGAAATTGGACTTATTCTATAGATAGTCCATAACATGGTAGTTCATCAAAGTTCTCAAAAGTGTTCATTATCACATCTTTTGGTTGTGGTCCCTCTAGTAAGTCAACATCTTGTTCTTCCTCTTTTGAGTGTACCTCACTTTCTTCAACATCACACTCTTCTAGAGTTGATGTTTCTACTATGATGATCTCATTGGAGGGTAGGAAAGAATGTGGATCTTTTTGTTGTGGGCTATTTGCTATTGTTTCAACCTCTTAAGGTGGCATTCTCTCAGTAGGTGAGGAACACATATTGGGATTTCAGGGGAAGGTGTAGATGTTCCAAGTTCATCATTGGGAGGTGGTGGAGGAAGGTTTGTGACTATTAGGGTAGTCCTTCTTTGTTCATTTTTTGAGAATTCAGTTATAGCCATCAGCTTTCTAAGATCCTCTCTCCAAGGCATCTTTTCAAGGAGAGGAATTTGGGAATACATGTGCCTTGGCATATTTGACATATGTTTGTTGTAGAAGAATCACCTATCATGAATTATTTCCATGACATATTTCCCTCACAGAGCGTCAAAATCTTCATTGGCAATCTATTCCATCGAAATTCCTCTATTTATGGCTTCCATCATTCGTAGTGCTATGAAAGCATCATCCCCTGAATTTTGCATTTCTTGGGCAAAGCTATAGTCGATGTAAATTTCTTTCCAGTTTGGTACTAATTGTTGGGGTAGACAATGTCATGTCATGACTATTTGTCATCTAAGATGTCAGCTACGACAAGAATGTCAAGCACCAACATTCATGCTATTGAGGTCATGTCCATGTTCACTATTTGCATGCCAGTGAAGGTGGTGCGATGAACTTGGATCCCCCTGGAGATAGATGTTATCATAGGATTGGGGAATACTGGTTTCTTCCATTTTGGTGGTGTATCAGTGAACATGTGATTTATGTTTCCATTATTGATCTCGGATCCATTTGTTCCAACTTTGCTTTGAAGGAGATGGGTTGGCCTCCACTTGCGATCGGTTCATCTAGAAGTATTTAATTCATGAAACTATCAAAATCTTGTAGAGGGGGCAGAGCCTTATAGTTGAACAATGGATCGAGCCCATCCATTACATCTTCACTTGTATGAGTCATCTCCCCCCTAACTTCAGGTTGTACGCTTCTGACGTCATTTTCTCTCACTGCTTCTTCAGGCTCTGTCAGATTTGTTGGTTTTGAAGGTTGTAGGGCACTCTGCTTTGGTAGTATTTCAAGTCCCTTGTCCTCATTGTTGTTTGTTGAATTCCTTGGTGATGTTGGGGAGGTGACTAGATTATCTTCCCCAGCAGGCACTCTCCTGCTCTCGAATGTGTCCCTTGATTCCTCTTCCTCGTTTAGAAGAGTGCATACTAAAGTGGTAGCTTCATTTAGTTGCACTTCTCAAACTAGTTACATGACATCCATCAACATGTCGACCCTTAGATGTATGTTAGTATCTATCACAATGGATGGCTCAATGGTGATTTCCCATTGTTTTTTGATAGATACCCCATTGGTGGTGGAAGTGGCTTCACTCATCTTTGTCGCTTCCTTTTTCAGTTTCTAGTTCTCTTGGTGCAGGACATCACACTCCTTTCATAAGGTGACACTTATTACTCCCGCCAAGGCCTGCATGACTTGCACTTGATTTGCGACCAGTTGTTGCATTTGGAGTGGTAAGCTTAGGATGGGTTGTATGTCTACCTTTAATTTTTGTACATGTGTGGTTAGTGTGGACATATTCGTAGTTATGTTAAAAAAAATTCAAGGTATAGTTTGAGACAATCTCATGAAGGGTGTCAATCTCCTGCCCTATGTCCATGAACTTGGTTGTTGTTGTTGGTTGTTGTTGTTGTCTTGGCTTCTCGATGGAGCCTACCGTGCACCTCTTCATTGACCTAGGAAGATTCTTTATTTTCTCTTGTTTAGGCCATGGTGCCTCTTTCTCAGGGGTTTCTCCTCTCATCTTTCTTTTCATCAAAGGCTCATTCACCCTGCTTTAGTCCTCCTCTTTGTGGACGGTTCACTTTAGTGCTGCTTCATCAATGATGGTTGTCATTTGTTTAGGTACAACTGCCTCTGGTGAAGTTGATGTGGTAGGATTCTTCAAAATTTCTTTCTTCTTCATATTTAGATTTATAACCTTTGGTTTGGGGGGTTTTCTTTTCTAGTCTTTCGAGGATGTGCACTATTACCCTTTTCCTAGTTGTTTGTTTTTTGGCCGCTTCCTTTGGATATTTCTTTTGTTGTTCGGTTTGCCTACTGGTGCTTACACCTTGTCCAAATATTAGTCTTGAGATTTCTTCTTCTTGAAACACCAATTTTTCACAATAGTAGTTTCTCAATTCTCAGAGGGGTAGTAAACATTTTGTCCTATAGAATCTATAAGCATAGCCCTATTTTGTCCTCGCCAAAACATTTGTCGAGACTATCCACCAAATCATCTCCTTCCGACCTCAAGAAGTATTTTAGCTGCGTAGGGTGTCCTAGTCTGTGTGTGATGTACATAACTAGTTCCCCCATATGGAAATCGTAAGGGCCCTCTGGCCCCATTGTGACAGCCAATTTCTCGATCAGCATTTTTTCAATGTTGATGGCCTTCCCCTCCATTAAGCTCTATAGGATGTGGAGGTCTACTCTGGTTACATTACATGTATCTAATCTGAAAATCAAGGAGTTTGTGAAGATCTTGTGCACCACCGTCATGAAACCAGATAGCATCATAGCGGCTTATGATTAGCTGGAGTTGTACTTTGAGTCTCTTGAAAGTTTCTCCTAGGTTTTATCAGTCATGAAACCCCTTACATACCTATCTCCCTGTGCCTTGTTAGCATGTTCTGCTTGCTCAGCAAAGTCAGTGAAGATTGAGTTTAGCCACTTCTCTATTAGAATGTAGTCCTTCTTGATAATATGGACTTGTAATTTATAGTCACCTTTGCACTTTGATATTTCATTGTTGGCTATCGGTAACTTCTTGATGGAGGACATGAACTCTTGTGTAAGATAATCGTAAGAATTCATGGCGTTAAAATAGATTTTATAGATCCCCATCTGCTCAAAGACCTATTTTACCCTTCCATAAATTCCTAGTTTCTACAGCATATTGACATCACCAAACCTGGTGGCTTTGTATTTCTTGTTCTGGAATATATCACACCAGACATTATGGTGCTCCTCATCTCTTGCTACTAGTTGATTATCAAGTTATTCCCTTTTGATCTTCTATGATGGTTGTTGAGATATGTCAACAATTATTGTTGGCTCAAGAGTGGTTGCCTTGATTGTGGTACCTTCATCCGACATCTTGGCTACCTTTCTAGGTCTCCTCTCATCAGGGTCAGATGCAGGTCTTTTCTTTAGGTTTCCACTTCCTCAGATGGTGTGTATTCAAAGACATCTATTCCTGTTTGTTCTTCATATCCTTCTGACTCCTATGGAATGGGCTTGGCCAAGATTCTTGCTATGTATGCTTCCATGCTTGTAGAAATGCTTTTTGTAGTGGGTTCTCAATGTGATTCGATGTAGGAAACATGTTCATCTTTTAGTTTATCTATTTCTTCCATCTCTTCCAAGGTCATTGATGCCTTGAGTTTCATGGTATATTCAGACTCAAGGATTTTGTTCATGTCCCATTTTCTGTCATCTTGTGCCTTGTAGATACTTTAAGTATCTCTAGAAAAATTGTTTAGAAAGATAAAAATAGAACTTCGTCATGGTGTTGATCAACATTTGCTAAGAAACACCCGATGGTTTGCAACAAACTGATTACTAACAACCAGTGGTTTAAGTAACAAAATAACAGCCGCTGGATGTAGATTGATGGTGTAAAAAGCAGGTGAGGGAGTTGAAGGTTAGTAGAAACTTCACTATGCCAACATATGAAGGTGGATGGTTGCAAGTTCCCAAGTGATGGTTGGGTAGGGTAACAATTGACGGTCGCATCTACCGCTGGTTCAGGTCAGAGGTCACCAACCAGTGGTACAACTGCTGGTGGTTGAGATACCCAAACAACTGATGGCAATGAATAGTTGTGAGAAGCAGTAGTTACCAGACGGTGGTCACTATCTGATGGTAAGAACCAAGCGGTAGTCTAGCTCACTTGACAGTGGGGCGGAGACTGGCAGTTTCCTCAATGATCAACATCTGGTGCTTTCCCTTGGGTCACAGTGATCGGTGGTGCCCAATAGACGATGGTGGAGTCGATGGCAACAGAACCGGATGATAGTTAGGAAGGAACAGAAAAGTGTAACCGAAGGTTAAAGATGTGGCAACCGGTGGTCTTGGATGACTAAACCACAATCGATGGTTCGACAGTTGTCGTTGGTGACTCAGAGTAGGTCAGAAAAATGAGATGGAAGTGAATCACAGAGACGGTAGAAATTGGTTTAGAAAGTTGAGATTTAGGTTTACCTTGTCATTAGTGCGCGGAGTTTGTTCTGGTGGCCGCCGACTTGGCGGTGACTTGGGGATGTTTCTCTGGCACTATGGAGGTTTTCGTCCTACTTGGTGGTTATTGGTGAGAATATGATCTTGATTACATAGTGTCCTCGGCTGTTGCTTCTCTAGAGCACTGCAGTAGTTAGGGTTTAACTCGTCTGTTTGGTTACTCTGGTGAAATGGGGGAGTCATTAGTCTGCCCTTTTTATAGGTTTTTGTCTCTTAGACTGCCATCAAATGTTTAGGTCCATTAGTTTGACTTTTTGACCATTAGTCAATGGTGACTCTGGTACGTATCATCTGGTGGTCGTTTGAACACCCGATGGTCTGACTGGGTCCATCATCTGAGGAGTATCAGTTAGCCGACACTCAGTGGTGTCACTGTCTCATCAACTAGTGGGTTTTTAGCGTTGATCAACCAACGGTAAGGCAGGTGGTATCAATTGATGGTTCCTTTGTATGCCAACACCAGATGGTAGGCTAGTTTATCTTCCAGTGGTCGTGATGCTTCACCCGCCAACACTCGATGGTCGAGATTGGTGGTCATCAAGTGGTGGTTGGTGAGTAACCCATTATTAAATCATTTTGTAATGCTTAACACTTGATGGCATTACTAGTTGGTCATCCGGTGGCTTTTCTTGATCCAGCAATCGATGGTTGCCATGAATGACTCATGCAATGAAAAAATACACCCACCTTCATTAATTCTATTCTAAGTACATTAAATGTTACTAATCAAGGTGGAAATGTCCAAGGATGAAGTTAGAACAGATTTGGCAAATTTTATCACTTTAAGGAAAAAACACACTAGGCTTAGACTAGCAATTTATAAACTTCTCATAGTCTACTGAAAGAAGAGAAAAACTTGAAAATTTAAAGAAATTGGGAAATCCACGGGTTCCCTCCAAAGCAGCACTAATTTGTAGTCTTTAGCTTGACTCTTTGTTTTGATCTTTTATGGTTTTTTGGGTGGAATGGGTTGGGGCTCTTCTAACTGGAGCTACGACCTCCTCGCAAAAGCCTCATCCTCATAATACTTTTTTACTCTATGTCCATTTACTTTGAAGTTTTTAGTCTTTTCACTAGTGATTTTCATCATTCAGGATGGATAGATCTTCACAACAGAGAAAGGGTCAGACCATCTGGACCTAGTTTTCCTGGAAACAACTTCATACTGGAGTTGAATGAATGAACCTTGTCTCCTTCAAAGATGTATTTTCTCTTCAAGTGAGCATCATGCCACACCGTAGTCCTTTGCTTATAAATTCAGGCATTTCCATAAGCATGCAGCCTGAGTTCCTCAAGTTCTTGTAATTGTATCATTTCTTTCTAGCTTGGTTCAAGTCCATGTTTAGGAATTTGATGTTCCAAAAGGCCTTATGCTCTAATTCCACTAGGAAGTGGCAAGACTTTCCATAGATCAACCTATAGGGAGTAGTCCCTATTAGTGTCTTGTATGCAGTATGGTAGGCCCATATTGCATCATCGAGCTTCGTGGACAAGTATTTCCTCATTTTGATGACTATTTTCTCAAGGATTTTCTTTATCTTCCAATTGGAAACCTCCACTTGCCCTGACATATGAGGGAGATATGTCATTGCTACTTTGTCTTTCACTCCATATTTCTTCAGCAAGGCTTCAAATTGCTTTTCTCCAAAGTGTGATCCCTCGTTACTAATGACAGTGTGTGGGACTCCAAACCTCGAGAAGATAGTTTTCTCAAAAGTCTAATAACTACTTTGGAGTCACAAGTAGGTATTGCTACCGCTTCCACCCACTTGGAGAGATAATCAACTACAACTAGAATGTATTGGTTTCCATTTTAAGATAGAAATGGCCCCCATGTAATATGTTCCCCAAACATCAAAGATTTCTACTTTAACCCAATTTTCCATAGGCTTCTCATTCCTCTTTGATATGTTTCCCGTGAGTTGGCATTCCTTGTAGGTTTTAAGCTTGAGCATACTTAAACAAAGTTGGCTAGTAGAAACCAGATTGTAGAATTTTAGTTGTGTTTTGGTCTCCACCTAGGTGCCCTCCATATGGTGAAGAGTGGCATTCCTTAAGGATTTGAGGCACTTCTTCCTCCGATATATAGATCTGATACAGATTGTCAGCATACTTTTTAAATAAGAGCATATTATTCCAATAATAATTTGTCAAATCACAAAACATCTTCTTCTTTTCGTTGTAAGTGATCTCTAGTGGTAGCTGGCGACAAGCCAGATAGTTGCATATGTCGAAAAACCAAGGTACATTTGGTTCAACAGCTTTAGCCATAATGAGTGCTTCATCTGGATAGTTGTTATTAACAGGCAATGGGTCTCCTTCAGTCACTATTATCCTTGACAGATGGTCAGCAACTACAATTTCTGTTTCCTTTTTTTCAATGATCTTGTGATCAAGCTCTTGCAAAAATGAAACCCATCTCAACAATCTGGGCATCGTATCCTTCTTTTGCATCAAGTATTTGATTGTTTCGTGTTCTGTATACACCTTTACTTTTGACCCTATCAAGTAAGACTAGAACTTGTCAAAAGAAAACACTATTACCATCATTTCCTTTTCAGTGGTTGTGTAGTTGATTTGGGCATCATCCAACATTTTGCTAGCATAGTATATGGTGTGGTGTTTCTTGTCTTTTCTTTGACCAATTACAAAACTGATGGAATAGTCATTTTCATCACACATGACTTGAAAAGGTAGCTCCCAATCTTGTTTAAGGAATTCTTTAGAGTATTGAAGGATTCAAGGCACTTGTCTGAAAAATAAAACTCGAGATCTTTCACCCTAAGGCTTGATAGAGGCTTGGCAATTTTTGAGAAATCCTTAATAAATCTTCTATAATATCCAGAATGGCCTAGGAAGCTTATTACCCCTGTCACTATTCTTGGAGGTGGGAGTTTTGGCACAACTTCTATTTTTTCTCAAATCAACTTCTATCCTTTTTTTAGAAATCTAATGCCCCAACATGATTCCGTCTTATACCATAAAATCACACTTTTCCCAATTCAAGAGTAAATGTTCCTCCCCACAGTGTAGTAATACCAGGGATTGGTTTTTGAGGCACTTAGCAAAATCAGAGCCATATACTGAAAAGTCATCCAAGAAGACTTTCATTATATCTTTTATGAAATCCGAGAACATGGAGATCATGCATCATTGGAAGGTAGCAGGTGTGTTGCATAATCTAAATGGCATTCCCTAAAAAGCATAGGTGTCATAGATACAGGTGAAGGTGGTCTCTTCTTGATCATCTGGGTGAATCAACACTTGGTAGAATCATGAATATCCATCTAAGAAATAGAAGTAAGAGTGATGTGCCAACCATTATATGACCCGATCAATAAAAAATAGTGGGAAATGGTCTTTCCTTGTAATAGCATTCAATTTCCAATAAGTTATGCACATTTGCCAACTTGTGATGGTTTGTGTTGCCACTTCATCTCCATTCTCCCCCTTTACAATAGTCATCCCCCCTTTCTTGGGTATTACGTGGATTGGGCTAACCCAATTACTATAACTGATAGGATATATGATTCTAGTGTCTCGCAGCTTGATTACTTCCTTCTTAACAACCTGTTTGAGCATTTGATTTAGTTTCCTCGGTGGTTGAGCTAAAGTCTTGGTAGTATCTTATAGGTTTATGTGGTGCATGCAAAGGTTCGGGCTCAAACCCTTGATATCTTCCATGGAATAACCTATCGCAATTCTATGGTGCTTGAGTTTACTTAACAATTTTTCTTCCTGGTCACTTGTCAAGGTCAAGTTTATAATAATAGGATTCCTTTCTTCTTCATCTAGAAAATCATACTTTAATCCTTCATGTAATAGCTTTAATTATGTCCTTGGTTTTAGGGCTCCCTTTTCTTTTAGCGTTTTCTCCAACAAAACATAGTTTGTTGTTTCTGTGGTTATATCTTCTTTGTCATTGAGCTCTCCTTTAGGATGATTTAAGCAATCCAACATTTATACTATTTTGGGGTCTTCTATGTTGGGGTCTAGGTTGTTCAAGGCTCTCATAAGTGCATCAACAATAGCATGATTTTCTTGTACTTCTTCGCAATACTAAATCTATCTATCCATGAAGTAGACTGACTTGAATAGTGAGGTTACCTTCATAGCATCTTGCATGTGAAAATCAATATAGTTGTTTCCATCATGAAGAGTTATCATTCCTTCCTCCACATTGATTAGGGCCCTTCCAGTGGTAAGAAAAGGTCTTTTAAAGATCATTGGACACGTCGGGTCCTCAACCGTGTCAATCACCACTATGTCACATGGGATGAAGAATCATCCTACATGGATTGTGAAATCCTCCACTACTCCTACTGGCTTCATGAAAGAGTGATCGGGTAACTAAATTCTCATGCCTATTTTGACCATGTCAGTAAGTCCAAGCCTTTGAACCAATGTTAGAGGCATGCGGCTAATGCTTCTTCCATATCTACTAGTCCACTCCTTTCCAAATTATCGTCGACATTGAAAGAGATGGTAAATGTCCCCAAATCTTTCTTCTTTGCTAGAATTTTGAGCCGAACAAAGACAATCAACATTTTTTCTAGTTGCACTATCTCAGTGTGTCTCCTCTCCTTCTCTTAGTGATGAGTTCCTTGAAGAACTTAGCATAGGTAGGTATTTTTTTAATGGCGTCAAGAAAGTAATATCTAAGTGTGCTTTCTTCACGGCTTCCATAAACTTCTCATACCTTTTCGTATGATGGGATTTGATTAACTTGTACGGGAAGGGGACTCTTGGAAATAAGGGTCTCTTTTGGTGAAGACTTCTTCAACTGGGTTTGACTCCTTTGTATTGGCACCTTTCTTCTCTTTGCCTTCTTCTCTACTTTTACTCTTTTTT
This sequence comes from Alisma plantago-aquatica, assembly GCA_963693085.1. Lineage (NCBI taxonomy): Eukaryota > Viridiplantae > Streptophyta > Magnoliopsida > Alismatales > Alismataceae > Alisma > Alisma plantago-aquatica. Next base: position 843,026,402 of record OY856413.1, read on the forward strand.
GTGGATTCTTCCTTTTTAGACTCTTCTACTATTGTGATGGGCATAGGTCATGGTTCAGTAACAGTGTCTTCTTCAGGGTGATTCTCATCGTGATTCTTTTCTATTAATTTACTTGAATGGAGAGTATCCATCTTTGCAGTCTCTATCTTAGAGGGAATCTTTCCCTTAGGGTTCTTTATAAGTTCAAACAATTGTGTTAACTATTGGTCAATTTGCCTCTAGTGAGTCTACATATCAAACATTTGGGTCTGCATTGTTGTCAAAATGCATGAATGGGTAATATCACTTTGAGTCACTGATACCCACCTATTTTCAAATCATTTAGTTGAGCAATCATGTCGGGCTAGTTTCCACTTTTAGTTTGGCCTTGATCTTTGTTCTACCCGTCTTTATTATTGTTTTGATATTGTCCTTGCCCTTGACTCTGGTGGTTACTACGATTTGGCTGGTAGCGGGTGGTCTTGGTGAAAGTGTTCTATCCTCCCCCTCTCCCAAATCCTAGTGATGCCTTAGATGAACCACCTAGTTGGTGGGAGTTTTCAGCAGCATCTTTGTTTCCATAGTTGAATTCGGGGTAATCTAGTCTCTTAAAATTTGCATACAAGACATTCTCAGTTTCTTACTCTTCTTCACTTTCGTCATCATCATCCCGAAGAGTGTAGATATAGTTATCTACACCATTTCCTCCTTCACCGCAGGTGACACACTTCATAACTTTCTTAGTCTTGGCCTTACCCTTTCCTCTTGTATCCTTCAACCGTTTGACATCCAAGGCAATCTTTTGGATTTGGGAGGTTATATTGTCTAGATCCAAGGCCTCGACCGATGGTACTTTATATTAACCCTCTTTTCTGAGCTTCTATCACTTCTCTCATAATCAATGCATTCTTGTATTGAAGCCATGTTATCAATGATCATCAGAGTCTTATTTGGTTTCTTTCCAAGAAAATCACTTCTGGCAACGACATTGAGCGAAGTGTGATCTACGGATGTTAATCCACTGTAAAATGTTGTCACGAGAAAACCTTTGTCGTAATTGTGATGAGAACAATCCCTCTGATATTCTTGGAATCTTTCCCATGCTTCATGAAGATTCTCTCTAGGCTTCTATAAGAATCCAATGATCTTTTGCCTATTCCTAATGGCTTTCTCAATCGGATATAACTTTGTATCAAAAGCATCGTCTAGGGGTCCCCATCCATTAATAGATCTTTGAGGTAAGCTAAAATACCAGGAAAATGCTTTGTCTTCCAAAGAGAAAACAAATCATTTTTAGAATATGACTTCCTATGGTACCCTATTCATCTTAGTCATGTCACGGATGTTCTTAAAGACATCAAGATAATGATAGGGATTCTCATTTTTTGATTTAACCCTAAAAGTCTTGTATTGCATGATGTATATCACTGTAGGTTTTAGCTCAAAGTTCTCCGCATCAAATCATGGAATGATGATGGGACGTCTAGACTCGTTAGCTCTATTTACAGCCAAGTCTCTAAGGGAATGACCTTCTTCTTCTTCCTCACCATCTTCATCGTTATAATCATTATTGTTATTATGATTTTCGTTTTTGTTGTTGTTGCTCCTTCCATTCCTCCTCACTCTCCGATGTCGACCCTTGTTACATCATTGTTCTTCAGGATCCTTATCTCTAGATGGTGTGGTGGTTTGTCACCAGGCGGAATTTCACCTCTTGGGTGTTATGGGTTGTAATCCTCCCATTCAGATTCTTGGTCTTGTGGAGGAATAAAAACTCTTGCACTCTAATTACCTCTGGCTTGATGCCCTCCCCTACAAGGTGGCATGATGACTGGTGTAATTTTCTCCTCCCTGAGTTACCTATAATAGTTTGTACATTCAAGTTAGAAACTGGACATTTTTAGTGAAGTATTCAAGGTATCTATAAGATGGTGGATTAAAAATTTTATGCATTCAACTCCACTGCTAGACTTGAGGCACGAGTGTTTGGTGAGTAAACTTGTGTTCTTAATAGTAATATTTTGCCTTATCCCCGGCAATGGCGCTAAAAGGTTGACACGCCTAAATCACATGTCTGAAATGGCACGGATCTAGAGTAGTCAAACTCTTCTATTTATTACCAGACTCTCAGGCCCCCGAAACTGTTATATGGGGTCTGAAGTAGTAATCAAGGTCAAACCACAGGGACAAGGGTGGTGAGTGCTAAGAACGTAAAGACTTATCTCAGTTAGACCAACCAAGAAAGGGTAGATTAAGATGGTATTCCATATGGAATGATGTTAGTCCAAAAAAGCAAAACAAGTAAAAGGAAGATACAAAAACAAAACAAGAGAATAAAAGTAAACAAGCATGTTGTAATAAAATATGGATAAGAACTTGGATTGGGTTTCACCTATTAAGATCTCTCACCAACATGCAATACTCACACCCTTTGTATACCATTAGCAAGATTAAAAGTAATCATCATATATGTCTATTCCCACCTCTCTTGAACTTAGGATAGATCTAGATTATAAGGTTGTCCCTCACTCTTGAGATGCAAACAAACAATCTCAATAACAACCATATGATCATTAGCTTAAATACTCCAACATTCTCATGCATTCATGGAAATCCAAACACTTAGATAAGGTTAGTGTTACTCTTTCCAGACAATATCAATCAAACATTACAAGATGGTAGCTAATCATACAAGTGAAGCATTAAGACCAAGTGAAAGAAGATAATCTTTGCTAAGAGCAAATGTATTCAAATGAATGTAAGTATATACATGTTGGGAGAGCCTCAGTGGCTACTCTCAACCCAAGCAATGAGTTTAGCAATCATTTTCATGAATAGTGTTATGGATTTACAAATGGATGAGGACATAGAGCTCAACCAGAAGAAGGAATTTAGTGGAGGGGGGTAAAATGAGTTATGGAAGTAAGGGGAATGGAGGTTACACCAAATGTGACCAGGCGGTGGCCACAACCGATGTTCAAATCAACTTCTCATAGACATTGAGCTATGGCAGCGACTACCTATTCTTTCTCCTCCTTCCTTCGATGAAGAAGTGTCGGAGCGGAGCATGATGTGAAGGTGGGAGTAGAAGAACAGCCCATGTCATGCTCTTGTCCTTCATTGCTATCAACTGGTGGTGACGGCAGCGGAAGGTGGAGAGTCCCTTCTCCAATAGTGTTTGTGCATCCTTACATAGCGTACAACCCCTTGTGGTCTGCATTGTTCAGTAACAGTGTCCCAGGTATCTTCCTCAGGTCATGTGCTTAACGGCCCTGAGTGACATATTTGTTAGGACCGCCATCAACTAGTAGCAATTGGGTGTTGGTGTAGGCGGACTACCAACTAGTGAGTTTGTTGGACCACTAGTTGGTGAGTCATGTGCATCCATTGGCTGGTGAGTCTCGTACATCCATCAACTGGTGAGTCATGTGCGTTCATCAGCTGATGATGATGTGGAACCACTAGTTGATGGGTGTGTGGTTTGACCAACGATTGACAAAAGGAAGCAATGCCTGATGGGAGGGGTACAACCACCTAGAATTAAATGATGGTCAGGCAGACTTGCCCAAGAAACCATTGATTGAGATTAGATGGTTCTGTTGCTAGTCTTTATAAAATGGCCAAGGGTTTTAGAGTCCGATGGAGGTTCTGTTTTATGATCATACTTGCATGAAGATGTTCTTGTTACCTTCAAATAGGTTAGAGAGAAAAACTATGTGCAAGGTAGCAGGAAAGTGAAAATTTGCTTGCATAATAGGAGAGAAACATTGATAAGGTAAGGCATATAATATCCACAAAATTAGATGTTAACAGCCTCCCAAGATGGGGCCACTGCCCAAGGGCAAGGTAGAGAAGATGATTGGCATTCATGTCGTTGAAGAGGAGGTGATGATGGATGAGGAGGACTTGGGGACAATACACCAAGGTAGATCAGCCCCTCTAGAGGTATGGCCAGAGGCTTGGAGGCCCATCTACACTGTCTATGTCCTGTTGGGTGATGACATCCGTACAGCACGCTCAGAAGGATCGGTGGGAGGCATCGTGTGAAGAAAGGGAAGATGCCTGGTCTAAACTAAGTCGAGTCATCCCAAACTACCCAATTCAGGGGCAAAGTAAAGATGGACTGCAGGTCGATTTACTAAAACCCAGCCTGGCATATAACACTAGATAAGTATTGATGTGGCATTGATGCATTGGCCCATTAATTATTATCGTGTGAAAATTAAAAAAATTTCTAGGAAGCTTGAATGAAAATAAGTTATATATGAAAATTGATCAGAAGAACAAGAGGGAATCCAAAGAAAATACTTACAAACTCTAATTATGCTTTTTATTTAAAATGTAGTGTAAAGATGGGTTTATGTGGTGATTAATGCGTATAAATCCTAGTTTTGAGTATTAAAATATTGAATACCCTAAAAACCCATATTTTATGCTATTATCTAATCTTGTTGGATAATCTAATTTCCATGATGACCATGAAGATGATAATTAGGGTTAACAAGGTGGGCAGCTATATATGTGAATAAATAGGGTAATGAAACCAAGGTCATATCTTATTCTGTTGATTAATGAAGTTAATTTGAACTAAGTGATCATAATAAAAGGTTATGATAGTTTTGATAATGATGGAAACATCTAATATGAATTAGGCTTTTTGAGTTATTTAATCAATGAACATGGGAATTGGGGTATTGAAACATGACCCTTATGATAACTCAATGCTAAGGAAATATAAACCCTAGATTAGGACCCAAGTAGGGTTCAAATGTAACTAATGTGATGGTGACACTTTAGGATTCATATATATGCATATTAAAGTTGATTTCTTGATTTGCTTGCTTGATTGGAAGATATTCTTAAAGTGTGAGTTGGTAATCTGCATGGCTCACCATCAAGGTACGTGGTAACGCCTAAGAATAACTCCATTAGTTTGTCGGCATTTTTTGAGTGTTTTTTAAGGATTGAACAATTAAAATGATGGATATTTATTTAGTTCTATTCAATTATAATTCCACTAAGAATATCACAAAAAAAAGATTATATGAAGAAAATTCTAGTTTATATTTACAAGTTTTTTTGGAATATATGTTGTTATATACTTGCACTTTTTTACATGCAACTCACGTACCAGTATGGAAACATACTAATCGCATATTTGTTTCACACCGTTTTAGGTATAAACTGGTATACATGATAAAAGGACATGAAGATAAAGTTGGAAATTACATGAAGGCAGTAAAGATCTAAAAGGAGGATTGGCTAGTTATCTCTTATCAAATGTACAATTTTGAGGATAGAAAGTTCACGTAAGCATTTTGTAAACAATAATTGGGAAAATAAAATTGTTTTCTATTATTTGTTATTTGACTAATCTGGATCTTGGGTAAAAATTGTAGGTAATGAATCTCATCATTTTGGCCTTCCTTAATTGGGGGTTGCTGAAAAGTGAGTTCGTCACATTTGGTATCAGAGCACCAAATTTTTGAAATAACATTTAATAGCTTATAATTTCGAGTAATCTATAGAAATATGAGGGAATTATTAGGGCATTTTCTAAAGACAATGCTAGAATGGACCACGACCCAGGGGTTGGTAAAAGTTTCCTTTGCACTACTAGTTGGCTTATGATAACACCAAATTTTGTGATATTTTAGACTGTTTTTCTGTTATCAAAACTGCCATTTTTAGCTATTTTCCTCTCTTTTGTATGCACTTTCGCAATAATTGGCCAAGCAATGCTCTTAATCCAATTTTACTATCTTTTGCAGAGTTTTCCTTGTTGTGGGCAATAATGCAGCTCCGGCTCATGAATAAGTCCAAGCCTGTCTCGGCCTCCCTGACGCCCGATACAACCCCTGCGCGACAGGGGTTGGGCGACACAAAGACGCTCGACAAAGAGGTGTCGTGCGAGAAGAAGCTGACGGATGACACGCCTTCTACCCGACAGGGAGCCTGGCTCGCCCCGACAACCCAGCTTGTTGGGCGACACAGCCACCCACCGGCAAGCGCTCCGCCCGTCACATGACCGATAGCAGACACCTCCGCGCCGAGCTATACCTGTATCGGCCGTCCATCGACCGGCGCTTAAGGGGGCCACGTGGCGCTTCGAGCACCATAACTCCTCCCAGCCAGCTGACTATAAATAGCACCTACAGGGAGCCAAAAAGACAGTTCGGAGTTTTAGAATTCGGATAGTTGGGAGTTGAGCTATCTTCTGAGGAGACTGCGAGAGCATACGTGTCGTGCCCCAGTGCTTGTCTCGGGCGACACTAGGTGAGCTTCTACTCATCCCGAGAGGGAGGGGACAGTTCACTTAGGACCGTCCCGGGTGACACTATGGGCCGATATCGGCCGACGTAGATGAGCGACACAAGTGCCCGACAACAACAATGCGTAGCTCTTAGCCCGACACGATATCAAACTGATACACTTAGCTTGTCGAGCGTGCCGCCCGAGAGGGTGTGCCACCCGAGAAGGTGTGCCGCCCGACATGAGCGTATCGACCAGGGTCCTTGAGCGATATGGTCGATAGTCGGTGCGTGCCGCCCGAGAGGGTGTGCCGCCCGACACCTCTGTATCGGGCTAGGCCTCTGACCGATATCGGGAAGGAGAGCTACAACACCCTGTCGTCCTTCTACATCAAGGAGGCGACACCTATTTTTACTTTCTGTCATTTAATTCCTTACTTATGCATTGTAATTAAGACCCTTTATTTGTCTATGGGAATAGAAGATGCTTAATTACTTGTTGCTCTATGCTTGGTGCACAATGTTGGAGGACTGCTATGTTTGATATCCGAACTCTAGCTTGCATGTTTGGATCGCGTTTCGCTTAGCTAACGAATCGTGTTTTCCCATCGCAACAACTTCGAGAGTTGTGTTGTGGCTCTAGTGTTTGGTCTGATTTTGGAGTACGAGAGTGCCTGGAACGAAGTTGCTTTAGTGACCTTTCCACTCTAATTTTAGTCCAGTGACCTTGAGAGGGGCGCTGATGCCTTGTTAGAGGTACCCGCTTCGAGAGGAGGGGTACAGGACTGGTTCTACCGCCGCCTGTTTTACCACAGTTTTACCCTTCGTACCTCGCTTTAGCTCTGTTTCCGTTGCATGAAAATCCCTAAAAACTGCTAAATGACTAAAACCTTAAATCTTTCTAGTAGGTCCAGTTGGAGATAGTTTTCTTCATTTTATTTGTGACATCTTACTGCTTCCCTTTTTGGGAATTTACATCTCTTCATACCAGCCAGAGTGTAGCGTGTCGATTTCATGTTATCAACACTACCCCCCTTGTCCCTGTGTTCGACCCCGTATATCTACTTCGACCCCGTAAACAAAGTTGCGGGGGCCTAGAAGGAATCAGGTTTATAAATGTAAAAGCTCGACTACCTCAAATCCGCCTCCACTTTTGGACGCGCGATTTAAGTCGGTCAACTTTTTGGCACCATTGTCGGGGACAAGGAAAAATGGCACTATTGATGAATCCGAATCCACTAACTACACTCTTGTGCCTCAATCTTAGCAATGAGCTTGACAACACTCTTTTTCTTCTTTACTATTATTCTCTATTCGAAATTAATAGATTTATCTTCTAAACTTGATTTCTCGTGCCATGTCAGGAACTTAAAAGAGCGGTGACCTATTCCTTCGAGATCTGACGCCATGTCTCGTTGTGAGCAATCTTCTTTTGAAGGTGAACGTCAAGGCCAAGATGAGATTTCACACTAGTCTAGCCTGGTTGGCTAGTTGCATGCTTTCATAAAAAGGCAAGACTCTATCATCAATCGGTTGGTGCAGGGTGCACTTCCCAGCCCTGGAGCTCAGAATTCCATGCAACACCAGATGGCAAGTCTACGGATGCGCCAATGGGAAGTCGATCAACGATTGGCCCAGATGACAGCTCTGATAAAGAACCCTGCGGGAAAGACACTCTCATATCCGGAAACTTCCAGAATGGCGGTACTAAGGTCTGGAAAGATGGTGGAGCGCACAGCTGATGCCAAACCAGAACCTGAACCAAGGTCAGAGAGTATCATTCCAGCAGAGGGTGAAGGTGGACAAGAAGAAGCTCAAGAGCCTGCACGGAATCCTTCCGATGAGCTACCTGGTGGGAGGATTTCTTATGCTCCAAGGTTGTCGTTCTCGCATAAGCTGATCAAGGCAAATCTGAAAAGGCGTCACGAAAGGTTCATGGACTCGATCAAGAAACTGCATCTTGAAGTCCCCTTCCTTGACGCATTGGAAGAGATGCCTATGTATGCCAAGTTCCTCAAGGACCTTATCACAAAGAAGAGAAGGGGAGGAAGGATAGAGACAGTGTATCTAGCTTCCGCCTCCTCCACCTTCTTGAAGCCCGACGTGCCAAATAAGAGAAGGGATCCTGGAGCCTTCAAAATCCCGTTCGCCATCGGAGACAACGTCAAGCGCAAGGGTCTAGCAGACTTGGGGGCTAGCATAAGCCTCATGCCCCTAAGTTTTGCACAAAGGGTGGGTTTAACCGACATGGTTCGAACCAACATGCGGATTGAACTGGCATATCACACCTTTAAGAGACATGTTGGCATTGTCGAAGATGTGCCGATCAGGGTTAGTGACTTCTTCATCCCTTATGATATAGTCGTCATCGACACAGCTGAAGACCCCCGTTGCCCGATCATCTTTGGTCGCCCCTTCTTAGCGACAGGGAGAGCGCTGATTGATGTTTCTGAGGGGATGATCACCTTAAGGGTCAGAAACGACCATATCAACTTCAAGATGAAAGAGATCATGAAGAGCCCATCCCTATCTGAATCAACATGTTTCGCAGATAGCTACAATAAATTCTGCGAGGAAGTAGAGGAAGATATCCAGACAGTAGACCCCCTCTTGAGGGCTATAAACTGTCAAGATCCCGACCTCAAAAATCCTGAGGTCATGAAGCACCTCAACCTTCTCAGCCTTTCTGATGAACATTTGCAAGAAAAGGATACAAAGGTGAAGTCTGTGAAGTATGCCTCTCTCGAGGAGGAGCCTCAGGAGAAGGCACCCAGACCAAAGCCAGAGTTAAAAGTGTTGCCCGAAGGCCTAAAGTATGAGTTCTTAGATGAAGAGCACAGAAACCCCGTCGTCATAAATGCCGATCTTTCAAGTAACCAGCTGGACCGACTCCTTGAGGAGTTAAGACTCCACAGGAGGGCTATAGGATATTCAGTAGATGATATCAAAGGCCTTAGCCCCACCCTGTGCATGCATCGCATCAACTTGGATGAATCTGCCAAGCCTCTGGCTCAACCCCAGAGGAAGCTGAACCAGATGCTCAAGGAGGTCGTCAAGAAAGAGTTTTTTACCAGGTACCCATCTTGCCCGACAATCAAGAGAAAACAATGTTCACCTGCCTTTACGGCACTTATGCCTTCCGAAGGATGCCCTTCGGACTCTGCAACGCCCCCGCCACCTTTCAACGATGCATGATATTGATGTTCTCAGATTTTCTAGAAGACATCGTAGAAGTTTTCATGGATGACTTTTCCGTCTATGGGAAGAACTTCGATAGCTGTCTGAAGAATCTGTCATTGGTCCTTCAAAGGTGCGAGGAGAACAGCCTAGTTCTAAACTGGCAGAAGTGCCATTTTATGGTGCGGAAGGGCATCGTTCTCGGGCATAAGATCTCGAAGCGTGGGATCGAGGTGGACGCAAGCAAGGTTGAAGCAATATCCAAGCTTCCTCCACTGAGATCCGTGATGGGGGTGCAAAGCTTCCTCGGGCACGCGGGATATTACTGAAGATTCATCAAGGACTTCTCAAAGATTTCCAACCCGCTGTCCAATCTTCTGGTAAAGGACGATGAATTTGTTTTCTCTAATGATTGTCTAAGTGCTTTTCAGGCCCTGAAAAACGCTTTGATATCACCACCTATCCTTCAAGCGCCGGAATGGGGTTTGCCTTTTGAGATGATGTGCGACGCTAGAGACTACGCGGTTGGAGCAGTCCTGGGGAAAAAGAAAGACAAAAAGCACCATGTGATTTTCTACGCTAGTCGCACGTTGGACGAAGCTCAAGTGAACTACACAACGACTAAGAAGGATATGCTCGCGATCGTCTTCGCATTTGATAAATTTAGGTCGTATCTCGTTGGAGCTAAGGTCAAGGTATGCACAGATCACGGGGCTATAAAATACTTAATGTAAAAGAAAGACGCAAAGCCCAGACTGTTGAGGTGGGCCTTGCTGCTCCAAGAATTCGACCACGAAATTATCGACAAGAAGAGCGCAGAGAATGTGGTCGCGGACCACCTATCAAGGATCGTGACTGAGAGAAAGAGAGGGCCTCAAATCAATGACGACTACGCCGATGAAGCTCTTATGTTGGCAGAAGCTCAAGAGGAAAGTTTACCCTGGTTTGCAGACATCTACAATTATCTTGCCTGCGGAGAACTGCCTCCTGACATCACGTACAATCAGAAAAAGAATCTATCTTCGGATGTCAAAAACTACTACTGGGATGATCCTCTCATGTTCAGAAGATGTGCTGACAACTTATACAGGCGGTGCATCCTAGAGGAAGAAACCGCAGACATCCTGAAAGAATGCCACACCTCCCCCTATGGTGGACACCTGGGTAGCGAGAGAACAGCTGCAAAAGTGTTACAGTCAGGGTTCTAGTGGCCCACCTTGTTTAAAGACGCTGCACAATTTGTGAAGGTTTGCAAAGAGTGCCAGTTTACAGGAAACATAGGGAGGAGGAATGAAATGCCAATGGCAAGTTGGATCGAAGTAGAAATATTTGACGTGTGGGGGATCGACTACATGAGACCATTTCCCCCATCTCGGGGGTATCAATACATACTAGTGGCAGTAGATTATGTATCGAAGTGGGTAGAAGCGGTAGCCACCCAAACCTGTGATGCCAAGTCGGTTATCAAGCTCTTCGAAAAGACCATCTTTCCTTATTTCGGTGTACCACACACTGTGATAAGCAACGGAGGGTCGCACTTTGGAGAAAGACAATTTGAAGCACTTCTACGCAAGTACGGAGTGAGGCACAAGATTGCTACACCCTACCACCCACAGACGTCAGGGCAGGTAGAGGTTTCCAATAGGCAAATCAAGCAACTCTTGGAGAAAATTGTCAACCGAACGAGGAAAGACTGGTCCATGAAGCTTGACGACGCACTTTGGGCCACCGTACTTCTTACAAAACACCCATTGGAACCACCCCCTACCGTCTCATCTACGGAAAATCCTGCCACCTGCCTTTGGAGTTGGAACACAAGGCCCTTTGTGCAATCAAGTTCCTAAATATGGACCTCGGTAAAGCAGGAGAAAAAAGGTTTTTGCAGCTTCAAGAGCTCGAAGAGCTGAGAATGAGTGCCTACGAAAACGCAAAAATCTACAAACAGAGGACAAAATTGTGGCACGATGCCCACCTTAGGAGAAAAGATGTAAGTGAAGGGGATAAGGTCCTGTTATTCAAGTCCTCTATTCGTCTTTTCCCTGGGAAGTTACAAACGAGGTGGTCTGGACCATTTACAGTGTCGAAAATATACCCATCAGGAATGATGGAGCTCTATGATAAAGACGATCCGACCAAGGTCTTTCAAGTAAACGGGCACAGGGTAAAAAGGTTCTATGAAGATGAAGCGTTTGTCAGGAGAGCAGAGATCAGTCTGCAAGACACGGGTACAGTAGAGAGATGAACAAGATGATCCTACACCGTTCGAGCTGGCGACGCAAACTTCAGCTCTCCTCGGGAGGCAGCCCGAGTTCTCCTTTCCTTTCATAGAATAGGTCGCATTTTTCTTATAACAAGTAAAAACAAAATTTTATGAGTTGTAATAAGACCCGAGTCAGAGCACGCGCCGAGCGTGCCGACTCCTATGTTTTATGGGTCATCGTTGGATTTTCCAAAGGTTTGACGAGCATTTCTATCTGAGGGCGGGAGGGCTCTGCCCCGACCGATGATGTTTTTCCTATCAAATGCTTTTTCCAGCTTTGTTTTAAGTTTTTCGGCCGCCTATTTTAGGCCGTGTCGGGCAGCAGCTCAGCTGGCACGTAGAATCGCTTGTACCAGGCCAGAGTTTCTTGGGCGCCGCAAGTGTCGCGACGGTTGGCATCCCCGAGCGACAGTCGTTTCGTGCGTGAGGAGTAATGCCCTTAATTTGGCTGACGGGACCATCGTCTCAGGAACGACCTGTCTTAAATGATCGACGCGCGCCCAGATCTGACCGATTTGCCCCCAGCTGAACTCGGTATATATATGAAAGGGGGGACCATCGTGTCGGGCTACCGTACTTTCTCTTTTTAGCCTCTTGTAACACATGCAGTGGCCCGCTTTTGCTCGCGTGTCGGCCATCTTGCCTTCACCCTGGTATCGGGTGATGGCTCCGATGAGCAAAGGTATAGCCAGACATTATTGTTGCCCGACATGATTATCGACCGACATGTTATAGACCGACATGCTTATCGACCGATAACCTTGTCGCCCGGCACGAGTTTTCTTAGCGCACGCTGCTTATCGGGTTTACGTGTCTTGCAGATTTTGTATCGCCCGACGCAGTTAAGCGCTACATATCACCCGATGGTGTTCGCCTGATACATCATATCGGGCAACACGTTTTCTTTTGTACAATCCTATCAGGCAGTTGCTTTTTGGCGGTCTTATCAGCTGATATACCCCTATCGGGCGGTATGTCTTACCGCGTGACACTCTTCGTATCGCCCAGTTTTGTATCGACTTGAGTTTTCTTTTGACGGACGATACCCGGAGATTGTAATAAGTTTATCAAGTTTCTTTTTCCTATCTAACATATAAACGGTCAATAAACTTGATAACAGGAAAAATGGTGGCCGCAGATGAAGCAACAACTGTCGGGCAGAAACGTAGAAATCCCAAGGCAGCGAGCCGTCGACTACCGCAGATAGAATGCAGGGAGATTTTTCTTGATTTGGTAGCTCAAGAGGAGGGTCATTTCTTTATCATAGTCTGTTTTCTGTGGTGATTAAAACATCCTACAGAAACAACACGAGTACCTTGCCGGTGACCTCCGGATGGAACCTGGGCATCCCGGTTCCAGCTACTTAATAAAGAGGAAGCAGCCACAAGTGTCTGCACTTGCCGAAGCTGTTTCCAAATGAGAAAGAAGGAGGCTGCATCAAAGAAGCATATTGAAGCTGCTCGAACGGCAACCTCCCAATGGCATGCTGCAACTTCGTAGGAGCATATTGCAGCACACCAGCGAGCTAACCCTCACTGGCTAAAAATTACCTTACCCTGTCTTCTTCACCACTCTGGGACAGAGTGTGGAGTAAGTTTGGGGGGTTACCCATGTTCCAGTGAGGGAGGTATAAAGTTCTTTTCCGCTTCAAGCTCTTCACATTTTCTGGCTTACTTTATATCTGATGTGCTTATGTATGTTCTTATGGCTTATTGTATATCTGATGTACGCATGTATGCCATATATATATATATATATATATAATTCAAAAATCTTTCCTTTGCTTATTTTGTTCCCATGCATATGTACAAAGTCGCTATATTAGTAAAAACCCTGATGCAACTGCTTGCCAAGTTTATTTTCTTTGTGCTGAATGTGACGCAAGTCCTGTTATATCTTTTTGATAATGCTGCTTCAAATGAACAAAAGAATATGTTTTGTCATGCCAAAAATTTCGAAAAATACAATAATCTCGCAAACAGTTAAGAGACGAGTATGGAGAAGGAAAAAGCTGCCCAAACAGCAAGAATCTCTTTGTTCCCACTTACCCAAAAAAAATCCCAAAAGAGAGAGAAGCCTTATGAGTGTGAATAAAAGCATGAGAGTTGTGCCCAATAAAAGAAAAAGAAAAAAAATATATATATATACACCACTTGTTTTCCAAAAGTACCCATCTTTAGGCATGGT